>OZ038453.1:27011095-27202524 GCA_964036195.1 Sphaerolaimus hirsutus | reverse complement strand
CCATAATAATCATCTGCTGATCAAGCAGAACCAATTTGACGTATAATTCACTTTTGTTATAAATTTTTTTTCAAAATTGCTGTGAAACATCACCAGAATAATCATCTGCTGATCAAGCAGAACCAATTTGACATATAATTCACTTTTGTTAAAAAAATTTTTTTCAAAATTGCTGTGGAACATCACCAGAATAATCATCTGCTGATCAAGCAGAACCAATTTTACATATATTTCACTTAGAATTTTTTTCAAAATTGCTGTGAAACGTCACCAGAATAAACATCTGCTGATCAAGAGTTTTGGAGTCCATGGCACCACTCCATAAAAATGGCGCCATTTCCGAGTCCATGGCGCCACTCCATAAAAATGGTGCCGTTTCCGAGTCCATGGCGCCACTCCATAAAAATGGTGCCATTTCCGAGTCCATGGCGCCACTCAATAAAAATGGCGCCATTTCCGAGTCCATGGCGCCACTAAATAAAAATGGCGCCATTCCCTAGTCCATGGCGCCACTCCATAAAAATGGCGCCGTTTCCATATCCATGGCACCACTCAATAAAAATGGCGCCATTTCCTAGTACATGGCGCCACTCCATAAAAATGGCGCCGTTTCCTAGTTCATGGTGCCACTCCATAAAAATGGCGCCATTCCCTAGTCCATGGCGCCACTCCATAAAAATGGCGCCGTTTCCATATCCATGGCGCCACTCAATAAAAATGGCGCCGTTTCCATGCCCATGGCGCCACTCCATAAGAAGCCACCCTATGAAAATGGTGTCATCTGAGAGTAAATCTATGAGTGGACATACCGACATTCGGACATAGATTTTTTGGAGATACCGACATTCGGAAAAAGTTTTTTTGGAGATAACGAGTTTTGAGTGATTTTTTCAAAAAACACGTTCAGATTTCTATACCGTAATTCGGATGATTTTTCCAATTTTGTATTGGGTTTTAGACAAATCCGTGCAATTCTATACCGTAATTCGGAAATAGATTTCTGGCAGTGGAGATACCAAGTTTCGAGTGAAATAAATGTTGGCTTTTATTGGACATACCGAGATTCGAGTGAAATTTCATCAATTTCAGGGTGGACATACCGACATTCGGATGATTTTTTTAATTTTTTCAAGAATCGGTGTCCCTGTATCTCGGGAATGGAGTGAGATATTGAGAAAAAATTTTTTTCTATAATGAACAAATATATATGCATACCGTATTACCTCGAAATACCCCCATGGGGGTTTATTATTTCGCCAGCAAAATTTGAGGGGGGGTTAATTCGAGGGGGGGGGGGGGGTTTATTCGAGGGGGGTCTTATTATTTCATCAGAAATTTTCATAAGGATCGTAGTAAATAGTAGGCATTTGCATGCCCAAAACAGGTATTAAATGTGTCCAAACAAGATATATTTGGACATAAAAACGTAGATTAGCTACACAAACATGTCCATGTGTAGCTGCAATACAAATAAACAGTAATATACATCATGTACAGTTGCATACATGACGTATTTATTGCCGCACCGCACACTGAAATTTTGCGTTCAGCGTTCGAACGTTTTTGCACGCTGAACTACAAATGCTGAAATCAAAATATCAAGAACCTAACATTTTTGAAGCGTAAAACAATTCCGAGTTTGCAATATTTGCGTAATTGCCATGCGAGCCGAATTTTTACGCTTCAAAAACGCATTGTTCTGTAGATTTTGATTTCAGCGTTTGTAGTTCAGCGTGCAAAAACGTTCGAACGCTGAACTCAAAATTTCAGTGTGCGGTGCGCCATTATGTACATGACGTACATCATTCCGAAAGGGGGGGGGGTATTTCGAGGGGGGGGTTTATTATTTCCCCAGCCGATTTTGATGGGGGGTTAATTCGAGGGGGGGATTAATTCAAGGGGGGGGGGATAATTCGAGGTAATACGGTATATCAGATCTGCACCTAACTCATTTTTTGTCATTTTGGTCCTTACCGACATACGGAACTAGATGCCTCAAATGTGAACTGCATTGCGAACTTATAATGGGTTTCACAGTTGACGCATGTCACCAACAGGCAGCCTGATCCCATTACATCAACCATATTTTAGACCTACCTTCTACCCTAATTCTGGACAGATACATTCTCCTTTCCAACCAAATATCGACCCTCCAAATGCTCATTTTCAACCAGATATAAATCTTTTAAAACCACATATCGGGTTCTGCAAAGCCATTAGATACAACTTCTGGAACAATCTAAAAGCATCCTGTGGTAAACCAGCTGCATTTTAGTCAACAGAATAATTGTGGACGATAAAATCAGCTTTTTGATCAAATTGAAGCCAGCCATATAAATCAATTGAATCCTAATTTTAGATTGACCCATTTACATTCTATAAATAAACATACCGTATTTCCTCGAAATACCCCCCGGGGGTGATTGTTTCATAGTGGTCCCAAGAGGTGGGGGGGGGTTAAACGAAGGGGGGGGGGGTATTTCAAGGGGGGGGGGGTTATTATTGCGCCAGAAATTTTTTTTCAAATCCTAGTACAAAATCGCCGTTTGTGATGTACACTGGGGTAGAAAAATGCATCAATAACTGACATGTATAGACTCCTGTAGACTAATAGTAGTACGTAGATGGTACATATAAACACTGTTCTAACGTGATTACGACATTGTTTTCACGTGTGTTCTGCACTACACAGTATTTGTCATGTACGTTCTCTTTACACTCAATCTGGGGGGGGGGGTATTTCGAGGGGGGGGGGGGTGATTGTTTCATAGTGGTCTCGAAAGGGGGGTCAAACGAGGGGGGGGGGTATTTCGAGGAAATACGGTACCTAAATGTGATTACTGATAGGAAGTTATCTGCAAATTGTAGCCATTCATATTAGACAATTTACACTGTGATTTTGACAGAAACCAGCTGATTAATTAACTATTTTCAATGTTTACCACTCATTTTACATTCATTGTACAATTATTGAGTTGATAATACCAATACTCACCAACTGTCAATATAAACACTTTTCAGTTGTGACCTGTATGTTTTATCGAGGAGGGTTGAGGGTTCCATGTTGTGTAAAAAACTTTTCCTCAAAAAACGCCTTCATAAGAAAATTCACTTGGGGTGAATTGGATATTGTAAATTTTGAAAATTTTAGTTCCCATGATAACATCGTGATAATGATGATGTCTTAAAATTCACCCAAAGTAAATTTCCCAAAAGAAGCATTTTTGAGGTAAAGTTTTTCACACAGCTTGGAACCTTGCACACCCCTCTTAAAAACATCCTTCACCATGGTGTGAAGTGTGTAAAAATAAAAGCAAAGAGTGCATTTTTAAATTTGCAAAATGTATTTTTCTTGTCTGCTGCTTAGAGGGTGGGTGTTTGTGGAATGTTAGTAACGGAATGGCGCCATGGCACTGGCGCTATTTGAGGTAGCCAAGCGGTGCTGCTCCATGGTGCCTATTTACTGTGGCGCCATTGGCGCCTGGCGCCATAGGCGGCGCAAGGTCCCAATTTGTGCTTGTGACATTCACAATCACATTGGCCAAAATTTGACCTTGTGACACTTTTTACTAGGTAAACATGGGTATTTCTGCTTGTGACACTGAAAATTCCGCTTGTGACATTCACAAGCGCACAAGCACTTACGCCGCCTATGCCTGGCGCCCATTTTTCAAACCGTAGCACAAGAAATCAAGTGGGCGCCGGACCTGTGTGGGACAGTGAAAACGCTGGAATTTTTCTTCACATATATGGCGACACCCTCTATAGTGAGTCGCCGCTGCCCCATCCATTCATGAGGAGTATGGGAGTTGCACCTAAATACCCCACAAGTATTAGTTTTCCACCACTCCCAGAACTGGAGATAGGGCATGCAAATGTGACAATTAAATGTCTGGGGGCCCACACTTAATCACACACGCAAATCAACACACATAAAATCCCCCCAAGATAACAAAAACAGACCACCCGGTATCGCTAATAAAATTTCGACAAAACTATCCAACGACTTAATCCACCCGATGGCACACATTGATTGCAATAAGTGCACACGCAACAAAGAACTAACCACGTGCCAAAACGAACGTCGAGCTCTGCTGAGCGGACACGGCTAGATAATCCACCACGATCAAAGGGAAGCCGCCATCTTGCGCGCTGCAATGGGAAAACAAAAAACGATTATCTTGAGCAGTCACAGGGATATAAAAGCCACAGCAAAACCCAAAAAAATTCATTCGACAACGCTTGGCCCCGAGACTTAGCTCATTCTCCAGCATGGCTCCACCGCAGCGAGGCAGTTCGTTGGGTCGCATCCCGAAAAAGTCTGCAAAATTCGTGCCCCTGTTTCGGGTGCGCCGTCTGCCAAGAAGCCGCGCCGCTACGCCACCGGCGTTGAGGTAATTTGGGTGCAGACATTAGTGTCTGCGGTTATAGAGAATTGTGCATAGGGTACCTACTTGACTTCTATAGTAGTCGAGGAACGTGAAAAATTATCTTTTTCACAAAAACACAACTTTTGGATACACAAAAAAACTCAGACACGATTTAAGCTGGTAAACGCTTAAACCGGCGCGAGGTGCTGGTCACACGGTAAAATCACTAAAAATCCACAAAAAACTTCCGTTGAACTTTTCGACCAGGCGATAAAAGCTCGCCAACCAGCGTCTTTTTGACAAAATTCAAAACCTTAAAATGATTCCGTTGTCAATGTGCAGTCGCTAGTGCTTCCGGCACTGCATATACAGCGTGTGTCACGCTTCTGACTTACAAAATCCTCATACAAATCCTGCGACAGTACTCACGTAGCGAATGACTGCGTGGTACCTAGCAGGTCGGCCTTCACACTGTTATTCGCCAGTCGGGTTTATCAGTGGTTTGGGCACCAACAGAAAACCACCCCTATCTCTAGAAAAAGTTGGCACACCGCGATTTGGTCCCTGCCAGCTATAGAGATCATGTAGGATTTGTACACAATTTTGTATTTACACATGCACCTATTTGCAAATTCTCACACACATATCCCACTCACCCCCCTCGTAGCCCGAGGCCCCCACCCCCGAGTCCAATGCCGCCGCCATCAAACTTCTCGCAAGAGAAATCAACCGCTACAACGTCATCTGGAAACATCATGGCATCGACCCCCGCACCAACAGCAAACAAGACATCAAATCCATTGTTCGGAACCTAATGTCGGGCAGCATGGGGCTGGGCGGCGACCACCAATGCGTACGCGAACTCGACACCATCGACTTCCGCGGCACCGCCATGGTGGTATGTAAAACGGGGCATGTGGGGTTGGGTATATGCCAAAAAATATGTTTTTAGTGCAAATAGACGCAAAAAAGATCTACGCAAACTTTTTTCCATGCTTCACGCAACTTCTTTTCCATGTTCAGCTACTACCTCATTTTGACCCCCCTCTTTTTTTTGACACAAAACATAAATACCTTCCTTCTCCCCCCTCGCAGACCAAATTTGCCACCTGCACGGCAGCCGAGTTGCTGCTTGCAAACGCCCCTCGGTTGAGAAACGTGGGGGACGGTAAAATCCAACTTCAAAAAGACAAAACAAAAACGGAACTCGCGGAAGAATCCAGCTGTAAAAGTCTGGCCTTTTTTGCTACCCTTTCGAGCGATTCCCACCGATTTTTCATGCTAAACGGGCCCAAAATTGGCTCGGCGCCCATAGACGCGCCCCGCGACTCAAAACCGCTAGAAGTTCTCTACGCGGGCGAATTCGAATTGAAATACGCCGACCTAATCGCCGATGGCCGAATCAAGGCCAAGGTCCGTCACAATCGGGATAAGCTTGTCTTAAAGATGTTACGTATCATCGATCTCCCCGATGTACGCATCATCATACACCCACAAACCCACTCAGGCGGATCCGAAAGCCATGCAGAAGAAAAATGCTCTGCTGCGCCAGCGATCGGTCAACATGGCCATCCCAGACTCGCGCCCCAACCCGAACCCCACCGCGAACCCCCCGCCGAGCGTACCGCAAGCCACTGCACCCGACAACAACCACCGCGACCCGAGACGCGGCGCCAGCCAAAGCCAAGGTGACTTGACCCAGGCCGCTTTTAGCTTTTGGACTAAGTTCAAGGTGGATCTTAATATGCTCTTATGCCGAACCCTGCAAACATGCAAAGTCCGGCAGACCTAACCACACCAACCCCCCCACCCACCAGATCCCCCTGGCACCTCTAACGGCAACTGGCAAACCGTCCGCGGGCGACACAAAAGCAAGCGCCGCGCCACCAACGCGCCCGACACGCCGAGGTCGGGTACCTACAAAACGACTAAGTGATAATCCCGCTTTTTTCGTGACTAATTGAATCGTGGTAGCTTACTGGCACATTTTTTTACTTGCATTTTTTACGCTGGCCTATCGTCTACTGGTAATTTGTCTACTCACAACTTGTTAATTCTGTCGTGTCACACACGCCCTATTTTTAACTGTAATATACTTACACTGGGTCTTTTTTTCATACTAAACTGTTTACCCTTACCGCCCAATAAATCGAAAAAAACAAACAAAATAGCAATCATCTAGACTTCAATTTACCTCTCACAAATAACACATGAAACAAAACACACTCCTCTATCCATCTCGCACACCCTGCAAATCGCACAAAAAAAACCCCAGCAAAAAAATGCCTATTTCTATCCAAAACACTTTTTCGGCCTAAAAACATCTAATAATAGTCATCTCTGCTAGTTACACTGTACAACACTAAGCCCAGGGACACGCAAATTCAACGCGACACCAATGTAAACACACGAAAACCCTAATCGCGAGGTACTGATAAGGCATTACACCGCGAACCGCACGCTAAGCCACACACTCGATTATCGATACATTTTTCACTTAAAACAAAAGATAAGCGTGGAAGCTATGGCGTAGTGGTTAGCGCTACGGGGTGGGGGAGCTTCCTAATTTTGAGTCGGCGATGATGACCAAAAAAATTCTTACAAGCTGGAATAGGGTCTTTTGAAAGGGTTTTTTAGATAGTGGCTCTTCAGTGATATAAAAATCAGGCTGAGCTGACTTTTTCCAGTTCGCCAGGATTTTTTCCACTTTCTCACAATCAACACATCAAGTCAACTAATACACATAAAACAGCAAAACACTCAAAAAACAACACACGAAACCCTACGTCGCATCTCCACCAATGTCGCAAGACTTTTTTCCCACGCGACAACCGCGGGTTCGAAACCCGGCCAGTCACCAAACCATCACGCGCTTTTTGCATTTTTTCTAATAACATCGATCAAATTCATAGCACTTTTCGACACAATGGTGAACACGCCCGACTGACCACGGGCCACCCAAACTTTCTGCACCACTTTCATGCACCTGTTGACAAAAACAGACACAAATAAAACAAATTCAGGTCGATTAAAGTTTTCTGCATGAAAACGAAAAAAAACCCAAACCACAACCAATATGAATTTTAGCACTACAAGCAACTCGACTCATGCTACCGCATCCGGGGCAACCGATGCCACCCAGCGACGCATGAATGTTGCACACGTGCCAAAATTACTACACATTAATCCAACAGCCCTTCTAAGGGCTACCAGGTCGAGTGAAAACGCTTGGAAATTGCAAACACGCAATGACCTGACCGTTGAAAAAGTCGAAATAACGCAAGGTGCAGTACACACTAAGTGCAAGTCGCACAGGTGCACGACCTGCACACATCTCAGCAAGGATCGATACTACTGCTCCACCACCACTGGAGCTAAATTCATACACCATGAAAACCTAAGCTGCACCACAAACAACGTCATTTACCTTATGACTTGTGGCTGCTGCAAAATGCAATATGTGGGGGAAACTAAGCAAAAAATTAAAACACGTTTTGCACAACACATGGGGCACATTAAAAACTCGAGAAAAGGCATACATAGGGTAGACACCCACTTCTACCGACACTTCTATACAAATAAATGTGACCCGTCATCAATAACACTGGATATACTGGAAAAAATCGCCGACGCCGACATAGGAACACATAAACCACAACTATTCGCTGAGTCTGAAATGCAATACATAAATGCATTGACGACTGCATACCCAATGGGAGGTAACAGCATTATTAAAGGTCTGGGGAACATAACTGAAATAGACATCACCAACAAACACTCACGACTACCCTTCCTCAACTTTTCACTACCTAGAATTGGACAAAGAAAGAAAAAAACACTACGTAAAAAACAGACACCTAACGGGATTGAACCGTCCAACAACGACACAAATTACCAAATTTTACAAAAATGCCTCAAACAGAAAACAAAAAATACGGAAACGGCAATCAATGAGGTTCTGAAACAACTAAATGCAAAAAACATAAACTGGAACACATACAACAAGTACACAGCCCTACTCTGCGCTAAAAGGCAGAAAGCCGTGTACAAACCAACAAAACCCAAACACCCGAAAATATTCGTATACCAATACTCCAACCCGACCGATGGTATAAATGGGTTAACAAAAACACTGAAAAGCCAGAGTACTACCTCACATTTGCCTCCGGAATTGAAATCTACACTAAGCGAAATATTAATTTCGACCAAATATGAAACACCTTTCGGCGTCACAGCATTTAACTACAATAAAGTTCTAAAAAATCTAGAATTGGAAGAATACAAATACATTCAAAATAAAGCATGTGATTGCGTTAACAGTAGCTTCATAGACTCACATCATGGCCATGTCATAACAGGCGACTTAAAAATATGCGAAGACAAAGACTTAGCACAAATACTAAGCTACGGAGCTAACTACAGAATACCAAACCCTCCGTGTAAAAAATCAACACTAACGAAAAGCCAGGGCATACTAAATGAAATAAAATCATATCTTATGTCAAAACACACATCAGACTCAGAAAAAATCAACATCTGGCACAACAAAGCATCTAATCTCATTACTAGACGGATCAAATACGGGTGCACGAATAAAACAGCTAATTATGACAAAGAAAAAATTACCAGAGCCCTGACAAAACTGCAAGAAAAGTATGTAATCACCCCTATCGACAAAGCAGCTGCCACCTACGCGTTCATCTGCAAAAAATATTACATACAAATCATTGCAAAAGAACTCGGGGTTAAAGACGGTATATTCGAAAAAAGTGGAAATGAAACATACAAATACATCGGACATACAAATACACACGGCGAGGGGATATCTAAAAAACTATTACAGGAAACAAAAAATCACGACGGGGAAATGGACCGATTCAGTGAAACTTTCCCTATCATATACGCCACGCCCAAATTCCACAAGAACCCCATAAAATTCAGATACATAGCTGGTAGCAAATGCTCCAACATCAACAGTCTCGCATGGGACTTACACAAAATACTGCAATATCTCACTACGAGACTAGAAACATACTGTAAAGTAATTTCTAAACGCAACGGCACAAATAGATATTGGCTGTGCAAAAACAGTATAGAAGTCGCAAAAACGCTAGAAAAACAACACAAAATCAATAGCATACACACCTACGACTTCGCCAACATGTTCACCACGCTACCACACCACCTAATCAAAACAAACATAAACTTCCTCATGGACCTCATCATAAAAAACGGTTGCTTTCGAATTACGAAATCTGGAGCAACACAGAACTCTTCAAACAAGCCAGGAAAAATATTATCTGTACCAAACGCAGAAAACCTACTAGACATGGTACTAAAAAACACACACATCAAATTCTGCGGATTCATATACCAGCAAACGCTAGGCATTCCAATGGGAGGCAGTGCCTCCAGCGACATTGCGAATCTAACGCTTGCTGGCATGGAATACAGATATTTGGGAAACAAAGAAAACAATATAAAGGCCAGAACCCTACACCGCACAAAGAGATACGTAGATGATATACTCGTAATAAACAAGCCAGACTTTTTAACCATCTCACAAGACATCTACGGAACCGAACTAACCCTTGAACCAGACAAAAACGAGGGCGGCAGCAAGGTACACTTCCTAGACCTGGACGTATCGGTGCAGAACAACTGGCCACTATTCAACCTGTGGAATAAAACAGACGATTACAAATTCAGTATAGTAAAAAACACGCACGTTTCCAGCAACGTCCCCCCAGAACTTGGTTACAACACACTGTATTCTCAAAGCAAGAGATACATGGAAGTGTGCACGAACTTATCAGACAGCTCCCGAAGGATACTTGATATGATGAGGAATCTTCATTCTATGGAATTTAACATTGACAAAATGTGTACAACCCTTTTAAAACTATGCATAAATTACCCGAATTTACCCACAAAACACGGAATGTGTAAATCCGCGGACATTTGCAAATGGATAGACACCATTAAAAAATCCGTATAAATTAGGGAATACCGGTTGTCTGGGGGCCCACACTTAATCACACACGCAAATCAACACACATAAAATCCCCCCAAGATAACAAAAACAGACCACCCGGTATCGCTAATAAAATTTCGACAAAACTATCCAACGACTTAATCCACCCGATGGCACACATTGATTGCAATAAGTGCACACGCAACAAAGAACTAACCACGTGCCAAAACGAACGTCGAGCTCTGCTGAGCGGACACGGCTAGATAATCCACCACGATCAAAGGGAAGCCGCCATCTTGCGCGCTGCAATGGGAAAACAAAAAACGATTATCTTGAGCAGTCACAGGGATATAAAAGCCACAGCAAAACCCAAAAAAATTCATTCGACAACGCTTGGCCCCGAGACTTAGCTCATTCTCCAGCATGGCTCCACCGCAGCGAGGCAGTTCGTTGGGTCGCATCCCGAAAAAGTCTGCAAAATTCGTGCCGCCGGCAACCGACGACTCGGGTGCGCCGTCTGCCAAGAAGCCGCGCCGCTACGCCACCGGCGTTGAGGTAATTTGGGTGCAGACATTAGTGTCTGCGGTTATAGAGAATTGTGCATAGGGTACCTACTTGACTTCTATAGTAGTCGAGGAACGTGAAAAATTATCTTTTTCACAAAAACACAACTTTTGGATACACAAAAAAACTCAGACACGATTTAAGCTGGTAAACGCTTAAACCGGCGCGAGGTGCTGGTCACACGGTAAAATCACTAAAAATCCACAAAAAACTTCCGTTGAACTTTTCGACCAGGCGATAAAAGCTCGCCAACCAGCGTCTTTTTGACAAAATTCAAAACCTTAAAATAGAGGGCCGAACTTGTTCCAGCAGGTGTTTATAAAAGTTAAGCATTTTTGTGGGAGAAGTGTGCTGTGGATCCTCACAGCAAATAATGTGCTCGTGAAGTGCACTGAAGTGGTCTGAAGTGCCCCTTGTGATCACACTTCAGAGCCTGATCACGCCTGATCACCAGGCACTTCACGGCCCGTGATCACACTTCAGACCCTGATCACGCCTGATCACGGATGGAATGCACTTCACCGACACTTCACGAATTTTATTACTAAATTGTTTACAGAAATAAAAAATCAGAAATTCGTGAAGTGCGTTGAAGTGCCTGCGAGCGTCAGGGTGAAGGCACTTCACCGCAGATCACGGCTGATCACCAGCGCATTTTTTGCTGTGCCTGTGAAGTGTGTGCAAAAACTGCTTCAGATTTTATGTTACTTATGTGTTGATTTGGCTCCAAATAAGGAGTCATAAGTATAAACAAGTATGGCTTCCCTAATAACAATTTACCTATGTGTATTCCACAACATACCATTTTCATTATATACACAGGTGTGGGTGGGGTATTTTGAACTTGGGGTTTGTAACCTGCTAAAGTGGTAATCCCAAAAAATGTTAAATACCTTGATAGATGACAGTGGGCTACACATGATAGTTCTTCACAGATGATCAATACAGAGTGTTTTCTGTTTGTTTATCTGCCTATGACTGTCCAATTTTCTACCAATGACTGTCATTCACACTCCCTTTATAATGCCTAGCTTGAGAAAGCACAGAGGGTGGAATTTATTGATTGCCAAATTCAACACAGTACAAAGTGTGCCAACTTTTATGGTAGTCCAAATGATGTCATCCAGTGACATCATTTAATTATATAAAGTGATGTCATTTTGGGAAAGTATTCAGTGAAGTAAACATAGAGTTAAGGTGCAGCTGTGCATTAGAGGGCTATTTTACTACTAAATTTACAGTTGGTAGGAGTGAATCACTGGTCAAATTAGAGGTTTTGTATACACATTTGACCATTTAAGTAACGAATGTTTCTGGAAAGTTAGCAACTGTTAACAACTGCTAACAGGTGGTTAACCAGAAGTAAAGGTTTTATATAGCAACTGTTGACAACTGCCAACAGGTGGCTAACCAAATGTAAAGGTTTTGTTGACACATTTGACCATAAAAGTGTAGAATGTTGTGGAAAGTTAGCAACTGTTAGCAACTGTCAACAGGTGGTTCACCAGAAATAGGGCTTGTTATACACATTTTAGCATATTATAGTGCATATTTATCAAAATAGTAGGCTGTCAACTAATGGTGAATCATCAACTGTGCTTGGGAAGGGATATAAAAGGGCAAGATTTAGCAGTGGCATACACTCTGAACTATATTATCTACACTATATATGAACACAATTATAAAAGTATCTTGATTTTATTTAATATTGAAACCACTGTTTTACTGTTTGAGATTAGTGCATCTCAATATCCTTCATCTCATTGTATTTATTCATGCTTGAATATCAACCTCTGACGTACAAGGATTTGTTTTTTACATTATTTTGCATTTTTCCTTTTTACCCAATTCTGGGACAGTTTTTTCAGTCTATTTTGAGCACCAACAACTCAGAAATAAAATTTCTCAATTTGCATTGCTCATTTTGTCAACTGAAATAACTGAAATTTAGTTCCTGTTCTAAACCAAAACAGGTGGCGAGCAATTCCATAACTGAATTGATAACTGGCTTACAGTAAAGTGATTGCAACCAACAAACCGATTAACGCGACCCAAATATCCAGTTGCAATCAAACTAGGCAAGTCACGATTAAGACTTCACACCTTTTTGCATACAGAAACCTAGTTCCCCACGTTACAGGTTTACTGTTTCCCTTGTTTATTGTTTATTTTATTGGGATTTTGTATGTATAAAACGAGGGGGGGGGTTAAACGAGGGGGGGGGGTATTTCGAGGGGGGGTTATTATTTCACAAGAACTTTTTTGAAATCCTAGTACAACATCGTTGTTTGTGATGTGCGCTGGGGTAGAAAAATGCATCAATAACTGACATGTAAAGACTCCTGTAGACTAATATTAGTATGTAGATGGTATAAACACTGTTCTAACGTGATCCAACATTGTTTTAACGTGTGTTCTGCACTATGCAGAACATAAACTGCAGCATTTGTAATGTATGTTATCTTTCCACTCAATTTGGGGGGGGTATTTTGAGGGGGGGTTGATTGTTTCATAGTGGTCTCGAGAGCGGGGGGTCAAACGAGGGGGTATTTCAAGGGGGGGGGGGTATTTCAAGGAAATATGGTATGTATATATTTGCACTTTGTCTGCTTTATTGTTTCACCAATCCGTCAATAGCAGTCACAAATAATACTTTTTCCAGACGGTTTGCCATTGTTAGCATTATGTGAATGCAACTCTTCAATTTCTGTCAGAGATGTTTACATCGATATATTGCAATTTGCAGTGACATAAAATGTGGCGGTGACGCAGTGATTGTCACCGCCTGCTTTTCGGATGTCACCGCCACAAAATGAGGTGTCATCGCGGTGACAATCGCAAAATTACAGTAAAAACTGTGTGTTCCACAACTTACCCAAAATGTGGCCGTTTGGGTTGCAAACTTCAGAATAGGTGTACTCTTGAGTCAACTCTATTGTGTCAAAATTTCTTTGTTATAGCTCAACTGTAGCTTCAGCTATCGCGTTTTTTCAGCGGCAACTGAAAATGCCCACCCCTGTATATATTGCTGTCACCGCCACCAAAATGCCTGTCACTCACTGTCACCACCAGAATTTTGGACTATTTTATGTCTATGGTCATGCTCACATTTGAGTGATGTGGACAGTGAAGTTTATGATTCAAGGGATAAGATAATGTGACATTTCCAATTGTGCGACCCCCAAAAATGTGCTGAAAACAATAGTAGGATGAATTAGAGAATTGATTATTAGGTATTATTAGAGAATTTACAATATACACAGTTGTGATGTGGTATTTTGAACTTGGGGTTAATTGTGTCCTGGGCAGTGGGCTCACTCAGAGCAGGGGCGTGTTTTCATAAAAAGTTTTGAAAGTTTTGTATATATTTGTATCTTTGCATTTTGTCTTTATTGTTTCACCAGTCCGTCAATATCAGTCACAACTAGCATTCAAAAAAATCACCGATTTTTTGGAAAATATATATAAATATATCACTCCAACATTGGAAAAAATATAAATATATATAAATCACTCTAGGTCTCCAGAAAATATAATTAAATTACTGAAAAAATAACTCTAAGCTCGAAAAAAATCTCAAAAAATCACTTGTGCTTTATTTCAATTTCAAACAATATTCTGGGCTTTATTTACCATTTGCAAGCACAAAAAATGTACTAATATACCACAGTCCATTTATTATCATTCCACAAGCAGTATTCAGTTATCCAATATTTTACAAGTGAAAACATCAAGCAAATATCACAGAAAAATTCAACCTTCAGTTCAACCTCAATGAAAACTTCAAAAATATTTTGCACTGCAAATATTTAGCACTCAACCTATAACGCCTGGTTGTGGCAATGGATGTTTGACTAAATAGTAGTGATGTTAAAGGCAACGGGAAAAATGGCACCACACCGCACCGGCACCTTTGCCAACGCATGAAAAGTGCACCTGGCACCCTGGGGCACCGGCCAGAAAATAACACCGCACCGCACCAGCAACGGTGCCTTTTGGAAAAAATGGCACCGGCACCGAAGGGCACCGGCGGGTTGCCGGTGCTAGCACCGAAAGGCACCGCACCGGGCTGGAATTTCTGAAGTGAATATCGGGCAGTTTCTCAGTGGTCTCACCTTTGGAAGTGCATATTTCCATGAATTTTCAACCGATTTTGATGGTTGAGCACTTAACATGATCACGTGGCAATCACTTTTATGAAGCAATTACAATGATTACAAATGAAAGATAAAATATTTAATTCACTACAATGTCCATAGCCACTATTGTCTACTGATCGGAGTCGTTGCTGTACAGAGAATGGAACTATCTCTGTCATAAACTGACAACAACTTTTGAACAAAAAAGTAAAATAAATATAAAATATAAAGATGATTTAAAATTCAACAAAATTTTAGATTCGCTCATCAGATCACGAATCAGGGTATAATGGATTTCACAGTAAGTATATTTTTTTGATGGGAGGTTTACAAAATAGGTAAAAACGGTTGGGTAAATACCGTATTTCCTCGAAATACCCCCCGGGGGGTGATTGTTTCATAGTGGTCCCGAGAGGGGGGGGGGTTAAACGAGGGGGGGGTATTTCGAGGGGGGGGGGTTATTGTTTCACAAGAAAAATTTTGAAAACCAAGTACAAAATTGTCGTCTGAAACGTACGCAGACGTCGAAAAATGCAACAAAAACCGCCATTTATAAGGTTCTGTAGACTAATATTAGTATGTAGATGGTATGTACACTGTTCTAACGTGATTCCGACATTGTTTTAACGTGTGTTCTGCACTACGTAGAACACAAACTGCCGTATTTGTCATGTACGTTCTCTTTACACTCAATTTGGGGGGGGGGTATTTCGAGGGGGGGGGGGTGATTGTTTCATAGTGGTCTCGAGAGGGGGGGGGTCAAACGAGGGGGAGGGGGGTATTTCGAGGGGGGGGGGGTATTTCGAGGAAATACGGTATATCAAACAAAAAAAGCACAGGTTTGTTTTTTGAAATATGAATAAGCACATATTATGGACAAAATCGCACAGCACATGAAGCTTTGGCCAGTGCCTTTCCTGGTGCCTTTTACTTTGGCCCTGGTGCTAGCACCTTTGGCACCAGCAAAAAAATGGCACCGCACCGCACCGGCACTGGTGCTATTCTGAAAAAAATAGCACCGGCACCGGCATGGCACCCCTGAAGATTGCAATGGCACCGCACCAGCACCGGTGCCCTTCGGTGCCCAGCACCGGGGCACCGGTGCCCCGGTGCCTTTACATCACTACTAAATAGGTGCTCATGCTCAGCACTTTTTCAATGGTGATGTGCTGTGAAAACTCATTTTTGGACACATGGCTACATTTTGGGAACATTGTGATGACACTAGTGGCACTGGTGACACCATGGTGACAGTTTTCCACAATTGTTCCCCATATTTGAAAACAGCTCACATTGGTGCATGTGACCAAGCATTGTCAGTTTTCAAAAATGGTAAACTGAGCTTTCAATTACTGTAGATAAATTTTGATCACATCAAATTGGTATTTTTTTATTCAAAGTCAAGTTTTATTTCAGAAAGGTATGTTATGAGATAGAGAGATGCTTTATACCTAAAAGATAGCCATAGAATTCATAGCAGGATGACATAAATAAAAAGTTACTAAAACAGTTTACATTTTTGTCACATACAAAATGAAAACTAATTGATGGTGATGTCACCATTTGTCATCATTTGAGTTTGAGTTGCAATCAAACTAGTGATTTGCCAACACCACCCACCAAAATTCACGCCATTTGTGAAAACTGAACACACCAGGTGGCACACGTCAGACGCACAGTTTCAATCTGCTCCCAACATGTCAATTTTTAATGAATAGTGCTGAAATTTGGTAAATCAGTAGATAAATGTACCCCAATCAGTATGTAAAGAGCACACATTCATATCTCTAAATTTTCACATACATCAAACCGTATGAAAGAACGTCACTCCACAGAACCACCATCATTATCACAATATGACAATACCCAAATGATTAAGCATTTCACCCACAATGCATGCTAGGCAAAATTTCATTGAACTGCTGGACCATCAGATGCTTCAACTGCTCAATGTCCATCATTTTGGGCAACTGTGGACTGTGGACCTTCTCCTTCACATAACTCCAAAGGAAAACATTCATTCAACGTGCTACACGTTCCAACATAAAAATCTTGCTACCATATTTCCTTGAAATACCCCCCCTCGAAATACCCCCCTCGTTTGACCCCCCCTCTCGAGACCACTATGAAACAATCACCCCCCCCCTCGAAATACCCCACCCCAAATTGAGTGTAAAGAGAATGTACATGACAAATACTGCAGTTTGTGTACTGCGTAGTGCAGAACACACGTTAAAACAATGTTGGAATCACATTAGAACAGTGTTTATACCATCTACGTACTAATATTAGTCTACAGGAGTCTTTACATGTCAGTTATTGATGCATTTTTATACCCCAGCGCACATCACAAACAACGATTTTGTAGTAGGATTTCAGAAAAGTTATTGTGAAATAATAACCCCTCCTTGTTTAACCCCCCCTCTTGGGAGCACTATGAAACAATCACCCCCCCGGGGGTTATTTTGAGGAAATACGGTATATGAATGTGTGCTCTTAACGTACTAAATGGGGTGCATTTATCTACTGCCATACCAAATTTGAACAGGTTTCATTTAAAATTGACTTGTTGAGAGCAGATTGAAACCATGCGCCTGACGTGCGCCACCCTGTACATAGCTTTCAGTAGTGGAAACATGTCACCATTTTTGGCCATTTCAGTTTTCAAAAAAGTCAGGGTTAAAACTAGTGTGTAGGCACAATATTTACCTGCTTCAAATACAATTTTAACCCAATAATGCTCTACATGAACAGAGAGATTTTCTGGAGAAAATAACTCGCAAATTTCTCTTGCACAGATTACATGTTTTAGTCATAAAGCACAATAATTGCACCACAATGTATCAAGTATGAGTGATTTTCTCAGTGATTTTTTTTCTAATTTAAAAAATATATATAAATATATCACTCAGAATTTGGAAAAAATATAAATATATATAAATCACGGGTTATTTATATTTATTGTGATTTTCGAAAATATAAATCACGGGTTATTTTTCGAATGCTAGTCACAACATTCCCTACATCAATTGACATAATCTGTAATAAACACCCATTTCTCAGTTGCACTGTTGGAGCACATTCCTGACAATGTCACCCTTCAACCTGGGGCCAGTTCCGCAAATTGAGAAGTGAGAAGTGAAATGGCACATGCGAACTGAAATGAGAAGTGAATTGAGTAGGAAATTGGCAAATGCAAAGGGAAGTCACTTTTTTTTTTTACTTCGCTTTTTTTCCAATTTACTTGCCATTTCGCTTTGCTTTTGCCAATTTTCTTCTCAATTCACTTCGCATTTGCCACTTTACTTCTCAATTTGCGGAACCGGCACCTGTGATGCAGCTCGGTGCAATGCTCTGACAAAGCACTGCAAACAAAAAACACTGCCACAGCTTGTTAAAAAAAATGTACAACTAGTACTCAGCTTGCGGTAATGCCAGTGCGGACAAAGTGAAGATAAAGCTCCAGATTGGATACAGTGAAATCACAAAATCACCAGGTGGCAGTCCCAAGCCCTGTAAAGTGTCAAATGTAAAGTAAACTGTCAATTGCATGCAAAGTTCAGCAAAACAATGTTTTCTTTTTTGTTTTGGTTGACACTTTACTTTACACTTCACAGGGCTTTGGGTTGCTTGTAATGATTTGAAATTGCAGAATTGGATTGATTTGAGTAATTGTAAATGTCTTATTTGTTGACCAAGGTTCTAACATTAAGAAATTATTGTGTGGACAAAGGACGTGAAGCAAAATGGTTATCTTATGAATATGTCTGAATATGAATTCAGAAAAAAATGTGTTGTGATTGTATTGTTCACACTGTAATCAGAATTATTCAAAAGCCATTCATCACAGAATTCAAATCACCTGCATCATGGCATTCGTATTTCATCTTCGTCTTTCAAGTTTGTATGACAACTCCGCTTGTACTCTTCAAATAACTGATACCATGATTTGCTACCTGATGGTTCGCACCCAGTAAACACTTTGATTCGATTTGATTTGCTAGTAACACCAGTAGTTGTGCAAGTTCTGCATTTAGGTTTTTTGTTTTCATTTAGTTACTTCTTTTGGTGGTTTTCCTACTAAAGTTTCCTACTAAATTACTTCGGATACACCAAGACACTTTGCCGAAAGTGATTTATAAAGTGCTATCATGCACCATGTACATTTTTTATTTTTTACGCCTGTGATCAACACTTATCCAAACTGAATCTTTACACCTACAGAATCAGTTTCCCAAAGCTCAAGGCTTTGTAATATTTATGTATAAAACTCGGCAGACTTTTTGGAAGTCATTGTTCTACAGGGTTTTTGTACAAGTGTGAATACATAAACTTGGCATACATCCAAGATCCTTGTGTTTCATACACTCAAGTTTAAAGACACACAATTTCTGTTCATGTCACCGATAAGGGAGGATCCCATGAAACATACAAGTGCATGAAACATACAAGTCCATGTACACACATGTGGTGTTATATTTACCCATGTATGTGCACACATTATATAACTTCTCACTTTTTAAAAATTCTCATTGAAAAGCAAGTAAAAAGTTGATAATAATAATACAAACATTACTCCTGGGATGCTTATTTGGGTAACAAAGTACTGTATTTGCTTGATTAATTCCCCCTGTTAGACATGTGAGGAAAAATACCCCCCCTGAGTAAATCCCCTTCATGCATATGATCAATTTGTTCCGTTGGATTTGAACAAAAATGGCATGTTATTTGGTGAACAACGGATATTTCATGTATGACTTGATAGAAGTTGCTGATAAGCCAATCATAGTAATTATCACTACTCTAATTATCAAATTATCAGTGGACACATTGCAGCACTAATGCATAGCTATAACACTGTGTGCATGTATGTTTCATGGGCTTGTATTTTTCATGTAGCAATCTCTTATGAAACGCAAGGAATTTGGATGTGTGCCAAATTCATCGTACTTTTTGGAGGAATTTGTTCAGGCTGTGATGATTAGATCCAATCTAAGTCCTTACAATCTAACTTTCTATAACGATTTGTCTATCAAACTCATATTGTTCTCGCATAAAAATTGGATTGAATCAAATGTATCATGATTCATGAACCAAATAGAATCTGTCCATTCAAGTTTGAATTAAAAAACATGTCTTTGGTAACCAAGGGCCGAATCACTGACTCGTGCATGTCTGCCGAGTTTACATGTCTTTTTGCAAATGTCTGTCATAAGCAAATGTCAATGTATTCAGATGACTGCACAATCGCACCAAAAAAAAATACCTCTTCTGGAGGTTAGATAAACAAGAACTTATGGAAAAAATTCTGATGAAGCATTTTTCTGGTCACAAAAAAAATCCAAAGGATCTGGAAATATTCTCAATTTTACATTTATCTAACAAGTTGACAATTGGCTAACCTTCCATATCTTGACTTGCAATGACATATCATTTTGGTGACGTCTTGAGGTCGGTGACCGCCATTGACACAAGTCGCATCCACCAGTTCCACATACTCTAGATGGTATATGTAATAATCATGCACTTTTAGCTTCTGCATTATGTGTCCCATGTCAAGGTGCAGATGAGCACACGCGGGGTCATCTCTGCACTGCAATGAGCAGTACGTCCTGTGTAACGCAAACTGAGTAAAAGCTAGTTGTAGTTTGCACAATTTTTCGCTGCATAATTGTGATTATACAGAAATGGAAAGGAAAAAAAATAAATGGATGAAAAGTATGTAAACAAATAAGGCTGGTAGCCACTTACGCAATAAAACGTTTTGGATGTCCACGCCATTTTTCCATTTCTTTCAGTTTTCCGCCAAAATGGAGAGTAAAATATTGAACATCCCATAGCTCATCATGGTATATCTGACACTTCGCTCTGAGTTTCCCCGCAGACTTCAGTTTTGGCCACTGCGCTTTGTAGGCAGCGCCTGCCAAATTTGATATGCATTTGTACAGATAGATAAATGTTGATAGATTCATTAAGGTGATAAATGTTATACTGATGTGCACAAAAATATAGCATACCTACTAAAAGAAAAAAAAATATTTTTGTGGTTCAGGGAAAAAAATTAGAATACCCCCAACTCAGGCTGGCTCAGGTAGAGTATATTCCTACGCGCGCACATTAGGTTCACAGAAAAAAACGAGCACTGAGCTACGCGTCAATGCGCGCGTTTACACAAAGGTCAAATGATGCAGCGCACGGAAAATGTGTTTTTTTTCACGGTAGCAAACACTCTGTGCGCTCGCCAAACCGTTTTCGCACAAAGATGAAAATATTTACCTGCTCATGTGTTCGCGAAAGCTACTGAAACCCCTAAAATTTTGCTGAGAAAATAATGAACAACCCCTCAAAACATAAATATTTACTTGAAAGCAGCCCCCCGTCTGAAGCATGGTTAATTAAGCATTCAGTGGTGAACATCATTGCACAGTTCCTGGCTTCAAAGCCCCACGTGCAATTAGATTATTATTGGAGTTTGCAGCTGGCATAAGCGAGAGCAGTTGATTAGTTAATGGGCAATTAAGTGATTTTTATGCCAGCAGTTTGCAGCTGGCACTGGTCAATTAAAGTTTTATGGCATGGGCAACATGCGATTTGGGCCAATTTGGCACCACAATTACGTAATTAATTGCCAGCCGCGAACTGTTGGCGCAAGAATAATTTAATTGCTGTCACTATTACACGATTAGTGGGGGGGGGGGTAATTATCATATTATCTGTAAACTGTTAAGTAACGTGTCAGGTCAACTGTGTTGAGTCAACTTTCTTATGATTGATAAATAAATGTTTCCTATTCATATTAATGATGCGTTATTTCTGACATAATGGGCCCCCACTAGTTGGATGTCAACTGAATTCATGTCAACTACATTATTTCAACATTCCTATATTTTGCAATTTTCGTTGTCTCCATTAAGTGTGATGATTTAATTTTTTTGTGTTATTTAGTTGACATTATTGGACATTCAGTTGACACAAATTTGCGATGTCAACTACTGTATTTCTTCTAATATAAGAGCGGGTCCCCAATAGAAGGGCCTCTCCAATAGAAGGTACACTTTTTCGACTTTATTTGGGCCACAAAATCAATATAGGTAAGGGCCTTCTCCAATAGAAGGTACGGATAGTGCTGGAATTGTGCCAAATGCATATAAAAAATATTAGTGGATGCTGCGATTTAGTGGCTTTGGTCCATTGATCTGGTGCTATTTTAACATCAGATGTTGAATGGACTCTACGAATCGCTATTCTTTAAAATATCTGTTACGTAACACCTTGAAAAACTTTGGAAGAAAGTGAAAAAAATATGCTGAAAAAATGATGAAATAAATAGAACGGTGTCTCCAATAGAAGGGCGGGTAAAAAAGTTGACGGGAAAAAAATAGAAGGGCACCCTTCTATTAGAAGAAATACAGTAGCTAGTGGGGCCCACTCATGGTATTCGCAGTTCTTTTCATTCCACCTTTCAGTACTTCCAGTTAATTTGCAATGAAAATACTGCCAAACTTGCAACAACTTATGTGCGCGCGGAAAAATAGTCGTTTCTGCGCGTTTGATGGAGTTGACCAAAACCGAGTGATTTTTCTGTGTGCAGAACTTGTTTTTTTTTCGCACACAGCCATTTTATGAATGAATTACGCGAGCGCGTAGACAGACACAGGTCGCGTGCTACACGCTCACAGCCAATGTTTTGCACGCAGTTGCGTGTCAGAATGTGTGTGTGTGTCCGTTGGGTGACCCCTGTAGTACCCATAAACAAAAAATTACGCGTCTGTGTGCTCGTTTGGCAGCTTTTTACGTGCTTGTGTGCGGAAACGTACGTGCGGAACCCTCGCAGACAGTCTGCCCCATCTACTTTTTCCAGAAAGAAAAAGTAATTTTACCCACTTTTACGCTTTCCTGAGAAAAAATAGTCACATTTATGCTTTGTGGGAAAAAAAGTTATTTACTCTTTAAAAGTTAAAAAAATTATTCGAAAACAGTTCGGTACTTTTAACAACTCTGGTTATTCTAGGGGTTGGTGTATTTCAAGGAAGTATTATACACAATACAGTACAGTGACATCAGTATTTTTTCAGGCAGTAATGCAAAATCACTTTGAACCAACTTCTAAACCACGGGCAAATGCCACTGGATATTGCTGGCGCCTGTGAGGCCAGTGATGCGAAAATCAGCAAAGTCACGCATGTGGAGATGGCAACTGATGGCATTTTGAAACAGATTTAAATCTGTATTTTTGAATTTTCCTTGTGTTATAGTAGCTTTCCTTGTATTATTTTCAGCTTGTCATGCCTTATATATGTTCGGAAGACCATCAAAATAAATACCAGTTTTATGAGAAAATGGTAATTACATTGTTTTTGAATTATCTTCAGCTCGTCTTGCCTTATGTATGTTAGAGAGACCGGCTTTATGAGCATCAAAATTACTAGCTGTATGAGAAAATAATAATTCAATTCTTTTTTGAATTATCTATTTACATACAATCATTTATGCAGAGAACAAGCAAATTTTTAAAAGGAGATTCAAGGATGGCGTTTTTTTAGCCCATGGTTTTTGGTCAATACAACAGCTATATGAGACTGGAAACAGAGTGTTGCTTATAGCCTACAAAAGTGTTCAAAATGAAATCAACATCCTAAGATGGATCTGTACTAGGGTGAAAAAAATCTTAGAGAATAAAAAAATAAAATGTAGAGATAAATGTAAGCTGTCAGAAAATAGAATGTTAACGCTCAAAAATGTTTACTTGAATTATTAGTATTTTCTACACAAAATTTATGAACATTGTATGTTGTCATAATGTAATATGAATTCAAGCTGTTGAAAAAATGCTGAGATGAGAAATTTAAACTAGAAATAGGTACATATTTTGAGTAAAAGTAAGTATCTACAATTTTATTTCACAACTGTGCACCACTAGCAGGTGATTTTTTGCATGGAAATGGATCATGTTCAACAATATATTTAAATGACTGTTTCTTATGTTAATCTAGTTGTCTGCTAAACCATATAAAAAAGTGTGCAATACATTTATTCATTATTACATCCTTTATTTGCTTTTGAATAAAATTCTCATTCTCAGAAAAACTGATTTATTTACATAAAAATGTATTTTTGCATGAAATATCATGACAACCATAGTGCGCCAGGCTGTGAGAACCCTGTGCACCAACAAACACAGGGAAAAGTACCTTACTGACAACTCGCTGCCAGCTCAAAAACAACAAACTGACATGCAGTTGTTTACAATTTGCAGCGAGTTCTCAGCGTGTGGCAGCGAGTTGGGAAAAGCTGCAGTGTGGTTGGCAGCGAGCTGTCAGCTTGCTGAAAGTATGTACTTTATGAACACATTACAGCATTAAAAAAACATGTCAGCAAGCCGGCAGCGAGGTGTAAAAAAGTTGTCAGCGAGCTAGGCCTGATTTTCACTGCTTGGCAAGCAAGTTGGCAGCGAGTTGTCAGCAAGGTACATTTTCCTGTGAAAGTGACCAAAGTGAAACTCACACAGCTTTTGAGTGGGATAATGCTACCATGGCCTGGGCAGAAAATTTTGTCGATTTTTATTTTTCACTTTTGTCAAAGATGACTGTGGAATTACCAGATAGTGTTTTGTGTGAAAAAATGCATTGATGGGTTGGTCGCTGTTAAAATTTGGGGAGGTTTTGAAGACAGCCACTTTGATCAGCACCTGCTAGCAAATTTCCATGTAGGTATAGTCACACAGAAATGCCACTGAATCAAGTGGTGCAAATATTTTTGTAGTATGAAGTATTTTTGGAATGTAAAAAAGGCAAATGCTATTGTGGCAGTAAAAAAGTGGCCTGAAATTCAGTTTGCACGATGTTTAGGTAGGGATGCAAATGCAGATCCCTGGTGCCAGAGGGTGGGACACATTGGTCACCAGGCAAGCCAATGCAGATTAACCCAGCATTAAAAATTCAACCTCCGTTATGGCACCTACACAGCAAAAAATAGGTTGTGAAGTGTGTGGAAGCACACTTTGATGACACTTCCACTCACTTATGCACACTACAAAGTTTTTGCTGGTGTCTTTCACTCACTTCACCTAGCTTCACGAAGACGCAATTTCGCAAGACGCTTCCCAACGCTGGCACATCGAAGACAATTCACAAACATTGTGCAGTGTGTTGGGATGTGATAAGTTATTATATTTGAGAAGCGCGCTAGCGTTCGATTGATGTGCTTGTGGTTATTTAATGTGTGAATTCGAGTACACTTGACCGACGAATAAAGATATGAAAATCCTCTCGGACACTACGTTGCAACGTGACAAGTAAACCTATCATAAATGCAACATTTTTTGGTGGACAACCTTCCATTTTGAACCTGGAGAGGTGTAGTTGTGGATCTTTCGTTGGCATGAGTTCTCGTTCCGTGTCAACGGCACAATCTGAAGAAGGAGTGGATTCCAGAGTCGTGTTTTCTCGTCATACTCGCGCTCATCCATCTTATCAGGTTTCTCAGTTGCCCATGGATTGTGCCGCAGAACGACAGCGTCAGGAAGAAGCTTTGAGAGTTGCTGTTCGCCCCGGTGTTGCGCAGAGGGTGCCTAGCGATTTGTTCTGGCGACCAGCTTCCCAAGTTTTGGATGGATCTATCCAATCTTCTCCCGTTCGTGAGAGTGTTGTCCAGACAGTCTCTCGTTCCGCTCAATCGTGGCCCAGGTCCAACTTTGTTTTGCCGCCGATGCGTGTCGACCAATCTGGTGGTGCCGTTTCCTGCCAGTTGCGTACAGATGTTCCTCCGCCGCGGAGGACATTTGCAGAAGCTGCATGTCGGGATTTGAAGTTGTTTCAGTGTTCGAACCAGCCTTTTCAGATGAACATTGCAGTCGGAGTCAATAATGTGAACTTATTGTTGCCTCATCATAGGACTGCATTTTGCGTGGATTCGGACCTTTTCCCAGTGGGTGAGTTCTTGAAAGAAGTGGCTTTTGTGGACCATTTTACGGATAGACATTATGTGATGGAGGAACCCTTATTGCTGTTGAGTGATGATGAAAAGTTTGTTGTCCAAAAATTGGAGCAAGTTGACAAATCGACAAGCGACGATTTTCAGACCAGTGTGATGAAAATAATCATGAAAATGGATGAATGTTTGGAGTCATTTGAGCAGAAATTGTCGACTTTGTCCGTGCACCAAGACAACTCCACCAACCCAGAAAACGTTACTACTTCATCAGTCAAAGTCACAGCAGCCCCAGCATCACCGGTTTTGGCACAAAACGTTTCTTCGTCTTCTATCAAATCCACTCTGGTCCCGGAACCGGTCTTAGCGCAAAGTGTCGCTCCAGTTGATCTCGATCCATGGTTATTGCGTGACATGTCTTTGATGCCGATAGCTGTGGAAAAATCCGCGTCAGTGGACAACTTGAAACAGTGGATGATGTTACGACCTCACATTTTGGACAAAATACCTGTTTATTCAGGCAAGGGGGATAAACTTCTGTCGTTTAACGAGTGGATGCGACAAGTAAAATTGGTTGCCAATTCATTGATTGACAAAACTCTGAAGGGGTATTTTTGGGATGAAGTGTTTGCAACAAAGTTGAACGGGGATGCTCATAAAGTCTTGAAAACGATCATTCCGCCAGAAAAGCTTTGTGAGGTTGAATTTGTTCTTTCGTCACTTTTGGACATTTTTAAGGACAAACCGCGCAACTATTCCACCTTAGAATGGGACAATGCGGCAATGTCCCGGACAGAAAGTTTTTCGGACTTTTATCTGCGGTTACTGTCCAACGTGCCAGTCGAACTGAAGTCGAGTTTAGGATTTTCCAGGGACAACATTGAAGCTGTCATTTCTGTGAAAATTTGGTCCCGGTACGATGCTGTGCGATTTGATAAGTTTGTCATTGCAAACTTTCGCAAGCAGTTTGTCGCCAACTAAGTCAGTCTGCCGAGTGCTGTGCGTATTGTGGATGACTACTTTTATGAATTTGTCCGACAAGCACCTCAAAACATCGCTACAAGGACACCTCTGACACGCCCCAACGTCAGACAGATGTTACAAACATTTAATGACTGGGATCCGTGGTGCCCGCGCCAGGGGCATTTTGGGCACTGAACTAGCCAGTGTCGCATGAATTGAAACGCAATTCCAACGGCACCGGCACCAAATTCATTTCCGGCCACTGATAAGTCAGAGGGGTATGGTCAGGTTCGGCGCTTCGGGCCGCAACAGACACACAATTTACCTTCACGTATGCAAGCCAAAGCCGCGAATGAAGCTAATTCTGTGAACACAGTGATCAATGACAATTTAGAAATTTACAATGACAACAATGCACAAACGGCATTGACAAATGACAATACTAATACTCGCGCTCCTGTGATAAATGACAACAATGTGCCTGAGAATAATGACCCATGTGACGTTTATGTCAATGAGTTCAGGCATAGAATTTCTCAAATGATCTATGATGATCCCAGTATGTTCCATCATGCTCACTCCCGTTTCGCACGTGCATTTCATACATTCACTCAGACGCATGTGACACCAAAATTGGAGAGTTCTTCACGAGTGCCTTCGGTGACATCACACCCGAAGAAAATCAGGGAGAGTGAACATGAACACGTTGATTCGAATGATCCAAAAATGAATGATAACTCTACAATGCTTGAATGTGGTTCGAAATTTTTAGCTGGTGAAATTTGTCATTTGTCAAATGAAAAAGATGGTGTAATTTGGGCAAAAACTGGATTTTCAGCTCATACAAATATTGGAGCGAATCAAAGACTTTGCGTTAAAATTGTGGCTAATAACGGGCCATTGGTGTATACCACAGTGGACATAGCTGGCGTACCCTGTCGTGTACTTCTTGACAGTGGTTGTACACGCTCTCTCATGCCTTTGTCCATTTTAGAACAAATTTCTGCGAACTCAGGAATTGTATTGTCGGACTGTCTAACTAAATCGTCAGTGTGTTTAGATACAGTTAATGGCCAGACAAAGGATGGAGATTTGTCGGAAATCAATTTAGATATTTCACATTTGTCACCAGTTGATTTGATTTGCAGACGTGTCAGGGCCGTTTTTCTTGTTAATAATACACCAGGCGCATTATCAGACATTTTGCTGGGTACTGACATAATGCCATTTTTGAAACTCACATGGTTGATTCCCATCATTCTAGAAAAAAATAGTTCAGCACCAATTCCTCACGATGACCAATTAACCGCTGATATCGCTCAAAAGGAAGGGAATTTCAAGTTCAATATACTGAGCTAGTGCAGTCCACAAAGTCTATTTTTGTTCCTGCAAACGGCATGCAAATGTTTTCTTGTCCAGTGCCCAAGAAGCCTACACATGTTCATACCTCAGATTGGACACGCTCTTGTTGCGTTTTGTCTAATGTGGATATTCCGCATTCAGGGTTGGCCATGTATAACACCATGGTACCTTTGAATACCACGAAAACTTTATCTGTTCATTTCTTCAACATTCATAGCTATTCAATTCAGATACCAGTCGGTATTCCCCTGTTTACGTGTGATGTATACTCTAAAGATGCAATTTTTGTGCCAGGGAACAGTTTTTCTGCATTTCTCAAGGATAATTCTCATGTAGCGTGTTTCGGAATGAGTCGCGCTAGTGGGGCGATCGAATTACCATCACCACCTGACACTCCGGTCGAAGTGAAAGATGAAAATTCCCCTACCACTCCGGAAGAAAGAGCAGAACATATTTGGAAAGTATTGGAACCATTGCCACGAATTTCTATGTCTACAGAAGAAACAAATGAATACCACAAAATGATTTCTGAATTTCATGATGTCTTTAGTTGTGATGATTATGATGTGGGAAAGACGCCACTAGTGTCACATCAAATCATCACCGATCCAAAACATCCTCCCATCAAACAGGCGGCTAGATATGAGGCTCGCAACAGGAGGGCGTTCATTTACAAAACTGTAAAATCGATGCTGAGAGAAAAAATCATTGAACCCTCTGATGGTGCTTGGGCATCACCTATAACAATAGCGCCCAAGGGAACTGACGATTTTAGATTTTGTGTAGATTTTAAACTTGTGAATTTGGTTACCAAAATCGATTCGTTCCCACTACCTCGCATTGCAGAATTGCTGGCAGAATTTGCCGGTAGGAAAGTATTTACAGCGTTGGACATTCGCCATGGGTATTACAATGTACCGCTTGCAGATGAGAGAACTTCGTTTGTGTGCTCGTTAGGGCAATTCCGATATACCCGAATGCCGTTCGGACCCGTGAACGCTGGCGCCACTTTTTCCCGACTCATGTCCATAATTTTGTCGGGATTTAACAAAGATCCCGCAAAACCATGGGTTCGAGCTTATATTGATGATATTTTATGCAGTAGTTATACCATTTCTGAACATTTCATTCATTTGCGGAGGTTGTTGAATCGCTTGAGATGGGCTAATTTAAAAATTCAGCCGAAAAAATGTAATTTTTTCGCATCGGAACTGAAATATTTGGGACATCAAGTGTCAGCGGCGGGGTTGTTTCCTGCCCCTCAGAGATTTTGGGCAGTCATCAAGCAACCGAAAGTGCATACAAAGCAGGATCTCCGCCGATTCCTAGGGAAATGCATTTATTATTCACATTTTATTCCAAATTTTAGTCATATTTCGGCGCCATTGTATTCGGTATTGCGCGGATCGGTTCCGAAACATGGGTCAACGCCATTTGAATGGTCAGAAGACATGCTGATGGCGTGGGACACTTTAAAACATCTGTTGTCCACAGCACCAGTGCTTGCACACCCAGTTTTTGACACACCTGAAGGTTTTGTTTTGGAAACAGATGCCAGTGGTTTTGGTTTGGGGGCGGTTTTATCTCAAAAACTGGCCGATGGAAAATTGCATCCTGTATCCTACATTTTGAAACGCCTTACACACCCTCACACATCATACTCTGCTGCTTCTCTTGAAGCTTTGTGCATTTGTTGGGCGTTGAGGCGTTTTGCCGACTATGTTGAGGGTCAGAAAGTTACAGTAATCACGGACAATAGTGGTATACAACAGGTTTTACACAGTCCGCATGTGAGTAAATTACAACGTTGGGCAATGTTTGTCCAGGACAAAATTACTTCCTTTGTCCACCAGTCAGGTTCGGAGAATATAGTGGCGGACACATTGTCGCGTAATCCGATTTCTGAAAATGAGTTTGGTGAGGATGAGTTGGACGTACCTACTGACATTGTGAATGGGCGGTCTGATTTTGCAAAATGTGCTAGAGTTAAACCTGTGTTGTCTGTGAGCACTGTGATTGACTGGGGACAAATTCAAAGACAAGATCCTGAGCTTTCAAATGTTATCTCAAAGTTGACCCAAAATCCCGATTCGGTTCCCAATGCGTTTGTCATAAACGATGTGTTGTACTATCGTGCGCCCGTGTCTTCAAATCATTTAGCCATTTGGCCACCGGCATGCTGGAAAGAGGCATGTTTGATGCAGGCACACCTAGGAGTATACGCCAGCCATGGAAGTCAACAGCGTACCCTCCATCTGCTTTGCCAGTATTTTGCGTGGCCCACTTGTGTAACATTATCGTAAAATGTAAAACCTTTAATATTTAAGTTAACGTCTTTATGTTCGCTTTTATATTTAATTAATTCAACTTATCAAGATTCCATTTTAATTGACATTCCATTTCTTAACATCTTCACATTCGTTATTTGATATCTCAAGCGACGTTGTTTACAACGTGCGCTTTACATCGCTCACATATTTAGATCTTAGTCATTGCTCACATTCCGCCACATTTCCTTGACAAGCAGCACGCAAATACGCCGTCATGTTTATGTTAAGCGGCGGGCTCGCCCCGAGTGGGGGGCCGGGCCCGCGCGCCATTTCAAATGCTGTCTGGCTTGTCTCACATTTTCACTATCTTGCCAGTTTAGCTCGCTTTTCATCGGAGAAGCGAGCGGGCAAGGATTGAACTTTCACAATTGGAAATGTTGGGTAAAAATCGGAGATTAGAGCCGACCGATTGGCGCCAAGTCAATCGCCATCGGTCTGGCCCTTAAAAGCTGATTTCACAGCTAAAATCGGCAGTGTTTGCAACCTCGTCAACTTCACACAAATCTCTTCCTAGGATCTAAATAAGCGCCGTTGTCACTTTATTAAGTCGCTTGTTTTTGGTGCTAAGTTTAACTCTTGGTGCTTTAAGTCACCTCAGTGCTTTATTCACACCTGCGCTGTTTAAGGTGCCTTTTCTCACAACCGCGCCACTTAATTGTCGCCTTTTGTCGTAATTAAGTGCCTTCTTTTAATTGCCTTATTTCTCCGGTAATTAGAGCTTCTTTTACGTTTTAATTAAGTAATTAATTTAGTTGTAAATTAATTCCCTTGTTTACGTATAATTTTATATATATTTTATTTACACTTATTTCTTTGTATTTAATTGTCTAAATAAAAACGTTCGTCAAAATCTTTTGTAAACCATCTAAATTTGCTTCACACTAACTCACGTCAATTCACTTCAACTCAACTAATCACATTTGATAAAATAACGGAACGTCAACTAGAGACGACGCTTCACGTCAACTTTCATACGTTCACATTTGTCCTCTTCCTCAGCTAGGAATAGGAGCTAGTTCACAAGTCACTTCAACAAGTTCCGTATTATTTTACATGGCGCAGCGAGCAGGGTGACTAATTAATTAATTGGTCACTCTAATTAAGTCGTCTCGCGCGAAATTTCATTGGAAATTGTTTTTCACAGCCTGAGTCACACGCACGAGGTTACGGTAATACGGTTTTGGACGCAAAATCGTTAGTAACGCGTGCATATTTACTTACGATTTTACAAGTACAAGTCACAAGTAACGAAATATTTATTTTTATTATTTTATTTTGTTCACAGCTAGCTACCACTTTGCTAATAAGCAATCTATCGATCGAAATTTGCTATGGAGGAACGCGTACGCGCTCAACGAGGCGCCCCAGCCGCCGCAGCTATGCCTTTGAGCAACGTAGATGAGTCCGACACAACTCATCCGTTGACTCAACATAGCCGGGCGCTGACTGGAGTGCGCAACGGAGTGCTACGTTTCACAACCAAACTGATTCCTAAAATCATCAAAGACGAGTCACAACCCGCCGCCGTAAACTTACGCGCGGCGGAGGAAGTATTAGAATTACTTCAGGCCTACGTCTACCAAGCTGAGCTGAAACGCTCGGACCTGTCCACGGCTATGGACAGATTCACATCTATTGTCCAAGATCACATCACAAGCCTGGACAGAGATCAAGACGGAGCGGCCGAAGAAGCGAAGAGTGCCAACACCAAATTAGAGCGGGCACTCTACTCGGGCTCGAATAATGCGATGATGCTCATGGATGAGCTGGAATCGAGGATGGCGACCGCCCAAGCGCAAATCAAATCCGCGGAAAGGTTGATACTTTCCTTGAAAGGTCAGTCAAATGTTGATTTAACTACCCAACCCCCTTCACAACCACCCTACAACAATGTCAACATGGGAAGTAGTTCTCAACCTTCACAACCGGAAACTTTGTTAAAGTTACCTAAAATCGAGCTTGCTAAATATAACGGTGATCCGTTAGAATGGGCAGCTTGGTGGGAAATTTTTCGAGCTCAAATTCACGACCGAGCTAATTTGTCAAATGGTATGAAATATACATACCTCAAGCTCAGCCTTATCGGTCCAGCAGCAGAACTGCTGGCCGGATTAAAAGGTGATGGTCGAGATTACATCACAGCGGTCACCATGTTAAAATCAAACTTTGGTGAAACGCATCGGGTACAAGCAGCCCTTTGGGATAAATTGTATTCACTCGAAAAGCCTTCGTCAAGAGGAGACTCTCTCACAACTTTCACACGAACCCTTTTGTCAACTCTCAATCAACTAAAAGAAAGGGGTGAAAGTGTCGATTCTGGTGCAGTGTTAAGAATAATTCGTGGTTATCTTCCCGATAATATTGTTCTTGCCGTCACAGAAGAACACCGGAATTCGATGCGCACTGCTGCAACCGACGACACAGAACTCACAGTCGTCAGGTTTGTTGATTAACTACCATTGCTCGTGCTCGGTTAGATGCGATGAAAACTGAACAACAAAGTTCACAATCTTCAAATGTTGTTCAGAAATCACAAAATTCATCGTTAAAAAAAGCCACAAAATGGAGGTGGTTGGCAACAGCAAAAGAAAAAGGGAAATAAATCACAAAATACCTTTTCAAAACAAAAACCTATTCACAATACGGTTGCTTTTGCTGGTACCAATGCTAATGTTGGTAAACCACAAGGAAAAAATAAAAATTCCACTCAACCTCCCAGAACTCCCGCGATCGGAGCGACTAGTCAAAAGCAGTTCTCACAACCTGCTGCTGACTATCGCAAGCCGAAATTTGAGTGCTTGTTCTGTGGCATCAAAGAGCACTACACCACCGATTGCCCTCAATACGTCACACCGAGAGAGCGCATCGAACGGTTGCAAGCTTTGGGCGACGTGTGCACACGCTGCACACGCAGAGGCCATCAAGCGGAACAGTGCACTCAACGACTGAGTTGCTACTATTGTCGCCAGATTGGTCAGCATCACGGGGCGTTCTGTCCTACCAGACAGGCACCCGCAAGGCGTCAGGTAAACAATTCACAAAATAAAGCCTTTGTCAAAGCAACGAGCGCTAATTTTGTCAACGCTCAGGTAATCACAACGGGCGCAGCTTCGTCACATGCACCGCCATCGTATCCGCCTTCACACACGGAACCGATGAGCGTGTGTGTCATCCCACCGGACGACAACGATTTTCGGTGGAGACAGCAGACGCTGTATCAAATGGATATGGACGGTCCGCTGGACATGGGCGAGTGGCCGAAGCCCGCTAACGAGCTCCAGGCGAAAGCTCAAGAGGAAGCCCGCAAGTATCACAGTGAAAACGAGCTGTGGACGACGCTCCGCGCCGGCCTCATCAAGGACGGCATGAACATGGAGACCGTCGAAGCCAAAATCCGCGGCTTCCAGCAGAAACGGTATGAGGTGTACCCACACCTCAACCCGAACCAAATGTCATTGTCGGTGCCACTTCAACCCAGTCACAGGCCCACGGTGGAGGTGCTGAGCGCACAAGCGGGTTACGGTAACCCCAACACCGCTACCAGGCAGCAGGCCGAACAAGAATGTGAGTTCGATTTTGCGCCTATTGTTCGTTTGCAAGTGGCCCAGGCTTCATTAATTAATAAAGACGCTGAATTAAATCGAGTCACAGACCCTTTGTTAATATTCTTTGACACTGGATGCGAATATTCATACATTAAAGCATCCGTGGCAAATGAGTATAACTTTGAAAACAAAGGAGATGTTGTTCTTCAAATGAACGTGTTTGCGACAAAAACGCCTGTCACCGTCAATACGTTTTTGGTCGAGGCCGTCATGCCTATTTACAAACACGTCGACAATAAGGGCAATATGTTACAAATTCCACTCACGTTACGTGCAGTTGATAATTTGGCAACATATGCATGCCCACCTCCTTTGTCACAAGATGACAAAACAGTCATTTATATTGTGTACGGTGAACACGCACAAGAACAATTCGCGGAACCGCTTGAATTGACAGAAATGACTGATGAGTTTTGTCACAAACTATGTCAACCAGATGTAATCATTGGTCAAGACTATTATTGGAAGTTCGACATTCGACCAACAGAAATCGAACTCCCATCTGGATTGATCATAGTTGAATCAATACTTGGATTGATGCTAGGCGGAAATGTGTCATCACAGTCATTTGTCACAACACCCGACATTTCGCCACATCAATTCATGGTTTCAGGTAGTTCACATGCTTCATCAGCTGTTGCTGTTGGCCAAGAGACATTATTTCAATTTCACAGTCTCGAGTCAATAGGTATCACAGATGATCCATTATCACATGATGACGACATAGCTGAACAGTTAATTCTGGAATCAATTACTCTTGATCCAGAAACTGGACGCTATAGCGTGGATTGGCCATTCAAATCAACAATTCACGAATTGCCAACCAACAATGCAGAAGCATTTCGCCGCTTTCTGTCACTGTTGAAACGGTTTCGAAAAGATCCCGATTTATTCGCCACATATGCGAAAGTCATCTCAGATCAACTTCACAAGGGTGTCATAGAACCCGTCTATGGTTCACAAGATGGTTTGCAAGAACACATCTTACCTCACCAACCTGTCATCACACCTGGCAGATCGACAACATGTCGAATAGTGTATGATGGTTCTGCAGGCAAGCCAAGTCTCAACAATTGCTTATTTCGAGGCCCAGTTCTCACACCACTGGCGCTCGGATTAATGCTTCGTTTCAGAGCCGGAAAAGTGGTGTTATTAGCAGATATTGAGAAAGCATTTTTACAAATTGCTCTTCACCCAAAATCACGCGCTTTCACAAAATTTTATTGGCTGCGCGATGACACTATTCCGACTCACGAAGACAATATTCAAATGATGCAATTCACAAGGGTGCTATTTGGTCTCACATGCAGTCCATCCATTTTGTCAACTGTTATTAAATATCACCTGGAAGCGGAATTAGCTCACATGCATCCCGCTGAGACACATGAACGATCGAAACTGGAACTGCTGCTCAACAGCATTTACGTCGATAATTTAGTTATCAGCGTAGATGATGAAAAATATGCAATACAGCTCTATCGCTTAATTAAAGCTGTTTTTGCAAGAGCAAATTTCAACATGCGCGAATGGATGACAAATTCGCGTATTGTTTCGGAGAAAATCAAACCTGATGATCTCAACCCGAAACAGTCACAATACATCAAAGTAATGGGTCTTGTTTACGATCACATTGAAGACACCATTGCAGTGCCAGCTCCCAAAAAAGATTTCACGCTCATTGTCACAGCAACACGTTGCAATTTGAACAAATTGCTGGCTTCAACATACGATCCTATTGGCATCACAGCACCCGCGTTATTTCGGTTGAAATTTCGCGTGTCACAAATAATTCAAAGGTGCAATATCACAACATGGGATGAACTCATCGAAGACCCAGAGGCGGATGATTTACTGGACGACTTGAAACGACATCTCTCGTCCATAAGTCAAATCAAATTCCCGTGCTCATATCACTCTTTTGGCATCGATGTCAAAGCCGAAACACGCCCATTAGAGTTACATGTGTTTTGTGATGCCTCAAAAGATGGATACGCCATTTGCGCTTATTTGCGTCAACAAGCGATCTCACCTGATGAATATGGCTATGAAGATGACCGATATTTTAGTGGTTTTCTCACAGCTCGCACAAAACTAGCCCCGCTTCCGTCAAAACAAAGTCAACCCCTCACAATCACACGCTTGGAATTGCTTGGTGTCACAATTGGTGCACAGCTCATCGATTATTTACATCATGAACTCGTTGAGCTGGGTGGATGGAAAATTCACAGTAATTTCCTCTGGACCGATAGTACAGTTGTCATCGGCTGGCTATATACTTCGAAGCCGCTGGCTACTTTTGTCAACAATCGGGTCACAAAAATCCATTCACTAATGTCAAAACACTGCATTCAAATTTGCAAAGTTGCTACAAAAGACAATCCAGCTGACATTGCGTCACGAGGATGTACTTTTGATCAACTAATGATCGAAACAATGTGGTTCACAGGACCAACATTTTTCGCTGAACCCTTCACATCAACCATGCTTGACATTTCGCAATATCAAGCGCAACCTGTCACCGAAGAGCTAGCGAAAGGCGACACTCACATCAGTCGACCTTTATACGCTGGAGCAGTAACTTCACAGCCTGTTTCACAACCAGCTAATGCTCTTGCACAACAAGTGCCTGTCAATTTGGACCCCAATTTGTCACAAAATGTCACTCCTCAAAATCCGTTTGTCGAAAGTCGACAACGTCATATCCCTTCAAATCCGTTCGAAATCGACATTCGACGATTTTCAACATTGTCAAAATTGCTGCGCACTGTTGTTTATCTACTTCGTGTCAAAACATATTGGCTAAATCGCTCTATGCATAAAGCTGCAAAGCGCGAAAGCGAATATTTATCAAAACCTATCACACAAGCTGATTTGAACGAAGCATTTAGACATGTGTTGCGCATTTCACAAGCAGAGGAATGCGCCGGTTGCATTTCACAAGCGCAACTTGGCAAGCACCACATGCTCAAATGGGACGCGTGGAATAATTTATTATATTGTGTCACGCGTGTGTCTCACAAAGAACACCGAAACCCTTCGTTGTTTTACTACCTGCCAAAGACCGGGTGGTTAACAACGCTGGTAGTTACTCATTTTCATGAGCTTGCTGGTCACAGTGGCATGCTTCACACTTTAGCAGATTTACGCGAACACTGCTGGTTGTCAAGTGCCAAGCAGGTAGTTGCTAAAATTTTGCGCAAATGCGTCACATGCCGCAAAGCGGAAGGAGGTCCATTCACATTACCTGATTTTCACACACTACCTGTCACTCAAACTCAATCACAAATCAAGCCATTTCAACACATTGGCATTGATTATATGGGACCGTTAATTTATTCACAAAACGGTACCCGTCACAGTCAACACATTTTGTTGCTCACATGCTTCAGTACACGCGCCATTCATTTAGAGTCAACTAATAGTGTCTCAACAGCCGACACAATTATGGCTCTAAATCGTTTCATTATGCGTCGAGGCATGCTGGACACAATTTGGTCCGACAATGCCCCCGCGTTCAAAAACTGTCAAATTGCTGCCGGACGTAAAATGGCATTTTATCACAGCCAATAGTCCTTGGCAAGGCGGCGTGTACGAACACATGGTAGGATTAGTCAAACGCTTGCTCAAAAAAGCATGCGGACGACGTTGTCTCACATGGCATGAATTTCTCACAGTCATGCTTGACGTCGAATTCTCTGTCAACACGCGACCATTGTCATATTTGTCAAACACGGACATTGGTGCAGCGATACTGCGCCCAATACATTTTCTTTGGGGCACCCCACCACCATGTTACATGGATGAAAAACGTGAGATGGAACTCGATTCCACCACGATTGAACCCATGCGAAAAATTCCAAAAGAGGAATGGGATAAGCTGACGGACGGATCTTTCAATCTCACACCCTCACAAATCGGAAAATCCTACACACTCACACCTCCACGTGTCAATGACGTCAACTGCATTGACGAAATTGCACTCAACTCTGTGCCTGAAAAGGACAGAGATGACATCACATTACTTTGGGACCAAATTCGTCACAATCGTGAAGTGCTTTGGTATGAGTGGTCACGTCAATACATTGACCTACTCAAAGATCGAGCAAAAAATCAACACTTGAAAAAAGGCACAATCAACAAAGCTCCCAAACGTTTCCAAGTAGTGTTAATCACAGATGATAAACAACCACGCGGCATGTGGCAAATGGGCCGCGTTCACGAGATACATGTGTCAAGCGATGGCAAAATACGTGCAGTCACAGTATTGTCAAGTAACGGCTGTCGTACACGTAGATCTCCATCTAACCTAGTGCCTCTTGAAATCGACACAGAGGACGGTGTTGAATATAAAATCGACACTGAGGTAAAAGATGATGATAAATCACAACCTTCACCTGATAAAGGTGATGATTCACAAACAGATCAATCACATCAACAATCACAATCTTCACAACAAGATGCAAGACGCGCAAACCCACGTCGAACGTGTCGCTACACTGGCACATATTCGTTCTGGGGAAACGTCTCGCATTTAATGGCACTAACGTTGCTAATACAATCAAAATTAGCCAACGCGCTCACATGGACAGATCAATATCACAAAACTTTCAATCTGTGCCATAAAACACGCACTGGTCACGCAATTCAACTTCCGGAAAAAGTAACATGTCACTTTCCTCAAGTCACAGCCATAGAGGATATTGTGGTATCCATATGGACGTTGCGTGTGCAACCGCAAACAACACCAATTTATAGATGCTTTCAACAAGAGCATACTATAGTTACATATATGAGTCTGGTGGGCGGAAAATCTATGCTGCCACCAGAAATCATTAAAAACCACAGAGTCACAACCTACGATTGCATGATCGCCTACCAAAATAAAACTTGGAAAGGCGAACCCTTAATAAAAATCGGTCATGCATTGTGGAGCACTAACAAATCACTTCACATCGACTATTGTTACTTTTGTCACAATCTGAGTAACACAGTGATGAACTTTCACATTGAAGAAGGTGTGGTCGCAAGTCTTGACGGAAAGAAAATTGTTTCCGAAATTCAAGATCTGTCACATTGCAACCCACAAGCCGGCTATTGTTATGACAGCGACAATGGCGTCTCTTTATGGAATGCTACTGCTTTTAACAAACAATGTGCATTCCAAGAGATTGGTCAATTTGATGCGCAATATTCACAAAATCATTACATAGTGGAAAAATTGCAAGCTGCATTTTCGGTCACATGGAGATCACAACAATTTCCAAATAATGCAGAATGTGTACCAAAAGACGCAAAATATATTGACCAGGGTTCGGCATTCATTCAATTTCTTCGATATCAACTTAAGAAATTGAAAAAACCTGAAACCGAAAAAGCTCCTCTTCATTTCAAACTAGCACCAAATCTTGATGTTGGTGTATTTCACTTGCTCACAGCCCGTCAACAATATGAAGTTGACAAAATTGCACATCTAGAACAAAAACAATTTGGATCAATCTGGCAACAATTATGTCACATCCGTCAGACCCAGCTAGATATAATCCATGCAATTGTCACATTCAATCCCACGCTTGGCTTGCGAGCATTGCTAGGACGTCAAAATCTCTATGCTGAATGGCATGGATATATATTGATGTTCTGGGATTGTAAACCTGTCACAGCAGAAATTATTTATTTTCAACATGAATATAACAATACTTGTTATAAATTTCTGCCGGTCAAAGTCACAGACCACCCACATATTATGTTTGTTGCTCCTGGTACCAATGATCTAATCACACATTCACCAATAGATCATTGTCTCATGAAAGATCACAAATATTATCAATTAAATGATAATTCATGGGCCAACGAAAACGGACCAACGAATTTACACGTCACAAAACTCCCAATCGAATTAATTTGGGCTGGCTCGTGGAAACCATTCACACTAAATGTTTCCGGGTCACCAGGTGTAAGCATGACTGACATTGCATTCAGTATCATGGCTGCACATCATCACTTTCGAAATTTGCAACGACTCGAACAACAAGTCACACGTTCAGTCGATTATATCGCAACAAAATCCAACGATCCTAAAGCCGTGCAAGCATATATTGCTGGCATCGGCCAAGGGGTTGGTGCATATTTTGAAGGTGTAGGAAAAGAATTGGGTCACATCATTCACGGTAGTGTCACAGGTGGTGCGTCTGCATTAGACACGTTACTTACTGGGCCACTTCAAACAGCTGTGAACATCATACTCATTATTATCACAATTGCTTGTATTGGGTATATTGGTTATGTTTACATGCAGTGGCGGCTCGTAACCGGCAGGGGTATGCTGCCAGACATCAAGGGCTTTTTCCGAAGAAAGGGCAGAAGGGACAAAAGCCCAAACAAATGGGAACACCGTCCGTTCAGCAAGGAAAAATCGGTAAGCGACGGCGACGTAACCGCCAGAAGAAACCGAAAAGCGGCTTCAACAAACCCGCTTTGTCAAGTCAAACCGTCACACAATCGTCAAGTTCGTCACAGTTACCTTCAAAGTTTGTCACACCCCTCAAGCGAGTTTCTCCATTCAAACGGCTTTCAGGACGCTCGGTACAGCCTAGATCGGATCCCCTGGTCGGTTATAGTACCGAACGCGCCGAAGAAATCGAAATGGAGACGGGTGCGCGCCGGGTCACAAAATCTGCACCCCCCTGCGAGTCACAAGCGCAGAGCTCGTCACCAAACGCCAGACTCACAGTCACCGAGCCTGTCACAACGGAGGTCACAATGGAAGACGCGATCCCTGACCGCGAGCCCTTGCAAAAGCGACTCAAGAGATTCACTGGAGTCGCAGGGCTCCCAGGTGAGCAGCAATCGTCACACCAGACATTTTCCTTTATACCCCAAACTTTTCACAAATTCAATAACATCAATCAAAAACTGGTCAAATCAAAAGTTAAACGATCTAAAAAGATCCGTGACCTTCCTCAAACAAACACCTTCACAGTCCGACATAGAGCTCGGAGAGACGGAAGAAAGTCACGATCAAGATCTAGATCCCCCTCCGTACCATTTGACCAATTCAACTCAATCACTTCACAGTGTACGACCTCATTCACAACCTCCCATGTCCCCTTGCTATCAAGCCAACCGCTTGCAGCAACGGAGCAATGGCAGCCCACCGAGCCGTCAAAGACGAGCGTCGACAAGACTGACACGCTCCGACAAGCTTTCGAGCAGCTCGCCAAGGAATCTGAGAAGCTCCCCAACTGGCCAGGCAGACCAGCGGGGGCCACAGAAGACCAGGCGCCCAGGCACGGGGAAGGCAGCCAACCTGAGGAGGATGCCGTCGAACCCATGGACGAACATCATGAGGAGGGCCGGGAAAATGCCGGCGTCGAAGACGCCGACGATCTGCTACCACAGGAGTGATGAGAGTATCACAGGCGTTTGATTTTGATTTTGTTTCACATCAATTTGCCGAGATTGGCTGAGATAAAATTTAATTTAATTTAATTTTTATTCTAGTTTCGGGAGTGTGTAACATTATCGTAAAATGTAAAACCTTTAATATTTAAGTTAACGTCTTTATGTTCGCTTTTATATTTAATTAATTCAACTTATCAAGATTCCATTTTTATTGACATTCCATTTCTTAACATCTTCACATTCGTTATTTAATATCTCAAGCGACGTTGTTTACAACGTGCGCTTTACATCGCTCACATATTTAGATCTTAGTCATTGCTCACATTCCGCCACATTTCCTTGACAAGCAGCACGCAAATACGCCGTCATGTTTATGTTAAGCGCCGGGCTCGACCCGAGTGGGGGGCCGGGCCCGCACGCCATTTCAAATGCTGTCTGGCTTGTCTCACATTTTCACTATCTTGCCAGTTTAGCTCGCTTTTCATCGGAGAAGCGAGCGGGCAAGGATTGAACTTTCACAATTGGAAATGTTGGGTAAAAATCAGAGATTAGAGCCGACCGATTGGCGCCAAGTCAATCGCCATCGGTCTGGCCCTTAAAAGCCGATTTCACAGCTAAAATCGGCAGTGTTTGCAACCTCGTCAACTTCCCACGAATCTCTTCCTAGGATCTAAATAAGCGCCGTTGTCACTTTATTAAGTCGCTTGTTTTTGGTGCTAAGTTTAACTCTTGGTGCTTTAAGTCACCTCAGTGCTTTATTCACACCTGCGCTGTTTAAGGTGCCTTTTCTCACAACCGCGCCACTTAATTGTCGCCTTTTGTCGTAATTAAGTGCCTTCTTTTAATTGCCTTATTTCTCCGGTAATTAGAGCTTCTTTTACGTTTTAATTAAGTAATTAATTTAGTTGTAAATTAATTCCCTTGTTTACGTATAATTTTATATATATTTTATTTACACTTATTTCTTTGTATTTAATTGTCTAAATAAAAACGTTCGTCAAAATCTTTTGTAAACAATCTAAATTTGCTTCACACTAACTCACGTCAATTCACTTCAACTCAACTAATCACATTTGATAAAATAACGGAACGTCAACTAGAGACGACGCTTCACGTCAACTTTCATACGTTCACATTTGTCCTCTTCCTCAGCTAGGAATAGGAGCTAGTTCACAAGTCACTTCAACAAGTTCCGTATTATTTTACACCACTATGAAGGCGGATATTCTGAAATTTTGCAGCTCATGCTCAGAATGCATGCAATGCAAACCGCATCGAATTAATGCTGCACCGCTAGGCAATATCGAAACTCCAACACAACCTTTTTAAGTTTTTCACATGGACATTTTGCATTTTGACTTCAAATCGAAATTTCAAATTCTAGTTGCTATCGATGCTTTCACTCGGTATTTGGTTACCTGCGCAGTGCCATCTTTGAATGCTACCACCATTTCCAAGACAATTTACAAATACATTTTCATGTTGCTTGGCGCTCCATGTGTTCTCGTTACTGATCGAGGTAGGGAATTTGTCAACTCAGAGATGCATGCTTTATGTGAAAATTTCGGAGTTACTCATGCACCTGTCTTGCCACACAATCCAGTGGCGAACGGTCTTGTTGAAAGGGCCAATCGCGAACTCAGAAGTTTACTAAATTTGAGTATTTTAGACTTTCCACAACAAACTTGGCATGATTTACTTCCCTTTGCCACTTTGCGTTACAATCTAGCGATGAACCGAATGACGGGGTGTTGTCCTTTTTATTTGGTATTTGGACATTTACCCCATTGGAACCTGTTTTTTGCAGCTGCCAGAACACAAAGCGACAAAAATCGTTCCCTATACAAACAATACTTTGACAGAAAACATCATGTTGAAATTTCTGCTGGAGATTATGTCATGGTCAAGCGTTTTTCAATGGATAAAAATTCTCCAAAATTTGATGGTCCTTTTAAGGTGGTCAATACTTCTGGCAGCAATCTACTCCTAATTGGATCCAATGAAGAATAGACTTTTACAGTTCCACAACGCTTTGTGTGGAAACTGCCACCCACTTCCGTGCTGTAAAAGTGCATACATGCACTTCAGTTTACTCGTTTTGGCACTCCGCCACATGTACACATGTTTCTAAATGTAAACAAAGGTCTAATTGATAAATTCTTCAACTTGTTAACTTGTCGACATGAATCCCTTGGATCGGCGTGCGCCTGTTAACCGAGAATATAATCGCCGCCCGGCTGTCAACTCGTTCCAGCGTGGTTATTCTAGTTTTTACGGCGATCACGTCAGCCGCCCGGGAATTCAACAGCCGCCGCCAGTTGCCGCCCCAGTTGACTATGCCGAAAAGTTTTTCATGCTGAAATCGTCAACTCAAGATGACAAAAACGTTGGCTGGCACTTATTCATTTTTTGTTCAACATTTAAAGCTTTTTCTGCTGTCTGCTTTGGGTTAAAGTCATGTATTTCGTTTTGACGCAGAACCGTATTTTCAGTTGACAGTACTTTGCATGTTCTTTCAGTTCGCAATTCTCAGTTCACCTATCCATGTCAATTCGTTGTTAGAGTCTTCAAATTTGAAGTGTAAAAATCTCAAAAATGAGTTGGGGACTTTGCGCCGTAAATTTTCCGAACTGATGTACTTGTACGATCAGAAAGGTGCGTCGGCCGCGCCTATGGAAATTCCTGCTAAAATTCCTGTAGTTGAGAGCGAATCGCCTCTCGAAGACAATCTATTGGAGGAGGGGGTAGTTGAAAATGAAAAGAATTGTGATGGTGGTGGTGATAATTTTGAGTGAAATTTTGACTGAGAGTTTTTTCTTGAAAAGTTTTGGTGTTTTTCTGGTAATATCGGTGAGAATGTGATTTGTTAACTTGTTGTATTGAAAGGTATATCACACTTGTTTTGTTACACCCTCGAGATCAGGGGGGAATGTGTTGGGATGTGATAAGTTATTATATTTGAGAAGCGCGCTAGCGTTCGATTGATGTGCTTGTGGTTATTTAATGTGTGAATTCGAGTACACTTGACCGACGAATAAAGATATGAAAATCCTCTTGGACACTACGTTGCAACGTGACAAGTAAACCTATCATAAATGCAACACAGTGTGTTGACACATGTGTCTGTTATGTGAATTCATGCCAATATTCGTGAAGCGCTGGAAAGCGCCACCAGCTTCGTGAAGTGTCGGGAAGTGTCAGCATGAAGACACTTCAAGGCGTTTCACGACATATCACACAGCTATTTTTTGCTGTGCTACACCTTTGAGTGCAAAGTCTGACTGGTCACCCAGGGTCTGGTCCCCGGCAAAAAATTATTTTTTTCAAAAGTCAATAATTGGCGTGTATGGGTTGTTTGCATGTTAATAAGGTGAATTATAATCAAATTAGCATGCACAAAATTTTTGTGAGACGGTTATACGCGCTGATGCATTTTCTTTGGGGGAGTGTATAATTTTTATTGGATTTGTCAGAATTTTGGCATGTGTGTACTCCTTTGTTTAGTGAGTGCGCATGCCAAATTTCAGGTCAGCGCGGTTACCAGTTCTTTTTTATTTATACTTTAATTTTTGTCGATCACTGTATTTTTGTATAGTGATCAAAATCCTACTGGGGACCAGTCCCCGGCAATGTCGAAATGGCCCTGACCGGGGTCAATGGTCAGAAAAATTTTTTTTCAGTAGACAATGAATTTTGGTCCCTGACTGGGGACGTTTGTCCCCGACAGGGGACTAAAAATTTGTCCCCTTTCAGGGACAAATGTCCCCAGTCAGGGATCAAATTTATTTGTTTACTGAAAATAAATTTCTCATGGCGAACGTTTGACCCCGGTTGGGGCCATTTCGACATTGCTGGGGACTGGTCCCCAGCAGGATTTCAATCACTATACAAAAATACAGTGATCATAAAAATTAAAGTAAAAATAAAAAAAGAACCAGTAACAGCGTTGACCTGAATTTTGGCATGTGTACTCACTAAACGAAGGAGTACACACATGCCAAAATTCTGACAATTCCAATAAAAATTATACACTCCCCCAAAGAAAATGCATCAGCGCGTGTTACCTGTCTTGCAAAAATTTGTGCATGCTAATTCGGTGATAATTCACCTAATTAACATGTAAACAACCCATACAGGCCAATTATTGAGTCTTGAAAAAATATATTTTTTTTGCCGGGGACTGGTCCCTGGCTGGGCAGGGCCTGTGTAATTAGCCCATGTGTAATTCTGTGAAGGCCACTGGAATACTGCCACCATCAACTAAGATGTTTCAAGCACTGTTGAAGTTTTTTGGTGGGTTTAGTATTTAAATATAGATATTAAAGTTTGTCACTGGTTTTTACCCAAACATACTGAGGTAAAAACAGTGGGCAAAATGAAACCTGAAAAAAAAATATGTAACAGCATTGTTGGGGCTTCAGCAGCCATGGCAAGAGACTATGCCCAAACATATGCAGCCATCACAATTCAGTGGTCATGCTTTTTCCTTGAGCAAGATAATTTTTTTAAACTGCTGTCTCTAGGTATGTGTATTTCCACTTAGTTATGCATCTTGTGATAGATACACTAAACCATGCTGTATTTTTGTTGTTAAATTCAATACCAGATGGTTCTATTACCTGATACATAACAATTCTATTACCCAATACCTGACAATTATTTTACCGATACCCAACATTTTGACCTGAAAACCTGACTGGATACCAGACCTCAATACCAAAACCCTAACCCCAACCCGAAACCTGCAAAGTTTTCGGAACCATACATGATACCCCTCCCGAAATTTTTTGAACCAGATACTCAATACCCAAACCCAAAAATTATGAAATTTCCAACCGTAGGTCATACTCTGCATTTTTACCGAATAATGTTAACCAATGTGTGTGTGCATGTTTGGCAATATGTAGTAATGTAAGATGATAATCTTACATTACTACATATGATAATGGCAATAAGATGATATGTAAACAGCAAAACTTCTGTGACTGACCAATACTTCTCACTTCTAAAATGTTTTTACTTTTCCACTTGCATAATTGTTGACACCAGGTAACTCAAAATGGCTTGAAGTGGACATCACTGAAGTAGTGGAGGAGTTGTTGAGAAATGACAAGTGGAAACAGGAGGGCTTTTTGTTGCATGTGACTGGACAGGCTGCAAATCAGTCAGACCCTATAAATGACAAAAGTGTTAGGTTACAAACATAGGCTGTGCAAGGTCCCAATTTGTGCTTGTGACATTCACAATCACATTGGCCAAAATTTGACTTTGTGACACTTTTTACTAGGTAAACATAGGTACTACTGCTTGTGACACCGAAAATTCCGAGGACATTTGACCCCGGTCGGGGCCATTTCGACGTTGCCGGGGACCGGTCCCTGGCAGGATTTCGATCACTATACAAAAATGATCCTATGATCAAAAAAAATTGAAGTATGAAAAAAATAACAACCGGTAACAGCGCTGAGCTGAAATTTGGCATGCGTACTCACTAAATGAAGGAGTACTCACATGCCAAAATTCAGACAAATTTAAAAAAATTTATACTCCCCCAAAGAAAATGCATCAGCGTGTGTAACCGTCTCAAAACAATTTCGTGCATGCTAATTTGGTGATAATTCACCTAATTAACATGCAAACAACCCATACACGTCAATTATTCACTTTTGGAAAAAAAAATTTTTTGTTGGGTCCTGGGGCCAGATTTAATACTCCCTACAGATTTGTAGGGTAGGGCGTACGCCCGATAGATTTTTTAAAGTTCAGCCGCATCGACGCACATGGCCCGAGAGCAAGGCGGTTCGTAAAATATATGAAACTATCCCTTAAGGTCGCCGATATTGCAATATGACGTATATCGCTTCGATTTTGGCTCGGAAATCACGATTTCGTCATTTCTCGGCCGTCTGCCAATTCGTTTTTTATTTTATTTTGTTGGGCAGGTTACTCGCATAAGTCGCGCTTTTGTACGCTCGTGCATGCAGTTCTTTCTTGTCGCTGCCCTCATGGTTTTGGTTGCAGACAGTGAACACTAAAAAAGTGACCACCTGACTACACAAAAGCGTGACCTATGCGAGTAACCCGCCCGACAAAATAAAATAAAAAACGAATTGGCAGACGGTCAAGAAATGACGAAATCGTGATTTCCGGGCCAAAATCGAAGTGATATACGTCATATTGCAATATCGGCAACCTTAAGGGATGGTTTCGTATATTTTACGAACCGCCTTGCTCTCGGTACATGTGCGTCGATGCGGCTAAACTTTAGAAAATCTGTCGGGCGTATGCCCTACCCTACAAATCTGTAGGGAGTATTAAATCTGGCCCCTGGTCCCTGGCTGGGACCTGTGTAAATAGCCTCCATAAAAGGTGATACAACAAATAAAACGTCACTGAAAAATTCATGTCTTCACATTTTTATCAGAAATTCATGTTTATTATTAACAAAATGTTATTATGTGTGAGGTGTGAAATTCAAATTTGAATGAAAAACGTTTGAAGAAAAATGGTCCGCCTACAAATCAATTTTATGGTGATGCCCTAAAATCAATTTGTCAGCAGTCATTGCATGCAATGGCCATTGACAAATTGATTTTAGGGCCTCACTATGAAATCGATTTGTTGATGGACCATTTTTCATTGAACGTTTTTCATTCAAATTCAAATTTCACAGCTCATACTACATGAGATTTTTGCACAGAAATTGATTATTAAACACAAATTTTTAATAAAAAAAAAATAAAAAAGAAAATAATGAATTTCTCAGTGATGTTTTATTTGTTGTATCGCCATCCATTTATTGTTGTGCTGTAAATCTGGCTTTATAGAGATAAAACAGATATCTTTGACAAATTCAATTTTTTATTTCCAATGGTCAGATGGTAGTGTTGGAACTGAACACTGTATCAACTGAGGGAATGAAAATGTCCAAGCAATGGAAACAACAGATACTGAGGCAGGGAACTACCCAGAGCTTTACACGTTGTCAAATGCATCCTGGTCAATCCATAGACCTCCATGCACTGGGGCTGACCTTTGTCATTGTTCAAAAGGGTGGAAAATGACACCAAAATTTTTGTGAGACACTTGACTGAACAATATTCATGTTGAATATAATTTTGTCAACAAACCAGAGCCATTGTAGAAAAATTCAATTATTATAAAAGACATTATATTCACTCTTGGACAGGCTGTCCACTGCAGAAACACATTGTGTTTACTTTGTTTTGAAAATGTATTTCTCCTTTCAAATTATGCTACTCATGAAATGTAATGCATTTGAAGATATGTCACATTTTATGAAATGATTTCACACAATGTGTTATGCACACGGACAATACATGCACATTCCATCACACATTGCAATTAGGTAAATGTAAATGCATTCCACTTATCAGACCCAAACACAAAGCATGAATGTCACAACAAAAAATTGGGCCCATAAAGCGCATGGAAGCAGCGTGCTTCCACCAACATCATGAGATTCTGGGTGAACTGTCTTCCCCACAGAGTTGGAACAACGTATTTACGTTTACCTGAAATACCCGGTTATTTGGGTATTTACATCTATGTTTACGTTTATGTTTTCCAAAAATACCATTACGTTTTGTTACGTTTTCCTGGCACAATTACCCGGGTACCAGAGAAAACGTAAAAATCGTATGGAAAATGCACAAAAACAGTGCATGTTTGACCTTTTTTCTGATACAATACGTACAATTTATGTTTTTGGCCAATAATCTACTCAATTGTTTGATAAATAACATAGATAAGCAAGAATGTGATCGTATTAGCAGAGAAATGGTTGAAATAGGAAAAACAAAAGTGTTTTTCAATGCACTTGATCATGGGTGGTGCACTTGAAAGAAATTTTTACGTTTACGTTTTTTTATGTTTACCCGGGTATTTTGAAGTATTTTACGTTTTCAGTATTCATACTCACAATTTAGAAAAGGTATTTACGTTTACGTTTACGTTTTCCAAAAATACCAGTATTTGTAAACACCTTCCGGATCACGTCCGGCTCCCTATTTTTGATTTTACTTCTTACATCCTATCCCCAGTTCTAGGGCGCCCCAGAGGCTGAAACTTGAGGGAGATATTGGCGCAACCCCCCTCTACTTCGCATAAATTTGGGGGGTCGCGGCGACCCCTCTCAGGGTGGGTCGCCCCAAGTGCAAATTTTTTTTCGGCTTTTATGGTGTCCCACAGCAGGTCCAGCACCCACTGATTTCTGAGCTGCGGGAGGGGTATAAATCTAAAATTTTGGGGATGTGTTACCAACACCACTCCCCTTCTATACACTATTCAATAATGTGAGATAAATGTGAAAAAGTTCTAAAAAATTCTCTTATTCTCTAAAAAAAACACCACTCCCCAATAGATGGATGACAAAAAATTCATTTATTGGAACTTTTTTAGTAGACACTTTAAGAGCTGGTTTACGATATTTTAAAGGGAATGGTTTGGTGTTTAAAGTTATGTAAAGAACCATACCTCTAAAATGCATGCATTGCAAAATTTACTTGGGGGGAATTTCAAAGTGTCAATTTTGTTAATTTTTGTTCCTGCAATGATGTCATTATGATGTCATAAAATTCACCCTAAGTAAATTTTGAAATGCAGGCATTTTAGAGGTATGGTTCTTTACATAACTTTAAACATCAAACCATTCCCTTTAAAGTATTGTAAACCAGCTCTTAAAGTGTCTACTAAAAAAGTTGCAAAAAGTGAATTTTTTGTTATCCATCTATTGGGGATAGGTGTTTTTTTAGAGAATAAGAGAATTTTTTAGAACTTTTTCACATTTATCTCACATTATTGAATAGTGTATAGTAGGGGAGTGGTGTTGGTAACACAACCCCAAAATTTTAGATTGCTACATCTCCCACAGCTCAGAAATCAGCGTGTGCCGGACCTGCTGTGGGACACCAAAAAAGCCGAAAAAATTTTTGCACTTGGGGCGACCCACCCTGAGAGGGGTCGGCGCGACCCCCCAAATTTATGCGAAGTAGAGGGGGGTTGCGCCAATATCCCCCTCAAATTTCAGCCTCTGGGGCGCCCTAGAACTGGGGATAGGATGTAAGAAGTAAAATCAAAAAATAGGTGCCGGACGTGACCGGGAAGGTGTTTACAACTCTGCTTCCCCACGCTTGAATCATCATCATACCTAAATGGAACCACGTTGACCTTAAAATTTACTTTAACATTTGCTTAATAACATGCAATGATTGTCATCTTCATTTCACATTCATCATTTACAATGTTTTCATTTTCTTCTGGCAATGTTTTAATGATAACGTGATTGTACAGCAAAAAGTTAGCCAATAGTTTACAATAAAATATATCTGGTTTGACCATATTTAGTACCAGTTTTAGGTATGTAAAGGCAGGTTCTCTACTACAATCCATCATGAAAATTTCCGCTGAAATAATACAATCCCCAAAGCAACCCCCTCAAATTTAGTTGGTGGTATATTAAAACCAATGGGGTATTTCACGGAAATATGGTAGTATCACTGAGCACCAGGCAGTAGTAGTGTTGTTCCATATGCATTCACAATTCATTGTCATCACTGTGTGAAACAGATATAATTGGTAACAAATTTTCACATGAATTTCAGTAAATCATGTCAAATGATTGTGTGAGAAAACAAACTCCAGATGGAATCAATGTAAAAACATGTAAAGAATTTTGCATGATCTTATTTTATAAGCTGGTGAAACATTTCATATGAAAGATGGCTAGGTCATATTGCTTCCTCACTTTGGCCATGTCACTCACTGCTTTGTTTTTGGTCTTAGATGCACAGAGGTTACTCCCACACTATAACATTCATTAAAGATCAATAAAAATATATTTGTTTCATGAACAGGGGACAGATGCGCAAATGCCCATCTAGAAGGCCACTGTATTACCGAAAACTATTAGCACAGTTGGTTTTTATATTTTCTTGATTTAGCTTTAGCACAGTGTTTGTCAATCATTGTAGATGGTCATAGTTTGAGACACAATTGTATAAGACTAAATTGATATCAGGAGGCACTCCCAGACACAGTAAAAATCCCTAAAAACTGTCAAATGACATGCAAAGTGTCAAAAGTCATGGCTTTTTACAGGGTCAGGGAGTGGCACCAGCAAAAACAAACCAGTGATCCCAGTTGATATATCCTTTGATTCCACAACATTGTGTGATCCCCTTTGTTCTCCATATTGCATGTATCCATCACAGTCAGCCTAATCACACTTTACAACCCATAAATGTGTATTGCTGCCCAGTTCCATGCGATCAGGGATGACAGCGCAAAGGTTGACTTTGCTGCGGCAATGTCTGCGTGGGGCACTGAGACAGCTGCCCGTGTGCAGGCGGCACCTGGTGGCCAGGGGGAGGCCGTGTCGCAGCAGAGAAACACTCCTGGAACACACAACGCAGGTTTGCACATGCCATCATTTTGCACCATCTTCAACTTCATTGTATTGGGTTTGGTACTTAGGTATTGGGTACTTTGGTATTGGGTTTAGTAAACAGGATCACAGCTGGAATGTGTTACATTTTATATGGGAGTTGTTAATAGTACACTGGAAGGATATTTGCAAATAAAATGTTTTGAATCAACCGTATTTCTCTGTGTAAAGCACCCGGGTGTTAGGTCAGGGGGTGTTATACACGGAAACACCCCAAATTCAGCGGATTCAACTTCCAAAACGCCTTCAAGTACACATCCCTACATATTTAGGCTTTTTTGGTTCCCAGCGTGCAGCAATGTAGTGGAAAAATGTGTGCCGCGGAATTACAATGAGTGGCGCGTGCCGCGCACGATATTAAAGTAATTCAAATTGAGTGATTTTTTTGAAACATAGCATAGCACCCTGGGGTGCTATGCAGCTGTGTAACACCCCGGGTGTTGTGCACGGGGGTCCTTTACACGCAGAAATACAGTAGTCCTTACCAATGTACTGAAAAAGTACAATAGTTGTTTTGATAATGGATTCATGGGTCTTTTCAAAGATACAGGCATCCAAATATATGCTGTGTGCATTCACTTCAAACAGAGATAAATAAATTTTCACATCATAATTTCTTAACATAGTCAGGAATGTGGTAACTAAATAAAAAATTGCTCCATACAAGAAAATACACATCAACATTATCGTCCTAACTGTACCCCTCTAAGAAAGTATTTTCATTGTATTGTCATATTTTCAATTATTTTTGTGCTAGAAATTACAGAAATACAAGAAGTTATGCTACACAGGATCCAGACAAAACAAAAGTTTGTTCAGACAATGTCAGCAACTGCAACAGATATGTGGAAAGTCAGCAATGTGATACAGATGTTGCCAAGGCCAGGTGCACAAAAACATGTGGCCATTGTGCCAGTCAACCAATGCCAACTGTGAGTCAAAATGCCAATTGTAAAATTTATTAAATATCATGAAGTAACATGTCACATGGCCAATTTACAATCCTCGAAATTCCAGGCTGGTACAATAAAGGAATATATCTTAAAGCTGGCTGGAATGAAGGAACTACCAAATGTGACCACAAATGACCTCCCTGCTGGATATTTGGAATTACCTATGATTAAGAAGCTGATTCAAAGAATAGAAAAGCAACAGACATCCAGTCATATGACACAATCACACAATAATTACCATTTGATGGCAAAACCAGGTCAGACTCTGCATTGTGACATAAGAATGTAAACCAATGTGCAGATGCTTTATTTGTAATCATACAATCCCAAAAAGTATACGTACTTCTCTAGTGATTTTAATTTCTGAGGTAGACTAAGGTTTCTAAGGTAGTATCAAGCTTACTGGAAATTCTCTCCAGGATGGGTTACTGTCTTTTTTTATACTTTCATAGGAATTATCAAAATGCCATCAACACCGACTTCCAGCAAAGTGTTCAAATTTGATGGGAAAGGGGAGTTGCATCCATCAGAAAAGCCGGTTAAGGCAGTGATGGGATTCTTGCTCACACCTTTGCCCATTGGAGAAATCAAAATTACTGTTGGCAGTGTTTTGCATGGTGGCCAGGTAATGTTAATAGTATAGTGATACACCCAGTGTCATTCAATCTAGCAGTACACAATACACAAGAGAAGTGGTATACAGCCAGTAAATCAATTTGTTGTACACACTGTATTTCCTCGAAATACCCCCCCCCTCCAAATACCCCCAGGTGTTTTCGAGCAGAGGAAAAAATAAACCCCCCTCGAAATACCCCTGTCTGAAATAATGTACATCATGTATGCAAAATGCATGATCTATTTATAAAGCCGGAATCACAGCTCAGCGGCATTTGACATGAAATGCTGACATGGAAAAATTGATGACATCAAAATAGACAAAGGTGCAGCATTGAAATTTCAGAATTAGATACTGCTTTATCAAATAAGCATTTTTTAAGTAGTTATTTATTTAACATCAAATTTTTTGGTGACATATAATGTTTGACGTGAAATGTTGACGTAGAATGTGTAAATTTTGACATAAAATTATAACTTATTAAATAATAATTATTTTCTTAATTTTTTTAGGACATTAGACACAATTACTAGAACTATCAAATTCTGAAAAATGCCTATTTTGTATAATCATCATTTCACGTCAAACGCCGCTGAGCTGTAATTCCAGCTTAACTGTCAGTTTGCATCGCAGCTACACATATTTATACTTAATTAGTTTATGCAGCGATGTACGTTGATATGGCCAAGTATATCCTATTTGGTCACATTTATTTCCCATTTGGGTACATAATTGATATACTTTACAATGTAATTCCCAAAAATTTCTGACAGAAAAATAACCCCCCCCCCCCCGCACCGAAAAGGCCAGGAGTATTTACCCAGTACGCAGTTTTATGCATATTTCAGAGTAAAAGTGAATACCCACTATCAATTCTGGTAAATATATTACCACATCGATTTTCTTATTTCCTGCATCATTGCAGAGTTTACCTTGATCAACTGCATTCAGTACAACTTCTTGGAGTAAAAAATACTTTAGTTTATGTTAGATCATTATTTCAAACACCATAAAGGGTATGTAGATAAAATAAGGCCAATTATTCTAATCTTGTTTTTTTATTAAATGTTACTGTGTTTATGATCAATGTACTATAAAATTGATTTGCATCTGTTGTATTTTCATCATGTGCCAATATACACGAATTTTTATTAGACATAGTTGCATTTAGTGATGGAATGGCGCCATGGCGCTGGCGCCATTTGAGGGCGCCAAAGCGCGCCGCGCCATGGCGCCATTGGCGCTTGGCGCCCTTTTTCTGTGGCGCCCTTGGCGCCTGGCGCCCTGCTTTTAAAGGGCGCCAAAAAGGCACCAGCAGGGTTTCAAAGTGAGTGCTGTATAAATGGAGAAAAAAAATGAAAAACGCATTCATGGATGATCTGAATTCGCCAGAAAAATGGACGAAGTGGTGTCAGTGGGTGTAAATCTTTTGTGCAACGGTTCATCAGATGTGTCTGACAGATCAGAAGACGAGAATGATGGAACGTTGAACTTGCAAAATCATAAATCAACGGATTCAATTCATTGCAATTCCGTTTTTTGTCCATTTCGAGGAAACATTGATTGGAAAAGTCAATTTGAAGTGAATGGATTGTTGTCAAATGACAATATCCATTGTGTTTCAATTGTCATGTGAATTTTACTCGAAGTTTTTTGTTGCTAGTGTTGTCTTTCTTCATTACACCCCGGAGAACGCAAATTAAGTAGTGAATGCATGTACTAGGGTGCTGTAGAAACACTTTTAGCACACGCAGGGTGTTGTATGCACTTATTTATCCTGGCGCCCTTGGCTCCCGGCCCCTATTTTTCAAATGGCGCCATGGCGCCCTTGGCGCTTGGCGCCCTCTTTCCGTGGGGCTCTTGGCGCCTGGCGCCCGCTTTCCGAATGGCGCCATGGCGCCCTTGGCGCTTGGCGCCCTTTTTCTGTGGCGCCCTTGGCGCTTGGCGCCCACTTTCTGAATGGCGCCATGGCCCCATTGGCGCCTGGCGCCCTTTTTTCTGGCGCTTTTCCATCACTAGTTGCATTATTCACATTGCTTGCAGGCAAACAATTCAGTTACAGTACAGCAGAAATTCAGCCAATTACCAGGTGAATATTCTGCAAATGGAAAATTAAAAAAAAATCTTAGATCTGAAAAGTAAAATGAGAAGTGAAAAGTGATATGAGAAGTGAAAGGTGGTGGGCACTGTGGTGGAATGTGAAGTGTGCAAGAAGTAGGGGATGACATATTTGTGTGCAGAATGTAAACTAATGCCCTTAAGAATATAAAATGCAGCAGTACAGGATGTAAACTAGAGCTTTTGGACAGAATGTAAACTAGCTAGTATGTAAATTGACCTGGCCTCAAGGTGAAATGACACTTTTATTTTCTCATTTTACTTCTAAAACGTTTTTACTTCTCCACTTGTGGAATTTGTGACACCAGGTGACTCAAAATGGCTTGAAGTGGACATCACTGAAGTAATGGAGGAGTTGTTAAAAAACAACAAGTGGAAACAACAAGGCTTTTTGTTGCATGTGACTGGAGAGGCTGCAGATCAGTCAGACCCTATAAATGACAAAAGTGTAAGGTTACAAATTATGTATTACTCCAATTTGATCTGCAGAGCTCACTGCACTAACTGTCCATGGAAACAAAACATTTCCTTCACAAATGGCAATTTTTTGGGGCATTTTCATAAAGTATTGAAATTATTTCAGCAGTTTGCTCACACTTAAGATTTACACACACAAATCTAAAATTTCACACATCAAAAATTTTCAGAAACGTCATTAAGGAATTTCTGACCATTTGAAGTACACTTCACAGTTCTTATCAAGTATTTACTTTTACACAAAAAGTGCACATACTCAAGTACTGAGTAAATATGCATACACATACTGTTGCATGAGCACATGTTATCTGTTGAGTTTGTATTATTTAGTGACACTTTACCTATCGCATGTTATGTACTGCACATAGGTTATCTGTTGGTGTAGTGCATTTTCCTAGTTAAGAAAGTATGTGTAATCCATGTTGAAGGGCTGTGCAGTAGATTTAGGTGTTTCACTGGTGATATATAAGCAGCCCTGGTTGTCTGCAAAACCAGTTGTGCACCAGGCCAACTCAATTGTTTAGGCTGTTACTTAGGCACCCAATACTGCCGTATATTTATGCACCTACAGATTTGCATATGATGTGGTGTTTGGAGTAGAATTACATATTGTGGTGTAGGTGTAAGACGGGTGTAGGAAACAAGGTTGGACTTGATGCACTTGTCTCGTGTTCTTGCTTGAGCCGTTTGACTTTCTAGCAAGTGTGGCTACATGGCCAAGCTCACACTTGTAACAATACGTTGGAAAAAGTATCTGTACTTGCCTGTATGCTTACTTTTTGGGAGTACTTCAGTACAGCAGATAAATTTTTTGCGAGTACAGAAAGAGTAGAAGAAAGCAAACATAAATGTGGGAAAATAAAAAGTGACGGTGCTGCTTAGGAGTTATGTGCACTCTCGGGTTGAATGACTTAGAACGTTGTGGGTATCCCATTAATATAGCACTTTGGCGACACACCAGTATACTTCATGACATCAATTCTGATTTCTGGAGGAAAAACTCACATTTATGTTTTCTGGGAAAAACACTTGCATTTATGCTTTTTGGGGAAAAATACTGGTATTTACATTTTCTGGAGAAAAAAAGTATTCTACTATCATTTACTCATTAAGTAAAAGTATAAAAAAATTACTTTGTGCTTTCTGTACTTGGGGTGAGTAAAACAGAATACTTTACAAATTACACATACACATAATTATAAATTTTTTTAACAACTCTGCAACACTTTGCATATGAAAACTAGTTTCAAGAGGCTACTTGTTCACTACTTCACTTTGAACTTACCAGAATTTTGAATTCCATGATGTTCGGTCTCATCGATTACAAAAATTTTAGGATACTACAACAAACTTTTTACTGTATTCAGTTGTATTCATTTCCCTCTAAACAGTTTTATTTCTGTTCTAAACACAAAGCACATTGTTTATGAAGGAACCACTGAACAGAACTGAACTGAATGTCTCTAATTATATGAAGGTTTTGGTTATTAAAAATTTCATCATGTTCAAAGTTGAGCCCAATCTGTTCAGTTCTGGCTGAGTATCAATTTTGCAGTATTTTTACCATTTGAGATCATATTTTGAAGCAAAGTCTGTAAAATCCATTGTATTTTCAATGTATTTTCACTGTAAAAATTTATAAAACAAACAGAACCTTTCTTAGCACTTTTGGCATGATTTACCTATAGGTGATTTATATGTTCAGCTATTTTTTGTGAAAACTTTTTTTATCAAATATTTTAGCACTAATTAAAGCATTATATTTAAATAAGTCTTTCACATACTCAATTTTTTTTTCCAATGGTCAGATGATATTGTTGGAACTGAACACCATATCAGATGGGGAAACAAAATTGACCAAGCGACGGAAACGACAGATGCAGAGGCAGGGAACTCCTTTAACTTTTTACACTTGTCAAATGCATCATGGCCCAACCGTAGACCTCCATGCACTGGGGCTGACCTTTGTCATTGTTCAGAAGGGTGGAAAGTGACACCAAAATTTTAGTGAGACAATTGACTGGATAACATTGAAACTGTATATAATTGAGGCGTCCAATTCTAAAAGTCGACAAGTCCAAAATATGAAAATTTTGAGTTAGGCCCGGAAACGTCATCTGGGGCTACTCCCGCACAGTTTTCATAAATTTCCATACATTTCTTAACCTCATATTTGACTGCAAAGTGCCAAATTTGATATTTTTGGGAAAAATGCAAAAAATGGGCAAGAAGTTGACAAGTCCACTTAGTTTTGGGCTAAAAGTCGACAAGTCCATAAATTTCCCATATGGCAGGGGCAACGCGGACGGGAACAAAAATGTTCTCGAGTGCGTCGACAAGTGAGGCGTCTAATTCTAAAAGTCGACAAGTCCACAAAATGCGATTTCGAGTAAATCGCATTTTAAGTTTCAGATCCAATTTGTGGTCTGTGCAGCGTGTCCAATCTGGCTCTCTCATGCTTTACATTAAGTTCCATATGTTGACAATAAAGTGTCAAATTTTCAACCCCTGCTCTCAACGTTTATGTGAAAAATGGGGTGTCCATAAAATGCCATTTGGATATTTGCAAGAAATCAGCAGCAAAATCCAGTAAACAAAGGTGGACTTGTCGACTTCTTGCTGCAAACACCTTCGGACTTGTCGACTTCTTGCTTTAAACCATGTGGACTTGTCGACTTCTTGCACTTGCAAACATTTGATTTAAAAGCACCTGGAAGTTGCGCCATTTTTATGGAGTCACGCTATCGACTCCAAAATAGCGCCATTTCCATGGCGTTGGCGCCATTTTTATGGAGTGGCGCTATCAACTCCAAAATAGCGCCATTTCCATGGCGTTGGCGCCATTTTTATGGAGTCACGCTATCGACTCCAAAATAGCGCCATTTCCATGGCGTTGGCGCCATTTTTATGGAGTGCTGCTATCAACTCCAAAATAGCGCCATTTCCATGGCGTTGGCGCCATTTTTATGGAGTGGCGCTATCAACTCCAAAATAGCGCCATTTCCATGGCGTTGGCGCCATTTTTATGGAGTGGTGCTATCGACTCCAAAATAGCGCCATTTCCATGGTGTTGGCGCCATTTTTATGGAGTGGCGCTATCGACTCCAAAGTAGCGCCATTTCCATGGCATTGGTGCCATTTTTATGGAGTGGCACTATCGACTCCAACATAGCGCCATTTCCATGGCGTTGGCGCCATTTTCATGGAGTGGTGCTATCAACTCCAAAGTAGCACCATTTCCATGGCGTTGGCGCCATTTTTATGGAGTGGCGCTATCAACTCCAAAATAGTGCCATTTCCATGGCATTGGCGCAATTTTTATGGAGTGGCGCTATCGACTCCAAAATAGCGCCATTTCCATGGCGTTGGCGCCATTTTTATGGAGTGGCGCTATCGACTCCAAAGTAGCGCCATTTCCATGGCGTTGGTGCCATTTTTATGGAGTGGCGCTATCAACTCCAAAAAGCGCCATTTCCATGGTGTTGGCGCCATTTTTATGGAGTGGCGCTATCGACTTCAAAATAGCGCCATTTCCATGGCATTGGCGCCATTTTTATGGAGTGGCGCTATCAACTCCAAAAAAGCGCCATTTCCATGGTGTTGGCGCCATTTTTATGGAGTGGCGCTATCAACTCCAAAATAGCGCCATTTCCATGGCGTTGGCGGCATTTTTATGGAGTGGCACTATCAACTCCAAAATAGCGCCATTTCCATGGCGTTGGCGCCATTTTTATGGAGTGGCGCTATCGACTCCAAAATAGCGCCATTTCCATGGCGTTGGCGCCATTTTTATGGAGTGGCACTATCGACTCCAAAATAGCGCCATTTCCATGGTGTTGGCGCCATTTTTATGGAGTGGCGCTATCAACTCCAAAGTAGCGCCATTTCCATGGCGTTGGCGCCATTTTTATGGAGTGGCGCTATCAACTCCAAAATAGCGCCATTTCCATGGCGTTGGCGCCATTTTATGGAGTGGCGCTATCGACTCCAAAATAGCGCCATTTCCATGGCGTTGGCGCCATTTTTATGGAGTGGCGCTATCGACTCCAAAGTAGCTCCATTTCCATGGCGTTGGCGCCATTTTTATGGAGTGGCGCTATCAACTCCAAAATAGCGCCATTTCCATGGCGTTGGCGCCATTTTTATGGAGTGGCGCTATCGACTCCAAAGTAGCTCCATTTCCATGGCGTTGGCGCCATTTTTATGGAGTGGCGCTATCAACTCCAAAATAGCGCCATTTCCATGGCGTTGGCGCCATTTTTATGGAGTGGCGCTATCGACTCCAAAATAGCGCCATTTCCATGGCGTTGGCGCCATTTTTATGGAGTGGCGCTATCGACTCCAAAGTAGCGCCATTTCCATGGCGTTGGCGCCATTTTTATGGAGTGGCGCTATCAACTCCAAAAAAGCGCCATTTCCATGGTGTTGGCGCCATTTTTTATGGAGTGGCGCTATCAACTCCAAAATAGCGCCATTTCCATGGCGTTGGCGCCATTTTTATGGAGTGGCACTATCAACTTCAAAATAGCGCCATTTCCATGGCGTTGGCGCCATTTTTATGGAGTGGCGCTATCGACTCCAAAGTAGCGCCATTTCCATGGCGTTGGCGCCATTTTTATGGAGTGGCGCTATCAACTCCAAAAAAGCGCCATTTCCATGGTGTTGGCGCCATTTTTATGGAGTGGAGCTATCGACTTCAAAATAGCGCCATTTCCATGGTGTTGGCGCCATTTTTATGGAGTGGCGCTATCAACTCCAAAGTAGCTCCATTTCCATGGCATTGGCGCCATTTTTATGGAGTGGCGCTATCAACTCCAAAATAGCGCCATTTCCATTGCGTTGGCGCCATTTTTATGGAGTGGCGCTATCGACTCCAAAATAGCGCCATTTCCATGGCGTTGGCGGCATTTTTATGGAGTGGCACTATCAACTTCAAAATAGCGCCATTTCCATGGCGTTGGCGCCATTTTTCTGGAGTGGCGCTATCGACTCCAAAATAGCGCCATTTCCATGGCGTTGGCGCCATTTTTATGGAGTGGCACTATCGACTCCAAAATAGCGCCATTTCCATGGCGTTGGCACCATTTTTATGGAGTGGCGCTATTGACTCCAAAGTAGCTCCATTTCCATGGCGTTGGTGCCATTTTTATGGAGTGGCGCTATCAACTCCAAAATAGCGCCATTTCCATGGCGTTGGCACCATTTTTATGGAGTGGCGCTATCGACTCCAAAATAGCGCCATTTCCATGGCGTTGGCGCCATTTTTATGGAGTGGCGCTATCGACTCCAAAATAGCGCCATTTCCATGGCGTTGGCGCCATTTTTATGGAGTGGCGCTATCGACTCCAAAATAGCGCCATTTCCATGGCGTTGGCGCCATTTTTATGGAGTGGCGCTATCGACTCCAAAGTAGCTCCATTTCCATGGCGTTGGCGCCATTTTTATGGAGTGGCGCTAACGCCATGGAAATGGCGCTACTTTGGAGTCAACAGCAATACTCCATAAAATTGGCGCCAACGCCATAAAAATGGCGCTACTTTGGAGTCAATAGTGCCACTCCATAAAAATGGTGCCAACACCATGGAAATGGCGCTACTTTGGAGTCAATAGTGCCACTCCATAAAAATGGCACCAACGCCATGGAAATGGCGCTACTTTGGAGTCAATAGTGCCACTCCATAAAAATGGCGCCAACGCCATGGAAATGGCACTACTTTTACAAACAATGTTCAGTAAACAAAAGTGGACTTGTCGACTTCTTGCGTTAATGAAATGGACTTGTCGACTTTTAGCTCTAATCAGGCATGGACTTGTCGACTTCTTGCCCAAAAAAATTTTATGGGCAGGGGAGTGGACTTGTCGACTTCTTGCACTTGCAAACATTTTTGTTCCCAGCTTGAAAAAATTTGCCTTATGGGCGATTTTTGTACTTGTCGACTTTTAGAAATCACTGCCCATAGCGGACTTAACACATTTCTTGCTTTTTTTGTCCCAACAAAAAAGGCTGCACAAGGTGGACTTGTCGACTTTTTGCCCAAGAACTAGGCGTACTTGTCGACTTCTTGCCCAAATTTTCTCCATTTTCCCCCAAAATGGTCAAATTTGGCATGGTCGTATAGGGGAATGTGAGGTAGGAAAATTTATGGAAAATTTTGAAAAAATGAGAGGGACCATCCCCAGATCATTTTCACGGGGTTAACTCAAATTTTCCAAATTTGGACTTGTCGACTTTTAGAATTCGACGCCTCAAGTGTATTGTTCTGTCCGAGTAGAATTTTATAGACACACTATTTTTCCATTATACGTTGAGAGCAGAGACTGAAAATATTGTCAGGGCCCCCATTGGACACGCACCACGGACCTGGAATTGGAAATGAAACTTAAAATGCGATTTACTCAAAATCGCATTTTGTGGACTTGTCGACTTTCAGAATTACCGTATTTCCTCGAAATACCCCCCCCTCGTTCTACCCCCCCTATCGGGACCACTATGAAACAATCACCCCCCCCCCCCCTCGAAATACCCCCCCAAATCGAGTGCAAAGGGAACGTACATGACAATAACTGTAGTTTTGTGTTCTGTGTACTGCAGAACACACGTTAAAACAATGTTGGTGTCACGTTAGAACAGTGTTTATACCGTCTACATACTAATATTAGTCTACATAACCTTATAAATGGCGGTTTTTGTTGTATTTTTCGACGTCTGCGTACGTTTCAGACGACAATTTCGTACTGTGATTTAAACAATTTTCTTGTGAAATAACAACCCCCCCGTCGAAAAATACCCCCTCCCTCGTTCTACACCCCCCTCTCGAAACCACTATGAAACAATCACCACCAGTGGGTATTTCGAGGAAATACGGATGACGCCTCAATTATGTAAACAATCAGAGCCATTGTAAATGAATTATAACTACTGACATTGTTCAACCTTGGGCAGGCTGCCCACTGCAGAAACACATTGTGTTTCTACTTGTTTCTAAAATGCGTTTCACATTTCAAAATGTGTTGCTGTGCACATTCATTTAATATGATACATTTCAAGATATGTCACATTTTGTGAAATTCAATTTCAATATTCAGTTTTGAAAAATATTTCACATAGTAATGTGTAATGCAGATGAATTATGTTTATACCGTATTTGCTTGAATAATCCCCCTGGGGGATTATTATTTCGTCAGACTTTTTTGAGGGGGGAACTATTCAAGGGGGGAATTATTCGAGGGGGGAATTCTTGTTTCGTCAAAATTTTCAAGCATGTTTCTATCAACACATTTAATGAAATATGCTTTATTAACACAAGAAAGTGCCATTTTTGTTAATATTGGGCACAAACAATTGATTAAATCTTTTAAGGGGGGAATTATTCGAGGGGGGGAATTATTTTTTCCTCACTCGTCTTACACGGGGGGATTATTCGAAGGGAGGAATTATTCAAGGGGGGGAACTATTCAAGCAAATACGGTATGTGCATTCCATCACACATTGCCAAAATGAGCCACTGAATCAAATTTCCACTGTTCAAACCCAAACACGGGCACTTATACCAGAACACTTTTCCCAAAATATCCTGGCACTTTGCCAACAACAAAAGCATTCACGGCAGACACTCTGTCAACGGTAATACAAAACTTCCACCGCCAGTCGCCCCGATACATTGCACCAGCTAGGTGCTCTGGCGGGTGTGGTAAGGAAAGCGCATTCCCATTGGATTTCATGGGACAAGCCATTCAACAGGTGTCACTCACGGACCTTGTAATATGCCCTGTAAAATGTCAAATGTCATGCAAAGTGTCAAAAGTGATGTGAAATGCCCTGCAAAATGCCAACTCGGTTGCAGAGCATTTCACATGACTTTTGACACTTTGCATGATATTTGGCATTTTACAGGGCATTTTACGAGGGTTGGGACTGCCCCCAGGTTCCTTTTGTACAGGGAAATGATTATATACCATGCTGCCAACAAAATCGGTGAGTTTACATATAACTATTGTTTCTCAGTATTAGAAAAAAGTCCAGGTGCATTTTTGCCTCTTTTTTAGATTGCATTTTGTTTCTCTTTAGACACTTACTTTACTTTTGACACTTTACTTTTCATTTGACTTTACATTTGACACTTTACTTTACACTTTACAGGGCTTGGGACTGCCCCCTGGGCCACCCTGTACATAGTAAAAACACGCACACTCACTTCGCTCACGCAGATATAAACCACTCGAAATCCTAGTGATGGGCGATCGCTACGATAGAAGCAGAGGCATTTTTTCAAAGACAGTTCATCTGGGATCTGTTTTCCCGGTTGAATGCGGCTGCGCCTTTCGAGTAACAGATACGTATGAGGCATTCCTTCAACGAGAACGGACTGGCAATCAGCCAACAGTGGGCACTTGGCAGGGGGGTTAACTGTGATTGTGATCCTGAAAATAACACAACTACTGTAGGTCCTTGAAATACCCCCCCCCCTCGAAATACCCCCCCCCCATCAAAATGGGCACTATATAAACAATTATAAAGCCACTATTTTTTCATGTGCAAAATATGTTCTAACGTAAAATATAAGACGTTTCTGCTTCTGCCCGATTCGTGTGTGTTTTTACACACAATGCGGACACTTTTTATCGGCACAAAATGTCCTTTAAACACATAAACTTCATTAAGAAACTTCATTCTGTCCAATTCATGTGAATTCAGTTGTTAACACAGTACAAAGTCACTTTTTATTTCCACAGTGAAATGTACTAAAATAAAATAAAAATGAGGGGGCGTTGGTGGCATGACTGCGCGTGAATTCGACGCTCAACACTCAGAATGTCTCACCACCCCAATGAATCCCCCAATGAAACTGTTTCACGTTGAGACAAATGGCTTTTTAGGAGGTGTGTTTTTTGGTGGAAAACTCCCCAACATTCAGGTTCAACATGAAGTACATCGATGCTTTCTCATTTGGCATTGATCCAAATTTTCTTTTGGGGTCATGCCATTATTTTATACGTTGGCCGATGTTGATGCCCTTCAAGTAAACTGCCAGCATAAATTATTGTGACATCGATCATAAAAATAAAAAATCGCAATTTATTGCGGAACGATATAAATTTGGGGTGGGCCACCCACATCAAAAGATAGCCCTAACAATTCTCTACAGGAATCCCCGGTGGGACCCTTGTAGCTGCTTTGATGTGGCCGCAGGGGCGCCTCCCGTAAAAAAAATTTCATTTTTGAGTTGGCCTAAAAAAAGAGGACATCGTAGTCCATTTTTTTGCACTCTTTACACGCGTGTATAAAGAGCGCAAGAGGTTGCGATCAGCATATTCATGTACAGAAATGCACAGGCTTCCTTTCTAGCCACAAAGCGCTGCCTGTATCCTAGAATTTTTGGCCAAAATTTGTCTGCGAAAATCGACATTTTTTGGTCAGTTTTGGCAGTTTTGACACAATTTTTGTGGCCATCACATTTAGTTGAGAGCGAAAAAGAGTCAAAACATGTCATTCTATTGGAGGTGCTTTTCTACTGCAGATATGTCATTTCATTAAAAAAATCGTTTAGTAAAAAAACTGATGCAGCCAACAGCTTTCGGTAGTACTGCAGCCTTTTAGATGGGCATTTGGCTCTCCGTCCTCTGTGAACAACACTGAAATAAGTTTATATATTTTTCGATCTGTTTTGTATCTAGGATTCAAAACAGATCATGATCCTGAAAAACAGTGAGTTGCACGATTTTCCAGTACCAATTTAAAAAATGCAGGATTTTTTAGCCCTGGTTTCATTCATTAGAATTATTTTGTTCAAGGAACATTCATAACCTTTGTGAATAGCTACAAGAAAACAGCACTGAAAGGAGCACAGCCAAAATCAAGAAGAAATATGTATTTTGCATGTTTATTTTAACTCTTCAAGATATTCAAAGATAATGTTCAACTGTGTACGAATGAAAAGTTTTTAAAATGAAAAATGTGATGTTTATTTCAATCAATCAGAAAAAATTACCCACTGATTTAATAGGTTTTTCGAACACAATGAACCTGAAAAATTGAACTTTCACATAAGTACTTATTTTTACACAATTTCCACATACATAGAAGTGTAGTGCATGTCTGAAATCACAGAAATAGCATGATTGAAACAAATGCAACATTATTGATTTCTTGGCTGTTTCCACTGTCAAGTTATTACCACATTCATTGTACACACTGCCAGCTACACTAAACAGTTGTCGATTCAGCACTGATAAAGCTGGAACAGACAAAAACTTTTGGTCAATTTAAGCAACACACCAGTGGTAACTTCAAATATCTTGGCAGGCTGCCAAAAATTATGCTGCAAAAATACTGAACAAAATGCAGTGCAATTGAAATGCAGATTAACCAGTATTTCTATCGATGAGATAGGGTATATATGCTTTCCTGTAAATAGTGTGTGCAGAATATGTACCGTATTACCTCGAATTATCCCCCCCCCCCCCCCTTGAATTACCCCCCCCCCCTCGAAATACCCCCCTAAAATTCTGCTGAGGAAATGATAAACCCCCCCTCGAAATACCCCCCTAAAATTGAGTGTAGAGAGAACGTACATGACAAATACATTAGTTTGTGATCTGTACAATGCAGAACACACGTTTAAAGTGATGGCTAAGTGACGTTAGGGAAGGGTTTATGTGTTATACAGTTTATGTGTATATATGCCTACAAAAACAAATACATCTACGTAATTGTTCGATTTTTCTACGTCTGCGTAGGGGGAATTTCCGAAAATTTCTGGCGAAATAATAGACCCCCCCCCCTCGAATAAACCCCCCCCCCCCTTCGAATTATCCCCCCCTCAAATTTTGCTGGCGAAATAATAAACCCCCGTGGGGGTATTTCGAGGTAATACGGTAAACGGCACCTTACTCGACGTGATTTGCATTAGATATACACAACTTGGACACAGAAACTTGGCTTCATAGTTCATTCGATGCAAATGTGCAAAAAGTAATATGCAAAATCATTTAATAATACGATGACAGAACTCTGATGTAGTGCAGTAAACTTTTTTATGTCTGAGAGAATACAATCACTTTATTTCAATATTTTCAAGCCTCGGCAGCTCAGTCAGATATAACAAAATCTGTCACGTCTCAAAAATCACATAGCAAGATTGCCATATTTACTTGAATTGGATGGGACAAGATTTAAGAAACCCTTCAAGGCATTGTGAATGACACAATATGCAAGCTTTGCCTGTTTATCTATGTCAATTTTAAAAAGACATATACCGTATTACCTCCAATATAAGGCATCCCTCTAATATAAGGTACCCTCTAATATAAGGTATAACTTTTGGCTATTTTGAACGCGACGAAATAAATATAAGGTACCCTCTAATATAAGGCACACTTCTAATATAACGCACAGCTGGCTGCATGCCAAAATGTGCAATATCATAAAAACAGTCGCCAAACATGGCAGAAAATGATGAAAATGGTGCCGAAGGGCACTGCGATAACTCTTCATCGACTTCTGCCATTTTGTAGTGATACTGTACCACCTATTTCGTACATTCCAATTTAAAAAATGAATTGTATCGTTGTTCACTGTTGGTAAAATTTCTTTAAAATCTGGTGAAAATAATTGAAGGTACCCTCTAATATAAGGTACCCTCTAATATAAGGCATAACTTTTGGCTCAAAAAATCTGACGAAAACAATATAAGGTATACCTTATATTAGAGGTAATACGGTAGGTATCCTGATTCACTATTCAAGTAAGTTTGGTCATCTGGCAAATACACCCCAAGTCATGAATAATTGAACATAAATGAATAGTAAATATTGAAATACATCCCACCATCTAATAATAATAATTTTACAGAACAAAAGTAATTATATCATCAGTTATTTTCACTATCACCTGAGGCACCTCGCAGACCTTGGAAAATCCACTGTAAAATGTTGTATGTCATGCAAAGTGTCAAAAGTAATGTATAATGCAATTTAAAACATCTCACTCAACCAGTAAAAATAATAAAATATTGGTATGTAAAATACATTGTAAACTAATAAACATTTTGCATGACCATTGATATTTTACTGGGCATTTTACAGTGTCTGCAAGGCACATGTCCCTCATGGTAAAACTCTCCCAAATGGATCTCCTGCATACTCACCCCGTGGAAAATCTTGTCAGGGGTCTCCAATGTGGGGATTTACCCCCTAATTGCCCAGCTATCCATCTGTCCGGAGGCTACTCAGATATCTATCTATACCAGAGTCAGAGATGCAATTTTGGGCTACTCTACTATCTCCTGAAACCCCCGTCCCAAATCGCCTATTTTTGTGTTAGGAAAAAAGTGTTTCTATCTTTTCATCAACTTTTTTTACCTGCTGCTATATTGGAGGCTGCAATTTTATTGTTGATGTGAGTACAAAAACAGCCACAGCATGTCGTTCTACTAGAGGTGCCCTTCTATTGGAGCAATGTGGTTCTATTAGAATAAGTATTGTTGCTAGCTATTTGAAGTGATTTTTGAGAAATGTTGCCCATTTTTTGCTCAGTATCACTAATTTTAATACCTTTTACCCATTTTGACTTGACTAGTTCATGTCTTTCTACTTTTTATGCCTATATACCTATTTTTTAGCTATATTTATCATATTTCTCAATTTTTTTGTTTGCCTTATTTATCATATTTCACTTTACTCATTTTTTTTGCTTTCTACACATTTTAAAAGCCTATATAATGAACCCCCGCAACCCCCACCCTCCAAAAAAATTCAGCTATCTGTCCATTTGAAGGAGCCATTTGCTATATATCCAACCCCGGGAGGGTCAAATTCCAGGATACCCCTAAACCTGGGGTTTCCATGGTGCGCCAGGCACAACTGCACTCCGATGCAATCACATTGTCCATAATTTTATGACTCAAAACGGGGCCGCCAGCACCCACTTTCTTCACAAGCAATGCAACTGGTTCATAGCTGCATATGAAGGTAAATAAATAGTACTTTTAAAAGCGTCCATTTTTAGTGCAGAGCTGTTAAAAGTACTGAACAATTTTTCAAAAGTAAATGTAAACGTAATTGATTTATTTTTTACTCACAGGTGAGTACAGAAAATGTAAAGTATTTTTGTTTACTTCTACTCATGAGTTTTACTTTTGTTCCTGGAAAACATAAAAGGTACACATCTGGTGGCAATCCCAGACCATGTAAAATGCCCTGTCAAAAATGTCAAATGTCATTCAAAGTGTTAAAAGTCATGTAAAAATCCCTGCAAAATGGCAACAGTGTACCGAGTTGCCTTTTTGCAGGGGAACTTACATGACTTTTGACACGTTCCATGTCATTTTACATGATATTTTACATGACATTTTACATGACATTGTACATGATATTTTATATGACATTTTACATGACATTGTACATGGCAATTTACATGTCATTGTACATGATATGTTACATGACATTGTATTTACATGACATTTTAGATGACATTTTACATGACATTCTACATACTATTGTACATGACATTTTACATGGACCGGGACAGCCCCCAGTATCAATCTAGAATGCAAACTCACTAGCTGGCATGGCAACATGGGCTATACGGTTGCGATGGTGGAATCGGCTGTCCAAAGAATTGCGTAGGGAGTACAGTGTCCACATTGCACGCGCCCATGCAGTATGTGGGTTGGATGAATTTTGGAGACTGGTGGAATTTTGGGCACTTTTAATGTGGCAGTGACCATGATTAGATTGTTTGCTGTTAGCTTTCCAACACTCTCTGGGTTATTTATAGGTGTTCAATAAATTTATTAAAATAACAAAACTCAAACTTATTTGTATTCTGTCATGTTTTTTTTCTGAAGAGATTTTATTAGATTTATTTTGTGAGAAGATAATGTAAAAAAATCTTATTTGTTATTATTTATCTTTTCTCAGTGTTTTTGCACAGAGATTTTTTGTTTTGAAAGATTTTCCTGAGATATAAACTTTTATTTTCTAAAAAACACCTAGGTGTCATGAATCCGTGTATTCAGCTGTTTTTTGTCTACACGATTCAGAGCGCTTTTACCTCACTATCTTCCCTATCACTCCACTTCACCGGCCGCTTGCCACTGGTGTGCACTGCACTGCAGGTCCAGGTTATAAATGTGTGTGTAAATTTTAAGGAAACTTGTCCGAAGACAGTATTTTGCAGAACGTGCAGTGAACCACTCAGGGTTCACGCTGTTCCATTTCCCGCAGCACGCACAGCACCTACACTTAGCACAAGCAGCGCAGTAATTAGAGTGGTTTGTTAATTAGCAAACTAAGGGAAAAACAGTTAGTACTTAATGTCAATACAGAAGGAGGTCCAAGTTGAGTTTGAGAAGAGAGTTTATTTTCTAGGTTGATCGAAGAACACTAGCGGCAGAGTAGAAGCAAAGTCAATTTTCATCACAAGTTAAAAAATTGGTGAAAAAACAACAATTTCAGCTACTTATAAGGCGAATGAAACTACCATAATTGATACCATGGGGAGGAACTCGGAACAGTATTTGTTTTTGATATTTTTTGAGAAATTCATTGTTCCTGGCTTGCGGTTGCCACCTACCTATCAGTTGCAGTCTCTGCCTCTGCCCAAAGATAAGTAAAGGGTGGAATGTGCATTCGGCCGCCCAGAAAGATACAACAGTGTGCCGACGACTTCGAAGGCGTCCACACGCCGCGCTGCGGCATTTTAAAGTGAAAAATGTAAAATTCCCCTCTCACCTTGTGCCACATGGAATGTAGTTTACATTTAGGCTAGGAATAACTTAGCTAAATTTACTTAAGTTGAATTAGCGCACATTGATATAACAAATTAGTGGGGGATAAGGAAACAAAAATTGTGCAGAGCACTACAACCGCTAAAGACATGGTAAACTCGGTCTGCCAGTGCAGCGGCGTCAATCTTGCAGTGCTGTGCTTTATCAGGGCGTAGCACAGCAAGGAAACTGCTGTGCAGTGCCATGCCTGCCCCGTAGACTACCAAAAGTCACCAAAATACCTGAGGGGATTTATTTAAGTTTTAGTTTACAAAATACGTTGTAGTTTACATTCCGTGAATTATTATTGCATTTGGTTGTCTAAAAATTTGTGGGGTGGTGTTTTTCCCATCGTAAAAATGCTCTTACATAGGCACGCTACCTGCAAAACAAGATAAAATATTCATTTCCATAGGTCACCTCATTCATATATCGAGAACTACAGGGTTTTTTGAATGATTTTTGGACAAAAAATAGATATTGGTTGGTTAGCGCTTTAAAAGTGTCAATTTGTGATTACATATTTTAGTGTTCTTTGTATTTCTATATGTTTCACTCTTGTTTAACTTTTTCATCACTTGTAAATGACCTTGCATGCTTGTTATGTGCTTAGTCATATGTATTCAGTGCATCGCCAAGTATGCTATACTTCATACTGCGTACTCTTTGTTTATGTCATGTGCTTAGTCATGTATTCAATGCTTTGTCATGTATTCTATACTTTAGGTTGCGTACTCTATGCTACAAAGTAACAAAGTCAGGTGAATATTTCAATGTATCCAAATGTTTAGGCCCAAAAGTGGTGAAGTTATGTCAGGGTTTTGATTAAGTTATGTTTTGTACCTTTTGGCAATCAATATCATGTTTTGTAGGGCCATGCTGATTGGTTGTAAGCCAGTGAGGATTGAGTATAAAAGTAGCCGCTTGAGGGCTATTCGGGGTAGTCTACCGGAGTTGTGAAGGAGCTATAAATAGTTGACTAGTCTGGCTAAGCTGCGGCCTGAGAATAGTAGCTGTGTCTTTTGAAGACTAACCCTGAATAGCAGTCAAGGTGGCAGATGAATCCATTGCCCTGTCTGCTGAGTATTTCTATATTTGTGTGTCTATTTACATTCAATAAACGAGGTGCCGGGCCACGTCCGCTTGTGCTGGTATTCTGTAACTCAGCTAATCGTGGCATTGAACCCACTGTCTACAACTAAAGCGCGCTAAAGTGAACAACATCTCACCTTATTAATTGTAGTCGTGCAGGTTCTCTTGCCATTCCTCCTGAAGTGCAGTCAACAGTGTATGCTCGGTTCGTCGTGTAGCAACCTTGAGCAATACACAGAAAAGTGGTGATCGTCTGTGGTACCACACAACCGCCGTGTCCTGGTACGTGAATGTGTGTGTGGTAAAATTTGGGAAAATTTTTTCTTTTGCAAGGGGGGAAGCCATTGTGGCGACCGCAGTGCCTAAGTGAGGCAAACCGCAGAAAGCTTTTGAAGCTTTAAACACCGCAGATAACCCCTGGGGTTATAGCAGCAGGCACCTGGTGCCTGAGAAACACACCGCAGTGCTAGTGAAAATTGGTGCCCAGTACCAATTGACACTGAGCAAGTTGACTTTTGGACCCACAGTGTTGAACAACAAGCATCAAAATGGTGTTTGTTTTGCCACCAGAACAGCCAGAGTTTGATGATCAGGGCAGGCTGGTTCTGCCTGAATTACCTGACAGTGTGTTAGATGTTCAGACTATGGCTGAGCTGGATGAGCAAATCCAAAACCTGACGCAACAAAGGACAATATTGAGTGCACCCGTGTATTCATTTACTGAGGATAGGGGGTTGCGTGTGCAGTTGCGTGGGTATCTGGCAAGATTGGATGGACTGCTGGCACAGCTGAAGGCTGTGAGGAAAACTTTTGCTACTGATGAAGCGCGAAAACGTGCAGCTGAAGCACTGAGGGGTAGCACATCCAATCTTACTGACCCCAGTGCCCTAAGTCAAAATACCGTTCCACCAACTTCAGACCCACCTGTTGACGATGGCACTGGAATGGGGGCTGCTGCCGTTATACCCCCGGCAGCCGGTCACTCAAATGGTCCGCCGCCGTCAACTGGCGTCACGCCACTGCCGAGGGGCTCTGCGCTCCCGCGCACCCCGCCGCCGGGAGGATCAGGAATGGCCCCATCAGCCCAGCCAGCCGTGTCTGCAGCATCAACACAAGGTATGGTTGGAGGTTCTGTGCCACCCCGGGCACCCGTGCCAACAACAACCCGTCGCCGTGCATATAGTGGTTCTAATGTGAATGCAAGTGTAGTGCCCAGCTTACAACAAGCCATGACACTAAATTCTCATTTTGTAACTGCGCCCAGTTTGCAAAATAGTGGACAAAATCAGCCAGGTGCAGCACAGGCCTCACCTAATCCATCAAATTCTGTGGGAAATACACAGGGGCAAGTGTTGTCGGCACAGGTAGCCGGAAGTGGTGTAAATGGGGTAACAAATCCAAGTGGTACTGGTAGCCAACCCGCTGCTCATGTAGATTTAGTAAGTGACCCAGTAGGTGAAGATTGGCACCAGAGGTATTTAGATGATCGCGAACAAACTGTAGAATATTTGCGCCATGCCACCAATCAGCGCCTGCAAAGTCTAGAGCTAGAGGTTGCACATGCAAAACTAGCGGCCATAAATAATAATGCAAACCCCTATGAAATAGCTAGTGGGAAAGATCAAATTCTTAGTGGCCCCTATATAACTGCATTAAGTCAAAAGTGCCCAGAGTACTCTGGCGATTGCTCCCCCGGTGCCATGAACCCGTCAGTGTGGATAAAACAATTAGAGGTGGCATTGTATTCACTTTGCATTCCAAAAAAGAAATGGCCCCTGTGCCTGTCCCTCCGCCTCTGCGGTGAACCCCTTAGATGGCTGGCTGGTTGCACTGATGCGACCAGGTCTGATTATCAAGCTTTGAAAAATGATTTTCTGCGTACTTATGAAAACACTGAAGTGCAAATGCGTGCCAGGAATGAACTTTCGCAAACAAAACAACAAAAAAATCAATCAGTGAAAGAATTTTATTATAACTTGAGGGATACGCACGCATCTGCATTTGCCCACTTAGATGATGAAACAAAGGAGCGAGATTTTCGTATACTTTTCGCCAATTGCATTTCCCCCCAATTGCAAATATTTTATAGGACCTTGTCCCCAGCTGAGCAAAATTTGGATTTTCCGGCTCTGCTCGAACGCCTTTCTGTCTATGAGAGCCAAGTGTCACAAGAGCATGCAAATGTGACATTTGAGGGTCACCCCAGTGCACCGGGTGATCAACTTAGGCGAGGTAATGGCTTTGTGCCACACAGCCGATATATGTTAGGTAGGCGGCGGTTTGATAGGCGCCCATACAATGACCGCAACAATGCCACCTCTAATCAAACGGCAAATGACCCCCTAAGTCAGTTAGAAAGGCCCACTGAAGTGCTTCAGTCAGCACGAGCAATGTCCCCAGCCGAGAGAAATGGCTCAGAAAATGAAACACGCCGTGGCGGCGTGGACATAATGAAGAAATTAGATGAAATTTTTGCTGAAATAAAGAAGGGTACAGAACGTGTAGATAAATTAGAGACACAGTTTCGCGACGAAAATGCGGAAATGCGTCGTGCCATTTTAGAAATAGGTCAAAAGGTGGCAACTGGCACCACGCAGGTGCGTGGAGCAACTTTTCGCAGGGGGGGAAACCCAAGTGCTCAAAATTTTCAGAACCCAAACGGCCAAAATTCTAACTTTAACACTAGTTTTGCACCTGCACCCCCCAGCACACCAAATTACGGCCAGCAAAATCAACAAAACCAACAAAATCTGCGCAGTTTTGGGTGGAGTTCCCCTTATCGCTCACAGGGCCAAGTAAATACGCCCCAGGGCGCAGGCCCACCGCGCACGTGCTTTCAATGCGGCCGCACAGGTCATGTAGCGCAAAATTGTACAGCGCTGCATGTTCGAAATGAGCCACCTGAGAGAGTAAATGGCATTTACCATTCTATTTCAGCCATGGCGGCCGGTGTGAATTTTGAAGAAGCCAAAGAAAATGAGCCGTCCATGGAACATTTGTTTTCCATAATCGCTGATTTGAGTGAAAAAAATGAAAAATATGATAAAAAAATGTGTTTGAAGGCTATTTGTAGTGTGTATAACACTCGTAGCGCAAGTTCCGACAAATTGTTTCTCGGTAAACCGACGTCGTTGTCGCCCAAAAATATTTACAAGAAAAAATTGCCGGAATATCCGCTAAAAATGGCTCCTTATCGATCGGTGTCACTTACCCGACATTCGGTCCTGACAAAACGTTTGGTCCCGACAACATTTTTTGCTTCAAAAGTGACTAAATCGATGAAAAATGGAGTCTCCAAGTCATTTGAAAAAAATGACCAAAAAAATGTCCCGAAAAGTGTCCAGGAAATAGTCCCGCAGCAAATTGGCACACGCCCCAGGTCAAATGCGGCAAAATTTGACCTGAGCCCCTGCGTAAAAATAGGGAATTATAAAGAAAACTGTGTGCTTGGGTGTGCATTAGGTAAAAATCTGTGTGCTTGTGAGGGGCCGGCTGCGCTGGTTAACCACGCACAAGGTAATGTGGAAATGGAAAAGTTTTTTTTAGAAAAATTGAAAAATGATGAACTCAAAAATATGTCACGTGATTTGCAATCGGTGAAAGAAATTTCAGCTCAAAATGAGTCTGTTTCTGCTGAAAAGTTGAAGCGTTTTTCGAGGGAAAAGGTGAAAAAAATTAAAATTCGTGACAAAGCACATGGATTTTTACCTAAAATTACATTGTCAATTCCAGACAGACCCACCTGTGAGACATTAACTTGTTCAGATCGCTCATGCGAAAATTGCTTGATGAGCCAAAAACTTATTACGCATGATCTTGTCAAACAAAAACTCATAAAAGTGTTTGAAAGTGAAAAGAAAAACAGATGGGCTAGCCTAGAGTTGACAATGGGACTGAAAAAGGCATTTCAAAAAATAAAATACCAAAAAATTTGGAAGCGAAAACGTAAACGAAAACGTAAACGAAAACGTAAACGTAAACTGATTCGCTCAAACCCGAATCACCATGTACACCAGATCAGTTTTGGCAAGATGCCACAATATTATGGCATCACTGGCACAAACGCCATGGACTGGCGCAAACGCCTTGCCATCCCCATTGGCAACCTCCCAACTGCACACAATCCAGCTCCCCTTGACATTACACTGTTTTCTGAGAAGCAGAAAATATTGTTGTGGCTAGCAGTGAGCTTATCACTGCTTAGCCGCGGTAACTTTACTGGATCCAAACAGTGCAAAAATCTGGGCACTGTCATTTTTAATAAGCTATTTGGTGTAAAGTTATTATTACCTTTCTTGGCTGTTTTTGCATTTATTTTTGCACTGTTTGGGATGCCGTTTTTCTTGAGAGACATTGACAGGCCCCCATTTCTTTTCAGTGAAAAATTTGGGGCAGCTAAAATTTATACTAAAAGTCCGAAATTTTCTAAGAAAATGGATAACCCGAATGACACATCCTACCCTGAGCCAGACCCAAATTTTCGGGTCGAGACGCCCGATATTCTGGGCCTAAATTTGATGGGCCTAAACGACGACGTAGCAGGCTTTGACGCCTTAGCCCGCGACTTGCAGTTGCCCCCTGGCACCCCGCGCCCCTTGCAAGGTGAACATGCACATTTTGGACATGTTTGGCAACTTGCCAGAGCCAGTGACAAGTGTTTTATAGCTGAAAAATACGCGACTTTGAAGCAACATTTTGGTTGTCAGATAAATATTGACATTTGGCAACTGTGTGAAAAGCTTAGAAAATTTGACAAAATATTAAAATTTGTTGACAAAGGTGACACCGATCAAATAAAACACTTGTCATTGCTGAAAACAGGCGCTTCTGCTAACACTTGCGTAAAAATTTGCTTTTATTTAGGGCAAAAATGTTGCTGCAGTAGTGCACTTGGAGTTTGTGAGAATGCGCTTTCATGTAAAACTTTATGTAAAATGCCGTGTAACCTGACACGTGACTTGACAAGTGCTCTTATGAGTGAGATAAAAGGTGATTCAATCATAAAAATGTCAAGTGAAATGTCAAGTGAAATGTCAAGTGAAATGTCAAGTGAAATGTCAAGTAAAATGTCAAGTAAAATGTCAAGTAAAATGTCAAGTGATATGACAAGTGAAATGACAAGTAAAATGTCAAGTGAATTGACCAGTAAAGTGTCCCTAAAAATGTCAATTACGACTATTTCAGCAGTATTGCGATCAAATGAGACATGTCAAGTTACTTGTCAAGTAAGCAAATGCTCATTAATTTTGTCTGAAGTGCCCCACCAGTGTTTGCAAAAGCATTATTATATGATCAAGCACCTGCAGAATGGTCATGAAAACAAAAACCATTGTAACAAAATGTGCATGTTTATGTGTAGAGATTTTCAACATATTACCTGTTTACCTTCTGCCATTGCCAAAAAAAGGGGGAAATGTGTCGCTAGTCAGCATGCAAAGTCATTTCCACCCAACGCAGGCGTGGATCACGACCTTGAGCAGCTCGAGCAGGAGAATGACGCAGCGCAGGTGCTCGCGAACCTGTTCGCAGACCTGCCACCACACGTGCAAGAGCGACAGCACGCCCTCGAACAACAGCAGGGTGTCTCCAGCACCACCGGTGTCGCCCCGGGCGACCAAAGTGCATCCAGCACCACCGGGCCAGTTGAGGCCAGGTCCTGCAGCCCCCTTTACGGTTGGTATGACATTGTGTCCCCTTTTGAAGTGTCTGAGAGGCCCGAAAGGTGGCTATATGACTTAGTGCATAAACAAAATCGTGTAGAAATAAATAACACAGAACCGGTGTCGCCGGTGCCCAGCGAGGAGGCTCGCATCACTTTCACACCGTTGGTGGTGCCCATGGCGCCCTCGTTGCCCGTCCACACGGAGGGGTCTTTCCTGGCATTCAACCAGGAGAACATTCACACAGCCGCCCACACTGCAATCTGTGAAATGAGTCAGTTCATCGTGATTTCTTGTAGATTTCACTGTTCCTTTTACACTTTTCAAAAGGGAAAAACATATTTGAAAACTCAAAATTCCTTGAAATTGAAAAATGGCACTTTACGTTTATTTAATAGCTTTGAAAAGATGGGAAAAGCGTGTCCCATATTAGAAGGGAATGAAAAATATGAAAAATATCCCTTTAATGCAGACATGGCCGCTGCGGTCATCGCGGCAAACGTCATCCAAGAGGACAATGGTGATGTCCACTCTGAGGAAGACGAGGACCCCCCCAGGTCCCCCTCACACTCGCCAGAATTGGGACCTGGAATTGATTCCGGTAGGTACCACATCTCGTACATTGCAAACTATAAAGTTAGTGTGTGGGATTGGGTGCACACAGGCTCCTCCACCCGATACACCAGCGAGTCGGGTGATCCGCTGAGCGATGACCCGTCTGAGGACACTCAGTCGGTGGACAGTTATCAAGACCACAGTCAACAAGGTGTGTTCGGTACAGTGTCTTACGTTTTCATTCATAAGGCGCAAACCAAACACGCAGGTTCTGGGCACAGCGCGCAGAAGGCTGCTGGCCCCTATCCCAAAGGTGAACACGGTTTTCAAGTAATGCATCATAACAAAAGCATTTCTGAACCCTTGTTCACAGGTCCTCTCAAGAAAACGGTTATTGTTGGGGCTCCGTCGCCAGCCCCCACAGAAGAATACAAGCTGAACAAAAGTGAGCTTGATATCCCTTTTCCAAAATTGTTACATATTGGACGGACATTTCAAAATGTGTACGTAATGAGAAAAAGTAAGAAAAACACAATGGCAGGAGCCATAGTTGAAAAAAAGGGGAAACATCATTTCACAAGCAAAAAAAATCGTTTCACAAGCTACAAGTGCCACTTGTCAAGCCGAAGGGCTCGTTTTCTAAGCCAAAAAAGCTGTTTCACAAGCCAAAAAAATCGTTTCACAAGCCAAAAGGGAAACCTCGTGGATCATTCTGAAATACGTCCCCGAGACTTGTTTAGATGGAAAACTGAATTTTCCTTGAAAAATAAAGATGGCAGCCTGTGGGTTTCTCAACTTGGTGTGATGACCCTCACCACGTTTACCCACCTGCACTCTGACTTCCCCTCATTCAGACAAGCGCTCGGCGTTGCCAAGCGCTCAGCTGGCCAAGCGCCCTTGCAAGCAGGGTCCCATCCGAGACCAGTTCAAACCGGAGGCCCGGATTGGCCTTCCCTTTGCCAAGCCTGCCAGGGTGGTGTCCGCCAGGGGGGCGCCCAGGGACGAAGAGGCTTCCAGCAGTGGCACTCAGAGTGGCCTCTGCGCGGCCCTGAAGGCTGCAAGGAATACAGGTGTGACTGTGGTGATTACGGATCACGTGCGCGAGTGTGTTCAGGTTCTGGTCGAGCTACAGGACTTCACCCTCTAAAAATCAAAATAAAAATCAAAATAAAAATCAAAAATACTATTATAAACAGTTTTTCTGTAGTGAGTAGAATGCTCGACCAGAGGCCTAGAGTTGTTAATGGAGTGGTTTGGTACGCCGGTGTTGGTGACTTTTCTTACTATGGGATGTTTCCTTTTCACACATTTGGAGTTTTTCACACTTGGAGTGAAGTGGTTTGGTGTTTGGGTGATGGTGCCTTTACTTGCCTTAGGTTGTTTCATTTTCACATATTTGGAGGTTTTCACACTTGGGTGTTTCAGTTTCACGCTTTTCACATTTTGCTTTCCCACGTTTGCTCTGAAAGGATATATGAACTGGGTGGTGCGAAATCAATTTGCACTGTGTTTTTTGTCTTGAAGGAGGTGGAGGTGAAGGGTTGGAAACGTGAGAAACCTGTTGGAAACACTCCAAAGTCGCGTGCGAAACTTGTTGGAAACACTCCAAATCTTGTTGGAGACACTCCAAAAATGAGTGAAAATTCCCTCGAAATGAATGAAAATTCCCTCGAAATGAATGAAAATTCCTTCGAAATGAATGAAAATTCCCTCGAAATGAGTGAAAAATCCCTCAGAAAAGGTAAAATTTCTGTCGGAAAAGGTGAAATTTCTGTCGGAAAAGGTGAAATTTCTGTTGGAAAAGGTGAAATTTCTGTCGGAAAAGGTGAAATTTCTGTCGGAAACAGTGAAATTTCTGTCGGAAACAGTGAAATTTCTGTCGGAAACAGTGAAAACGCTTTAGAAAACCACAGAAGTTCCGCTGAAGGGACTCATAAAACTTATGAAAATTCTGATGAAAATACAGGCGCGTGGAGCGTTTTCCCCAAAATCGAAATTGAAATTGAAAGGTCACAAAGTGCTTGGAAGTTCCCCAGGAACACAATTGAAATTATCAACCAGACATTCATAGTACCTGGAAGGTTTCCAGTGTTGCCTTTCCACGTTTCCAAGTTACTACAGGTAGATATTAAAAGATTTTCTGGCTTTCATCCAACTGGCTGCACTGCTGGCACGATGCCAAAGTTGTTCAGCGTGTTCTTCCCGCTCACATCTGCAGCCGGACGCAATCGCTGTCGACTTCAATGCCTGTGCGAGGTTGAAAACAATTTTAAAAACGTCAACAATACTGAAAACGTTATTGAAAACAGTGCAGAAAGCTTCAACATTTTTGAAAACATTATTGAAAGCGTCAACACTTTTGAAAACATTTTCGAAAACGCTAACATCATTAAAAACGTCAAAGCAAATTTGCGAGGTGTTTTTCTGCTCAATAGGATGCCAACAGTGCATAATAATGTTGACGATTGGACCAATGACAAGGGAAACTTCCTATTTAGTAGTGATGACCAAATAAAAAAATCGATTTCTGTAGTTAAGGAAACATTTGTGCGAACCGCCACACTTGTGTCAGAATTCCGGGAAAGGGGTTACTACGGTAGTGATTGTCCAGAAAATAGTGCGTGCTTTACAGAAGTATCACGTAATTGCTGGAAAGGCATGAGAAATAATTATGATAAGAAAAATAAGTACTTACTAGATTTGGTGGAATGTGAAAAGCGCCAAATGTCTAATTACCATGTGTTGAGTGCAACCTCAAGTAAAAATGTGTTTAGATTGAATATGTGCTGTTGTGCACCTGGGCTGGATGACAAATGGGAGTATATGACCCAGCGGGAGTCCCATTGGACATCAAGTTCAGAAAGTGCAAAAAGTTTATATTTCCATGCAAACGCAGTGGCGCCAACCATGTGCATGGTGCCAGCAGACAAGGCCCGCCTCTTGGAGTACCTGGTTAGTCAACTAGTGACATTTTGGTTGATGACAATTGCTGTGTGTGGAGTCAAGAGCAGGATGGTGTGGTACATAGGTTTGTTAAGTCTGATTCTGATGCAAAATTGTGTTTTTGCTGAACCGCCACTGTTACAAATCTGTCCTAAACCGACAGGTGCCTGGTATCTAGCATTACCCGAAATACCTACATGTACTTTATATAGTTCATCTTTGTTTGGTGACACCCACATGTCACCAGTATATGATGTGTCAGTAACTGTGTATGCGCAAAGGCGCCGCCCGCTTACTACAAATGCTACCTTTTGTCAGACACGCCGTCATGAGATTACAACATGCACCAGCGCGCTTTTCTCGCATTACATTTACGAATCACATGACATGTATGTTCCAACCACCATAGGTGACTGTGAACTCAAATATGCTGCTGTGAGGACAGGGGATATTGAAAGGGCTGGCCTTAAGCAGATAGAGCCCATGGTCTGGTCCACATTGAAAAAAATAGACTTGCAATTTCCAACGTGGAATGACTGTTTTAAACAACATGTTGACAATTTTATGCTTACTATTGGCTCTGTGTCAACTTTCAATTATAGAGAGCTTATTACCGACTTAGATTCAGCTCCAAACTGTGCTCCAGAAACTGGTTGGTGCACCAGCAGTAAGGGTGTGTTGCTGTGGGAACCGAGTGACCTGGTCCCCGCAGCGTGTCCGTATGAGCATTTAGGAAATTTTCCCGGTAAAAGACAAAATGATACCATATTATTGTTACATGAGCAAACTGCTTTCACAATCAAGTCATTGACACCAATTCATGTTCAATGTTTAGACCCGCCAGTTCACTTGACAGACCAGGGTCCGCTTTTGTCAATTTTGCATATAGATAATTCCTCAACTGAAGCTATGTGTAAAATCATGTTTAAGAAAGCATGTGCATCAGCAGTAAAAATGACATTTGCTGAGTTTTGGTCAGGGAAAATGGAACCAAACTCTGCTACCCAGCACCAATTCATATATCAAGTGCTCACACAGCAAGCCCATCAAAATTTTGAGACTTTGCGTCATCAAATCTGTATGCTGGCTAGGAATAATGCATTTCTTGTGCGAGCACTTTCACGCATTTCACCTGTGTCAGCAGCCAGGTTGCTACTGGCTGATAATGGAATTTACGCTGAGTACACTGGTGACGCACTTTCTGTCACCACGTGTCACAAGGTGCGACCGGAAAGGATATATTACGACCAGAAAGTAGGGAAAGTCTGTTATGACATGCTGCCTGTTAAGGTGCATGGAAATTTATTATTTAAAATTCCTGGGACACAAGATCTTGTGGAGCATGCAAATGAAGTTCCATGTTCACAGCTTCAGTCACCAGTATACAGGACTAGAAATGGAACTTATTTAGCAATTACTGATGGGAATAAAGTTAAAGTAACTATGCACCAAACCCCAGCTTTTGTGCATCCACAGTTTTTGACAGAAGGCATAAAATTTAATCACACTTTACTTAAGCCCGGAATGGCAATAGAAAATGCCATGATTTATGCAAATGTGAGAAATCTGCACATGCAACAGGTAGATGCCAAGGAAAAATTAGATAGACTCATTCACTACACAAGTCTGTTCTCTGTGGATAGTGCTCACACAGCAGGAGTGCTGCATGGGCAGGGTCTGGAACATATGATGACGCATGCCGGTGAATTGTTGCTGAATGCCTCCGGGCGTGTAATTGACCATGAATTTGATGTGGTGCACATGTTAACCACAAGTGCAGTGCCACGGGCCATCAGGGGCCCGGTGCAATTCTTTCTAAATATGGTTATGATTTTGTGTTTTCTGTTATTAATAATTGTTGTGATTTATCTCTGCGTGCGTTATGAGTGGGCACGAAAAATCTTGTTTGACATATTAAGTTATCCAATAAAATTAGCCAAAAGATGCTATGAATGGTTACGTCAGCAGTACGATAAGTTTACGGTTGCTGAAGAACATACTCCGGTAACACCACCAATGGTCAGGCATGAACCAACCACTCATTTGAACATAACACCTTTGGCAAGACCTGACACTTTGAATATGCCAACTCATAGCCCAGGCAGGATAGCAAATCCCAAGGCCCGTTTCCGCATACCACGCTTACGACTGGGTCCCCAATTATTGCGCACGTTTCAAGAAGCACAGGAAGCTGAGGAAGAATTAGAAGATTCTCAAGAAGGTGCAGTACTCGCGTCGATGCAAACACGAGCCCCACGGCAAATCCCTTTTCTTGTTTTGTTGGCGGTAATATTATTGGTACAATCAGCTGGCGCCATGCCAGCTGAGCAGGTCTCACATGTGAGTGAGTTAAAAGCTGTCCCTGTAGGAGCCAAAGGTGAACCACACCGACCTGCTAAGTTGATACCATTTAGGAGAATTTGTAAAGTAGTAAGTGATGCGGAAACTAAGAAAAATAAGAAAATTTCTGAGGTGTTCAATGCTGTAATTCATTTTGACCGTTTTTCAGCCCTTCACTGCGCTGGTGGTGACGCAGCTGGTCCCGCTGCAGGTCACTCACGACGGAGCCCTGGTGGGCATGGTGGAGTGTGCCAAGTGGCCCACCTTGTCAGAAAGGGTGACCGAAATGTGCCACTGCATCCTGCCGTACGAGGTCAAATTTTTGCAGCGTTGTGGATGCGTGTGGAGGGCGGAGTGTTGCCATTCGGGGCGCTGTACCGCACCCTGAACTATCCATGGCACGACTGCAGTCTGACTTGGCCAGCCGACAAGGGTGCGGCGTTCCGGCCAACTCAAGCGATTTTCAACATGCCGGCAGTGGGGTTGGACCCCAGGTTCACGAAGTTGGGTCAAGTGATGGATGTGGGCGCCACCGCGCCGAGCGTGAGCGCGAGCGCTGGTACCCCAGAGGCCCTGATGCGGCCATGGCCAGCCTCTGGGCTAGCCAGTGATGAGGGCGAGAGGGAGTTGCCACCCATCCGCCCGCAGCCGCTGGAACCAGTTCCAGTGGTAAGTATACTAGCATTTTTAGAGTTGTTAAATTGCATGATTAGGGTGGCTCAGCTGACAATTTTGCAAAACCAGTCGTAGTTGCTTTAAAAAAAATTGTCAAGAAAACTTAGGTGAGAAAATAGTCAAAATAACGTTGTGTGTTACACTTGTCATTAACTGGGTTATTTTAAATTAGTTGAATTTTCATTGCAGGAGTTTCGCCCGATTGCTCCTCGCGGTACCAGCAGGCGGTTTGTGGGACACATGGTGACTTGCCATAATTGTGGCCGACAAGGGCACAAGCAACACCAGTGTAGGAGTGGAAGGTTTTGTCCCAGGTGTAGGGTGACCACACACAAAGCAGCAAACTGCGTTTTTGGTACCAGTAGTGGTACAGTAGCTGATCGTGAGTCACGCTACACCCGGGTTAAAAATAATGTTCAACAGCTTGCTCAAGAAATAAAAACTGATGTGATGAGTGCAATCATGTCTCAATTATTGCCATCAGATCAGCCATCCCCACAGAACTTTGTAGGCAATGTGCAACCGCAGCGCACAAAATACCGAGGCCATGTTAAACCTTCTCTGGAACAGGGAGGCTGGAAAGACAGTGACGTGCGCGCCATCGTCATCACCGGGCAAATAATTGCCACGAATGAAGCAATGACCACTGACTTTCTGTGTGTTTTGTGTTTTGTTTTGTCCAACCTTTGTAGTACTGCCTGGTGGTGGTGTTTGGTGGGATGTTGTGTTTTCCACTTTTGACTGGGGCCGGGAAAATGCTGAATCTTTTATTTAATTTAGCATTTTCTCAGTCCAGCATTTGCTATGGTTCTCTTCTCGGTTAGTTTTATATCCTTCTTTTCTTCTTTTAACTTTTAAATAAAACTCAAAACACAAAAAAACACATATTCAATAACCAAAATTCAAATATCCAAAAAAATCCAATAATCCTTATCTTATTTCAACCAAAATTTTATACCATTATTTTAAATATTATATTACATATAATATTAAAATACTCAAAACATTATAATACTCAAATTATTATAATATATTTATTTTATAATAAAATATACATTCATACATGAAGTATTCTTGGAAAAGCATGTGAACGTTCTCTTTAAGTAAGTGTGTCTCAATGTCATGTCTTAAGCTCAGTTATTATTTTAAGAATGTTTAGTTTAGAAATAATTCTGTAAAATGTGAGTCCCCCTTCTAGACATTTTGTGCTCGTGTATCGTCTACCGCATTCCATCATTTTTCCCCACATGAGTACAAAGTGCCAATCCACATAAAACAATTGCCCTTACAACATCAACAACACCACCATCACTCAGACTTTCTGTTTTCCCAGTATCCAGTGGACCTTAATTTACCATCAACTCAGTGAGGAGGGTCAAGCGCTGAGACCTGGCAGCCCAAATGTCGACAGACCAGCCCAGATGAGCACCAGCATGTCTATGATTCCAGTCAAGGCAAAGAGCAAAATCTACTTCAGCGAGAGCCTCGCCCCGGCCAGCATTACCTTGAACCACAGCGTGCTCACAATGGCTCAACAGATGTATTTGGATCTGCCCATGACAGAGGTAGTGCCACCACCATCAGCTCGGTCCAGCAAGCACCCCCAAGTGAGGTCCAAAGCCATTACGAAATCAGATGTCTGGGGAATCAGTGGAGCAGCCAAGGAGCCGAAGGACATAAGGGTAGATTGAGTGGGGCGGCACAGGTTTTATTGTCTAGTTTTGCACAGATTTTATTGTCTAGTTTTGTTTTGTTTTAAGTTAGGGCCTCAGGAGAGGCATAAGTTAAAAATTAAGGGGTGACCACATCATCATCAAAATTTCATTCAATTTTAGTGTTTAAATTCTTTTCAAAAGTTTAGTTTCATCTAGTCAATTTTATCTGACTCTAAGTGACTAATAATCTCTTGGGTAAAATCTCAATTTGTTGTATTTTGCCAGTGTTTTAAATCTCATTGTTTTGCTCATCTTATTTGATTTCTAATGTTTGATCATTCCAAGTTCTGTTCAGTTCCCACCTGTGGGGCATATTGCGTGTTAGTTTAAGTGTTCAGTTTAGTGTACAGTCTTACAAAATTCAAAATTTTACAAAAAAAAACAGTTCATGTACTTTATTAAGTGTTTCTCATTTGGAACTCAGTTCAATTTCGTTTGTGCAATACATGTTAAATGTTTTCCTTCAGTGGTCAGTTTCATTCACCCAGTTAGTGTCAAGTTGTATTTTAGGCTAAGTAGAATAGAATCCTGGTAGTGTAGACCCCGGTACCCTCTGTGCTCGTTCAATTTTCGTTGTGGCTGATTCATTATATAGTTTTTTCTTTGTTTTGCTGGAAGCAAAAGTTCAAATTAAGGGGTGATTCTGTTATGTGCTTAGTCATATGTATTCAGTGCATCGCCAAGTATGCTATACTTCATACTGCGTACACTTTGTTTATGTCATGTGCTTAGTCATGTATTCAATGCTTTGTCATGTATTCTATACTTTAGGTTGCGTACTCTATGCTACAAAGTAACAAAGTCAGGTGAATATTTCAATGTATCCAAATGTTTAGGCCCAAAAGTGGTGAAGTTATGTCAGGGTTTTGATTAAGTTATGTTTTGTACCTTTTGGCAATCAATATCATGTTTTGTAGGGCCATGCTGATTGGTTGTAAGCCAGTGAGGATTGAGTATAAAAGTAGCCGCTTGAGGGCTATTCGGGGTAGTCTACCGGAGTTGTGAAGGAGCTATAAATAGTTGACTAGTCTGGCTAAGCTGCGGCCTGAGAATAGTAGCTGTGTCTTTTGAAGACTAACCCTGAATAGCAGTCAAGGTGGCAGATGAATCCATTGCCCTGTCTGCTGAGTATTTCTATATTTGTGTGTCTATTTACATTCAATAAACGAGGTGCCGGGCCACGTCCGCTTGTGCTGGTATTCTGTAACTCAGCTAATCGTGGCATTGAACCCACTGTCTACAACTAAAGCGCGCTAAAGTGAACAACATCTCACCTTATTAATTGTAGTCGTGCAGGTTCTCTTGCCATTCCTCCTGAAGTGCAGTCAACAGTGTATGCTCGGTTCGTCGTGTAGCAACCTTGAGCAATACACAGAAAATGCTACCAGTACGTTGCAACAATTTTTTTTTTACAAATTTCAGTCAAATAAATGCCTCGCTAAATTTTGGGGTCACATTCCACCATACTAAACCACGACGAAATCCATACCCCACTCGGCAAAGGTTATTTTTGGGCCAAATTGCAAGTTGCACATTTGGTACGCCGGATTACCAACTACATTCTGTCTTCGAATTGCCTTCTTTCGTTGCTCGGGTGTTTTCACTTTCAGTTTGGACACTGTGTTCAGTTGTAATAGTATTGTCTGTGTATTGGAAGCTTTTAGATTTTTTTTGTTGGGAAATGTATTTTATTTACCGTATTTCCTCGAAATACCCCCCAGGGGGTGATTGTTTCATAGCAGAGTTGCAAAAACGTATTTACGTTTACCCGAAATACCCGGTTATTCGGGTATTTATACTTACGTTTACGTTTACGTTTTCCAAAAATACCATTACGTTTTGTTACGTTTTCCGGGCACAATTACCCGGGTACCAGAGAAAACGTAAAAATCCAGCTACACGAAACCACGCGTCTGTAAAATGTGCTCTATTACGGTACCTGAGAAAACGTAAAAAATAAGTTAACGGAACTGTAAATATTATTTGACAAATGTAGTGTATTATGATGAGTTCATCATGCTTGAATGATGAGAGGGTGCCAATTCCGCAAGTGGTGAACTGAAACAATTTAAAAATTATAAGTAAAAATTTGAGAGGAATGTAAATTTATGAGTGAGAAGTGAAATGAAGTCAAAAGTCAAAAACGTTTTTAGTGTATTGTGACCTGCCATGTGTCCTTTAACTTGCCAATTCATTTGCCACTTATAAATTTACTGTTTTTTTTTACTTTTCACTTGCCATTCAACTTGCCATTCTCCACTTAAGGAATTGGCACCATATGACCCTACACGCACTAGTTGACAACGACGCCGATGAAATCTCAACCGGTTTCGATCCGATCCCAATTCAATATCCCGATCCCATAATTCTATATAAAATATAGGTAAAATACAGGTATGTAGGTAAACACATGATGTCAATAAAGATCATAGGAACATACATAATGTTGTAAAAATGTTCTTTTTAAATTCAGTGATAGTGGAAGCACTTAATATTGATTTTTACGTTTACGTTTTATTTTACGTATTCCCAGGTATTTTAAAAATACCTTATGTTTTAGTATTTATACTCCAAAATTTGAAAAGGTATTTACGTTTACGTTTACGTTTTCCAAAAATACCAGTATTTGTACAACTCTGTTTCATAGTGCTCCCGAGAGGGGGGGGGGGGGGTAGAACGAGCGGGGGGGGGGTATTTCGAGGGGGGGTTATTTCGAGGAAATACAGTAGTTGGCTATGGTATTGTGATACTTATATTGTGGGAATGTAGAGGGCTCATGGCAATTTCCCCTGACAAATTTTCAAGCATGTTTCCACTACTTCTTTGCTGATAATAGCAGTTTTGATTGCTTTGAAAACTTAGTTTTTACAAACATTTTATATTTATGATATACAAAACAAAACAAAATGTGAATTTTTCCATTACATTTTTATCATCTATGATGTTGGATTGATCTGCAGCCTCCCCAGTCACATGCAACATAAATCCTTCTTTTTGCCACTTGTTGTCATTCTGGGACAACTCTTCCAAAACATCAGTTATGTCAATTTGAAGCCACTTTGACTCAGTACCTGACCTACTGAATGTCTGTTGCACTGTAACTGAACTGTCCAACTGAAAAAGTGTTAAAAATATGTTAGTTAATAAATAATATAAAGTAGTATTAAGTACTAAACAGGGAGACATGACATGTCCCACTAATTATACACCTATGTGTGGGACATATACAAATTGATAAATTGTTTTATTTAAAATGTAAATTCAGTTGTATCAGCATAGATGTTATGGTGTGTGCAATGTGCATGTAATGCCGATTTTTTGTCATGTTTCACACAAAGTAACAAATTATGAGTATTTGCAGTTATTTGCCAATTTGCTTTAAAAAATTTGCTTCTCACTTTATCACTTGTACTGTACTTTATACTTTCCCTATGCTGCACTTTACACTTTACAAGTTCCCTTCACCACATGCACATTCCACACTGTTTACAATCTCTTTAGTTGTAGAATTTGCACTAGGTAAGCTTGAACCAGGTAAATTCACCTGACCCCCCTGCAACACTCTGCCCACAGTGATTTTGAAATCTCCATTTGGCACAGAAGTGAGCCAGAATCCCATGAGAGCATTTATGGGTTTTGCTGATGCATGTATCTCTTCATTTATATTAAATTGTAACACTTTGCTTGAATCCATTTTTGATTGCAGTTTGATGGGTGCTGTGAAATTAGCATAAATACATACTATAACCCATATTTAGAATGTAATTAGATTATCAACTTCAATTTCAATACCTTACATTTCACAATATCACACATTAGAATTTTAATACTACACATTTTGCCAGAAAAGTTTGATAGGGGTTGATATAGGAAGCAGACAATTCAAAAGATTGTGGGAATATTGTTTGAAATGTCCTGTACTTCAAACAGTCACAGTTATTCTTGTGACATGTCATAATGTAAAATTAAAACATTTGGTAATCCAATCCCAATTAGGGTGTCAACTTTTTGTTTTCCGTTTTCCGCAGGCAAATTTTTTTCCGTTTCCATTTCCGTTGTCTGGCTGCTAAATTTTTTTTTGTTTCCGTTTCCGTTTTTCCAGCTCATTTTCCGTTTTCTGGCTAAAATTTCAGTTTTTCTGCCTTTTTTCCGTTTTCCAGCTCAATTGTCTATTTTTCCAACTTTTTTCCATTTTCTGACTGAATTCTCTGTTTTCTGTTTCAGTCAAACTGTTAAACATGCATGCAGGTTCTCAATTATGTGAATTGTTTCTATTTCTAGCAAGATTTCGGCAATTTTTTTGATTTCTAGATAAGTTTCAGCAATTTTTTTCCGTTTCCAGCATAATTTCAGCTAATTTTTCCATTTCCGTTTCCGTTTTCTGGCCTTTCATTTTTCCGTTTTCCGTTTTCCGGCAAGTGTAAATTTTTGTCCGTTTCCGTTTTCTGCCAAAAAGTTTTTGTTGACACCCTAATCCCAATACACTGTCTGACCTGGTTCTGCCACTAAAATGTATTGATTGTACCACTCTCTGAATTTGTGTTGATTCTCCAATTTGGCCATCAGCTTTTTAATAATAGGTGATTCTAGAATTTCTGCTGGAATGTCATTTTTGGTCATCTTTGGTATTTCCTTCGTCTTCATGGCAAGCTTATTCAAGATATATTTCTGCATACTCTCTTTCTGTGCATGAAATAAGTCATAGTTCAATAAATTAATTACCTAGATGCATTTTGAGGGAAGTTTTGAAATGGCTTACAGTTATGGTAATGCTTTATTTTACCATGATATGAACAAATGTATTTACAGTAAACTGGTGGATGATTTAAATGAGAAATTGTACATGTCCTTGTTCAAGACATTCCCGTGAAACAACCTTCAGCCTGATTTGGCTGCCATTTGTTGTGGCCCCAACATTTGTTTAAATTAGTGCCAATTGGCACCCCCCGGCACCCCCCTGTTATGCTGCTACATGTTGATATAAATATTTTTCCCATTTTTTTCCTGGAAAATATAAATGAGAATTATCTAAATTCCACACAAAATACCACTGCGGGAAAGTTTGCACCCATTTTTTGATGCACTGTCAACATAAGCTATGGATACACTTGTGTGCAAAGTTTTGAGAGAAAAAAATACTGAGATGCACCCACAATGACCATTTTTGATGGCAAATTTGTTGGGGCTGTATTTCACCACTCCCATGCCCCCCACATAAAAATGCACCCAAAATGCACACATGGGCCAGTTAACTATGTATGCATCGATTTTGAATGCCATGAATCTGTGTGATACATATGAATGGCATAAATATAAACACATTTTTCCATGTTCTGAAAATGAACTTGTCATATTTCAAGTCCATTTACACTTTCCCCAGGGCATATTTCATATTGTCCCCTATACATTTTCGACAGATAATAAGTGCCCACATTCAATGGCACTCGAGTGCCCTCTTTACACAGAGCTGTTTTTATTAGCTATAAAAATATCTGAATGCAAAAACGGGGCCCAGGAGCAGCCAAATGTTGTCCCTGACACTGAGCAAGTCAATCCTGGCCCCCATGCGCTCCATGAATAGGTTGGGATAGTGGATTGACAACTTTTTCAAACATGTTTTTCTCAAAAAAACATTTTTTGGTTTGATCAACAATGATGTCATTGTGTGGGTCTTCTGGGGGTTCTGAGGTTGTAGAAAAGTTGCACATACTTACTATCTACCAAAGTCAAAATAACTTTTTGGACTCAAATGTCAAGAAAAAAATTATTAAAAATTTAAATTTCATCAGGAACAAAAATTTGTATGGAATTCTCATTTATATTTTCCAGAAAAAATGTGAAAACAAAATATTTTTATGCATGAAGGGTGTCCTGAGGGGGGTGCCCTAGGGTATATATAGTAAATACTTCGGGGCACCCTCACACAAGATGAAAGCCTAACAGCTTGCATGTGGAATTTGTAAAATACAATTAAGTGATTTTCTCATTTACTGTATTACCTCCAATATAAGGCATCCCTCTAATATAAGGTACCCTCTAATATAAGGTATAACTTTTGGCTATTTTGAACGCGACGAAATAAATATAAGGTACCCTCTAATATAAGGCATACCCCTAATAAAACACAGCTGGCTGCGTGCCAAAACACGCAAAATAATAAAAACGGTTGCTAAACATGGCGGAAAATGATGAACATGGTGCCGAAGGGCACTGCAATGACTCTTCGTCAACTTCCGCCGCTGAAAAGTGTGTCAGTTTACAGCGGCACTATTTACTCGAAGAGAAACTTGGGAGTTGTTGACCAGACGAAAATCTGGCGAAAAAAATTGAAGGTACCCTCTAATATAAGGTACCCTCTAATACAAGGTATAACTTTTGGTTCTAAAAATCTGACGAAAACAATATAAGGTATACCTTATATTAGAGGTAATACGGTATATTTTCCACCAGTTTACATCCTAAATTAGTTACACTTCAAAGGGGATAAATTATTTCCATGTCAGTGTTTTGACCAAAAGATTCTCACCTTGAATTGCATTTACATCAACGTTTATACCACACTAAAACTGCTGTAAACTGGGAACATTTCACACGCATTGCACAGTATGAACAGAATTTGCACTCAATGAATGTTATCTTCTTCCATTCTTTCTGGCTCACTCACTTTAAAAATTTTTAATATATTTCTCACCTATCACAGTAGGTGAACTGTTTTTAGTTCTTTTTGGGCCATTATTATGTCCTTCCTTACCAGTTTGTCAGGGAGAGACATATTTACACTGGAGGGAACTACCTGATTCAGTCTTATCAATAGTCACAAAATAACTGACTTGAATGGCACAATGTCCACATGTCTTTGCACACCTTGCTTTGGCAACATCTGTATCACACTGTTGATTTTTCACATATCTGTCACAGTTGTTGTTGTAGTCTGAACAAGCTTCTGCTGTGTTGGGATTCTGTGCATCATGGGATAATTATAAATATTTACCTTACTGCAGGGCATAACTTTAGAACTGCAGCAAGCTTGAGATTCAATTCATCAAGTTCTGAAATATTATAATTTATGTGCTGCCACATTTGACCAGGACAAACCAGTGTGGTCACAACTAATGACCAGGACAAACGTGTCTGGTCACAACTAATGACCAGGACAGACCTGTGTGGTCACAATTAATGACCAGGACAAACCTGTGTGGTCACAATTAATGACCAGGACAAACCTGTGTGGTCACAATTAATGACGGTGATGTCTGTTCTGGCTGTGGGCCGCTTCTCCTGCATGGTCGTCTTCTAGCCACCAGGGGGCAATCCTAGACCCTGTAAAGCGTCCTGTAAAATGTCAAATGGCAACCGAGTCAAATCAAATGGAAAATGGCAACCGAGTTACCATCTTGCACAGCATTTTACATGACTTTTGACACTCTAGGTTATTTGACATTTTATAGGGCATGTTACAGAGTTTGGGACTGGCACCAGGCGTCTATTGCAAACTGGCAGTTTTCTTCGTGCCAACACTAAACATTTACGCAGGAATGTGTACCTTTGTCGTTGTATTTGCCCTTGCCCAGATCGTTTGGAACTAGACATGGTGAAAACTGGTGTGTTGCAGATAATGACAGATAACAACAGTAGATGATATATTGTTGGATTAAGGACTGTTTCAATTATATCTTCCTTACAAAGATAAATAAGTTTTGCAATTTAAAGCTTGTTAGATGTTGTATTCTAGTTATTTTTATTAGACACTTGGGGTATGATACTGTCCAGTTATTTATCTTCATTGACACCACAAGAGAATGATGACTCAAACAAAATATTTTCACTTCATATTATTCACAAAACTTCACATTATTTTATGAGATTCAATATTACTCAAAAAATGCATTGGCATTAATCATTGTAAACAAAGTATAAGTCAACTGGGGAATGTTTTTATGCTATAATGCAGTAATAATATAATTCCTATTTTGAACTGTGTCAGTTGAATCTGACTACTCTGACGACTTGACACTCATCAATGAATACTGTTCTCAGGCTGTTGGGAAACAAATTTGGGAACATACATTTGTAGTGATGACATTTTCAAAAAGTGTTCCCAATATTTCAGTTATACACATGTGTTTGTGATCCCTACACTTTGCATGCATAACTTCAAGTCAACTAAAATTTAGGAACATAAAAACAAAAAGTACAACAAGTTTTTTTAAACTAACTATGCCAATAATTTTCTGTAATATAAGGGCCTTTTAGATGGACACCTTCTCACCCTTCTTATGGTTCTCCTTCTATTCCTGAAACCAGAAATAAATGTGAATTAATTATAGATCTGGACTTATTTATAATTGTATTTTCACATTGGACTTACCTTTGTGTATTATAGCCAATAATCAGTATAGTCAGTATAATAACCAAAATCAGTATATGTAGCTTGGCCATACTATTTTTAAAACAAAAATTTTCACTATGGATGGAGGAATGATAGACTACTGCAAAAAATACACCTGGACTTTAACATTATTTTTAAAGCTTAAAGTGCACTCACAAAAATTGAAATATTTCAAAGTGTTCTCACACAATCCATTCACTTGTATCAATGCAATCAATCTGAAACTTTTTTTTTCAATATATCTGTTTCACACAGTTTTAGAAAGAAATGATAATACAGTGGAGCTGAACCACAATGTAAAGTGCTAAACAATACTTTAATACTGAAGCTGATATCTTCATGTTTATTCCATAGGGATACATATGTAGGTGAAAAATGTAGGGGTGGACAGTTGATGGGGGTTTGATGGGTTGTGGGGTCAGGGGTTGAAAAAATGGGTATTATTTATTTTATATTGACTAGATGATTTGTTTTTTATCACATATATCAGTTTGCAGAGGGTTTGTTAGGGGGAGTGGGGTTGTGGGTACAAAATGCCACCCCATGTTGGTCACTTATCTAGCCATTTATCTAGAGAGATTTTTTTGCATTTTTCCACAATTTTATTTAAAATCACTAATTTTTATACCTTTTTGCAAATTTTGACCTACAAAATCACCGGTGCATATGTATTGTTGCACATTTCAAGATATTTTTACCATTGCTGCTCATACCTGTTTGTATTATTGTAACACACTTAAATACATAATTCCATGATAAAGCTTTTGAGATTAACACAACATTGAAATTCACTCAGTATCCAAAAATATGTATTAAAATTTTTTTAAAGAAAAAATGTCGAGATAACTGTCGCTAGAGATTTTGCAGTCAAATCTTGGTTTTGGGGACTGTTAGCAGCTACGCGTTATACTCGGCGGACCGGAAAGTATGCGCCCAAAATTACTTATGTCTTAGTCGGTAAAAGCGTATTTTTGGCATTGTTCCAAAACAGTTATTGGTCCAGGGATGTAGTCAGATGGATCAGAAATCACTCCAATGGCTTCAATCGACTTGTGCTGACTATGCATTGTTTGTTTTTACCCTGCTTGTGCTTGTTTTCGTTTGTTTTTTTTGAAAAATTTAATGAGTTATATTAAATACATCTTCTCACTGAATATAAATAAGCTTGATATTTGTTCCTTGGCTCATTTCTCAATGAAAGTAAGGATTTTTTGTGTTTCTGACTTGGTAAAATGGTTGGGAACATTTGGCAAAATACATCACCTTCATATATAACATTGGAAAATCGCGATATTTTAAACCCCATCTACGTATATGGGTTTGGGCACTTAAATTTTTATATTTTTTATTTCACTTTCAGAATGTGGGCGCCAGGCGCCAAGGGCGCCACAGAAAAAGGGCGCCAAGCACCAATGGCGCCGTGGCGCGGCGCCTTTTGGCGCCCTCAAATGGCGCCAGCGCCATGGCGGCATTCCATCACTACCGCTGCCACACAGGTTTTGGTATCACAAGTAAACTTGACAGTATTTATCACTAAACAATCTCTGTGATGAAACTGGCCGATGAAACATGAAAAAAACGCGCCACGCCATATGCTAACTAAATTTTTTTGGCATGTTTGTTCGAAGAATGCTTTTGCAATATTAATACGGAGTTTCTGGAATTTCAGTTTTAAATTTTTCATTCGCCATCATTACCAGCTCAAAATTGACGATATTTAAATGACAATATTCTGCGGTCGCCAGGTATCACATCATTTCTCAATTTAACTATCATATTCATTTTATTACATCCGCGGACTGTTTCAATTTTCTGCTCTATTTGTCTGTTACAAAATCTAGCTCCAGTAACCCTCAAATCACAATTTGGCTTCACTTCCAAATATTCCATGTCGCAGGGATGTTCGAGATCCGTTCCAAATAATTCGTGCAGATCGAATTCTTCGAATTCGATCACTACCTGTAAATTTTTACACGTGTTAGGTTGAGTCGGATTCGTCACCTTTTGGTATGATCCTTACAGAAATTTAGGAATTTACACAGGAAATAGTACCTTACTGACAACTCGCTGCCAGCTAGGAGACAACAAGCTGACAATCAGTTGGTTACACTTGGCAGGGAGCTGTCAGCGAGTTGTCAGCGTGTGGCAGCGAGCTGGCAGCTAGTTGTAAAAGGCTGCAGTGTAGTTGGCTGCGAGCAGTCAGCTTGCTGAAAACACATATTTTATAAACACATTACAGCATTAAAAGAACATGTCAGCAAGCTGGCAGTGAGGTGCAAAAAAATTGTCAGCGAGGTAGGCCTGATTTTTGCTGCTTGGCAAGCGAACTGGCAGCGAGTTGTCAGCAAGGTACTTTACAGAGTTGTTAAAATACCGGTATTTTTGGAAAGTGTAAGTGTAAGTGTAAATACACTTTCCAAATTTTGAGTATGGATACCAAAAGTGTAAGGTATTTTAAAAATACCTAGGAAAGTGTAAAAAAAGTGTAAGTGTAAAAATTTTTTTTAGAAAGAGCTCTCACTGTTGAGCATTAGAATACACCACTGTTTTCACCTTTAGATCAATATATTTGTCATTTTTATGCATCATTTCACATTTTACTGCCTTTTATGAAACATTTCAGACTGTAGCAAATACTGTAGTGGTATGAAGTTCACTAATAATGGCACTTTTTCAGTGTAGATATTTACTGATTAAGCAATGCGATTAGCATTCAAAAAATAACCCGTGATTTATATTTTCGAAAATCACAATAAATATAAATAACCCGTGATTTATATATATTTATATTTTTTTCAAATTCTGAGTGATATATTTATATATATTTTTTTAAATTCGAAAAAAATCACTGAGAAAATCACTCATACTAGATACATTGTGGTGCAAGTATTGCACTTCATGACTAAAACATGTAATTTGTGCAAGAGAATTTTGAATTTTGCAAGAGAATTTTCTCCTGAAAATCTCTTATCTGCTCATGTAGAGCATTATTGAGTACAAAAAGCGTTTGAAGCAGGTAAAATTTGTGCCTACACACACTAGTTTTCACCATGACTTTTTTGAAAACTGAAATGGCCAAAAATGGTGACATGTCACCATCCAGTTTTCCACAATAGAATGCTGTAGATGTTCAGTTTTCACAAATAGCGTGGATTTCAGTGGGGTTGTTTTGGCAAATCACCAGTTTGCTACTGTGTTTACCTAATGTGAAAACTCAAATGATGACAAATGGTGATATCACCATCACTTAGTCTTCATTATGTGTGTGACAAAGATGTAAACAGCTAACAATGTTCAAGTAACTTTTTATGTCATCCTGCTATGAATTGTATTGTCACGTTTAGTGTACAAAGCATCTCTCTATCTTATAACATACTTTTCTGAAATAAAACATAACATTGAATCAAAAATACCCGCGTGATGTCATCAAAAATGATCTACAGTAATTGAAAACTCACTTCACCACTTTTGAAAGCTGGCAACACTTGGTGACATCCACCAATGTTGCCAGTTATTAAATATGGGGACAACTGTGGAAAACTGTCACCATGGTGTCACCAAAATGTCACCAAAATTTTGCCAAACATGTAGCCGTGTGCCGTGAGTTTTCACAGCTCACCACTGTTGAAAAAGTAGCTTTTTAAAACACAAGATGATTGCATGAACTACTGCATTTCCTCTAAATACCCCCCCCCCCCTCAAAATGGACACTATGAATTTATAACCCCCCTGGTTTAACCCCCCTCAAAATTCTCACTCTGAAAAAAACAAACCCCCTGGGGGTATTTCAAGGAAATATGGTAAGTGAATTTGCACTAAACTTCCTCAGCATACCTGGCACTGCTGCAAGTACTAAGCACCTATTTAGTCAAACATCACTGCCACAACCAGGCACTATAGGTTACGTGCAACATGTTTGCAGTGCAAAATGTTTTTGAAGTTGTCATTGAGGTTGTAGGTTGAATTTTTCTGTTGTGATATTTGCGTGATATTTTCACTTGTCAATATTGTATGAAATGAATACTGCTTGTGAAACAATAATAACTAGATTGTGGGATGTTAGAGTACATTTTTGTGCTTGCAAATGGTAAATTAAGCCTGCAATAGCCCACAATTTTGCTTGTAATTGAAATAAACCGCAAGTGATTTTTTGTGATTTTTTTTGAGCTTAGAGTTATTTTTTCAGTGATTTAATTATATTTTCTGAAGGCCTTGAGTGATTTATATTTATTTATATTTTTTCCAAGTTTGGGGTGATATATTTATATATATTTTCCAAACAATTGGTGATTTTTTTGAATGCTAAATGCGATACACACTGCTTAAATGCAAGATTGGACATGCAGCAAATGTCAATGCAAAAGCCAGTTGACTTTGTGTCCAGCTGGTGAATTTCCATTGATCTTGTCCTTTTTACAAAAGTATGATGAAACTGTAGAATACCATGGGTACTGATCAAAGGTTTGAGATCAAAGGCCAGTTTGTACATTTGCCATATTTTCTACATTCAATGCATAACTGCATGTGTGCACTGTGCAGTTATTTTTTGTACATGACCCTATTTTATGCATTCTCAAAAGCATTAAACAGGGCCATCTGAAAGAAAAAAATACACTTTCTGTACCTGGGTATTTTGCTCAGGAAAGTGTAAAAAAAGTGTATGGGTATTTTATGAAAGTGTAAGTGTAAGTGTAAAGATAAATACCCATTTACCTGGGTATTTCGGGTAAGTGTAATTACACTTTCGCAACTCTGGTACTTGACACCCAATTTTACCCTCGAGAGTCGAGCCGAGTTGAGTTGCGTCGAGTTCGAGCCCAACACAGGGGTCTCGAAGGGGGGGGGGAGGATTACCGCCCCCCCCACAACCATCCCCAAAATCGCACAGCTATCTATCTATCCCGGAGGTCTCTCAGCTATCTATCTATCCTGGAGGCAAAATTTTGGGCTACTACCCCCTAACCCCCCCCCCCCAAATCGCTCAGCTATCTACCTATCCGGAGCGATTTTTGAGAAATGTTACTTTTCATGCTTTTTTAAATAGATTTTGACCTCCAATTTGCTAGTTCATGTTCATTTTTGCTTATTTTGGCTATATATGTACGTAAATGCTAATCAGAGTATTTTTGTTGCTTTGATCCTTTTGAAATGATTTTTGCTGGTTCAGTTAAGATGTTCAGTACAAGTAAAGGTACACTGGTACAATCACAAATTCAAAACTGTACAGCTCCCCCAATTATAGCCAATCAGGCAAACCTGCATGCAGGTTTTTCTTCAATCATGTCAATTTTACCATTTCCAACAAAATTTTGATAATTTTTTTTCATTTCCATGCAAATGTCACTTTCCGTTTTCTATTTTCTGGCATTTCATTTTTGAGTTTTCCGTTTGCTGGCTGATAAATTTTTTTACCCTTTCCATTTTCCATTTTCATGCAGCTAAAAAAATTCACCCGTTCCGTTTTCCAGCAGCCAAAAATTTTTACCATTTCCTTTTATTGGTTTCCTGACTGCTGAAAAATTTTACCCTTTCCTTTTATTGGTTTCCTGACTGCTGAAAAATTTTACCCTTTCCTTTTATTGGTTTCCTGACTGCTGAAAAATTTTACCCTTTCCTTTTATTGGTTTTCTGACTGCTGAAAAATGTTACCCTTTCTGTTTTCCATAAAACAATTTGGACACCCTAGTCATAGATGAACATTTATGTTTGTCTTAGGCAAAAAGGTGATGAGATCTAGGTGTCCAACACTAAAAATACTCAATTTTCATGACATAAAGAAAGTTGAAAAGGCCCAAAAAAAATTTTTTGGCACAGGCGGCAGTGTAAACGTGGCTTAATAAGTTACTTCAAGGAACACACTGGGAAACATAACTGACCCTTTTATGTTTATCATTAGCTTTAATTTTATAAATACACGTTCCCTTAGAATTCAAGTCGTCATGAGATGTATACTTTACAGCCTTCCATTGGTTTTCAGCATGTAGATCTTCCCCACACGGAGCAGAATCTTCTGGTGAACAATGTTCACACCTGTCACCTGCGAATTAGCGTTCCAAAAATGGGTATGTTTTGCTAAAAAAATATTGAAATATAATCTTAGAAAATCTCTTTAAAAATCAAATAAAATCAAATGGATATTAACAATGTCCCAGGGGACCGGTCCCCTGTGAGAAATTAAAATTTTCAAAAGTCAATAATTAGTCTCTATGGGTTGTTTGCCTGTTAATTACGCTCATTATCACCAATTTTCCTTGCTAAAAATTCCGCAAGACACAGTAGAACAAAAAATACATTTTACTCACCACGCGTTCCTTCTGGGCACAGGCATTTATTGCAATCCCTGGGGTTTGGATAGCCAAAGTGCAGGCATTTAGTGTTAGAATTTTTGCATGCATCTTTGCAATAAGCTTTATTAATCTGCAAATTATGAGGTTTAAAACACACTGTATTGTTATTTTTATAAACTACAACCTAAAATAATTCACCATCAATTCTCAAATTAACCTTCCCCCCTCTGACTCCCCCAGGTCTGAGTCAGCTGGAAGACAACTGAAGGGTGTGCTTCTAAAAGTACTGATCTACAACAACTCGATATACATATAAGTGAATTTAAAAGTTTGGAGTATGCAATACCCATACATTAGTATTGTGTATGGGTACTTTGGGTATAGTGTTGGGTATCCAAATGCATGGTATAGTCATTGGCAAGGTACATAGATCTAGCTACATAAAATTTTACAAAATGTCCCATATGTATTTAGATCAGTACTTTTAGTATCAGATAAAGGCTATTTACAGAGGCCCCGGTTGGGGACCAGTCCCCAACAAAAAAAAATTTCAATAATTGGTGTGTATGATTTGTTTGCATGGTAATTAGGTGATTTATCACCAAATTTGCATGCACAAAATTTATGCAAGGAGTACATGCATGCCAAATTTGAGACAAATCGAAAAACATTTATACACCCACCCAATAAATATGCATCGTTGACTGGTGAGTGTAACTAACTGCCTTGTATAAATTTTGTGCATACAAATTTGGTGATAATTCACCTAATTAACGTTCAAACAAATCATACACACCTATTATTGACTTTTGAAATTTTTTATTTTTTGCCGGGGACCGGTCCCCGACCAGGGCCTCTGTAAATAGCCTCAGATAAGTACTAAAAAAAATAAAATTTTAGAATTTGTGCAAATATTAGCATTGATCTACATCTACATATGTATATTGATCGATATGTACATATTGATCGATATGTACATATTGATCGATATGTACTTTCAGAATGACCGAAATTTTTCCCTCGAATATTCCCCCTCTATTGAACCCCTCACAAATTTACTGGTGAAAAGTGGTTAAATGGACTACCTAGATCAAATATAAATAGTAAATCAATACTGTTATGTATCACAAAGCGTGGACAAGTAACTCACAGTCATAATATCCAGAAAAGAAGGTCCCTGCCGCTGCCCCAATGTTTTAGCATATGCTTCCATTCCCTTGACCGGGGTTACTGTTGGTTTGTACTTGTTCAATGCAAAAGCCGCCTGCCCATAATGCATAAGGCTACCTGCGATGTTATTCAGGCTGATAAATGCCACGTTGCGTCAGTCAGTGGTGCACCTGTGGCCTGTATTGTAAAAGCGCCATGGCGCTGGCGCTTGGCGCTATCTTGCTGTGGCATCATTGGCGCTTGGCGCCATGCCCATGAAAAGTGCCATGGCGCTTTTGATGCCTGGCGTAGCGATGGAAATCCGCCATGGCGCTGGCGCCTGACGCTAGCGCCAAAGCAAAATGCGCCATGGGGCTTTTGGCGCTTGGCGCCAAAGTCGTGACGATTTTTCCATCACTAGTCTGGCGCTATTCTGGCGCCAGGAACGAAATGCTTGGCGCTGGCGCTTTGCGCTGGCGTCAAAGCAAAAAGCACCATGGTGCTTCTGGCGATTGGCGCCATTTTGCTCTGGCGCCATTGGCGCTTGACGCTTAGGGCCCGAATTAGCGATTTTTGCTTGACGCCAAAATCCTGACCGTTTTTACATCACTAGTCCCGAGCCATGTAAAGTGTAAAGTCACATCAAACGCTCTAAAAATTTGTCTATTCTCAAGCATAGGGTCAGGCAAAATGTCAATTCATGCAAAATGCCAATTCATGCAAATTGCAAATCATGCAAAGTTCAGTAAAAAAATATGTTTTTTTTTCTTTTGATTGACATTCTACATGACATTTGTCACTTAAGTTTAGACAATACAGGGTGTGAGACTGACACTAATGCTACGATTAATGATCGACATAAAATTCCAGCGTAAAATTCCATGGCAAAATTGATTACATGAAAGTGGATGATGATACAGGTCTGCAATTTTTCATGGACAAATTGTTTATCAATACATTCATTGAGTAGAAGAGTCGTCATCCACGGTCACTGTTATTTGATTGTGCAAATTCAAAATTTTTGTTTTTACATTGGAATTTTATGCCAGCTGAAAAAAGTCAATTCTACACCGGGTGATTGCATGCAATGTATTTTTCAAGTAAATCGAAATACATTTTAACAACTGTGATAATAGCCGGCTATTTACTGAGGCCCTGGTTGGGGACCGGTCACCGGAAAAAAGTCAATAATAGGTGTGTATAATTTGTTTGCATGTTAATTAGGTGAATTTTCACCAAATTTGCATGCACAAAATTTATGCAAGATGGTTACATGGGCTGATGCATATTTTTTGGGTGGGTGTCCTGTCTTGGACGAACGCCCGCCCTGGTCGGGGACAAAAATGATTTGTTTACTGAAAAATAAACTTTCTGTACGTTTGGCCCCAATCGGGGCTATTTCTATTGCTGCTGGGGACCGGTCCCCATGGAAACTCATTCACTATACAAAAATACAGTGAATGTCTTATTTTCTGTCCGGGTACATTTGGCCCCAATTGGGGCTATTTCTATTGCCGCTGGGGACTGGTCCCCATGGAAACTCATTCACTATACAAAAATACAGTGAATGTCAAAAATAAAAGCATTACAAAAATAAGAACCGGTAACCACGCTGAGCTGAAATTTGGCATGCGTACTCACTAAATGAAGGACTACACACATGCCAAAATTCAGACAAATCTAAAAAAAATTTATACATGCCCACAAAGAATATGCATCGGTGTGTGTAACCATCTTGCATAAATTTTGTGCATGCAAATTTGGTGATAATTCACCTAATTAACATGCAAACAAATCATACACACCAATTATTGACTTTTGAAAAAAATTGTTTTTGCCGGGGACCAGTCCCCAATCGGGGCCTCTGTAAATAGCCATAATAAGCAAAAAATAATATATCAAGGAACAATAACGCACCATAGTCATATGGTATCTGGAAACTCCTATCAAGGTCGTGCGGTGGATATTGCTTAAATTGGTCCTCGTCATCTGTTTGAATGTTATCTTTGAAAATGTTCACCCTGTGTTTTGTAACATAACTTTCACAGTACTCCCACATAAATATGTTGAAATGACAACGACATAAATTAGTTGACCGCATATCCTTGAATAGGTCCCCTCTAAAAACGCCCCCTTCAGATGACTGATCAATGTTAGCTGGCTGAGGAACATATACACTAGCGTTCAGAATAGTTGGGAATGTGTGTGCTGCAAGATAGACACTGCCATAATTTCAAAATGTTGAATGTGCACAATGTTAGGACACCATTTGTTGGGTACTGTGAGCTGTTGGCTACATGTGCCCGGGATGACCAGCCCTCAAGTTTGTATGTGCATATATTCTTAGTGCAGTAACTAAATTCAATCAGTTTCTTTGTGTTTCAGAATAGTTGGGACTTTTCTTGTGTTGGCCAGTAGCTGATCATGCATTTTACTTAATAGTGATGAGAAATAACAGGTTCCCTCGAATAACTCCCCATGTTAAATAAATATCCAGTCAAAAAGGTCTGACAACAAATAACTCCCCTGGGGTCTCATTCAAGAATTTACGGTATTTTTTCCACGCACCAACGTATAGAATCAAGCCTGCTATGTTCATGTACCATACCTAGTGCGTGCATAATTTCATGGGTAACAATTCCTGGGTAATTGAAACAGTCTGCGTCCAAACTGATCACCTGCAAATGTGCTGAACCATTATTGTTATCACTGTATTTATGTCACCAATATGGGGCCAAATGAAGTGAAAAGCAGTGTTGCAAAAATGTATTTACATTTGCCTGAAATACCCAGTTTTTTGGGTATTTATACTTATGTTTACGTTTACGTTTTTCTGAAATACCATTACGTGTTGTTACGTTTTCCTGGAACGATTACCCAGGTACCAGAGATAATAAAAAATAATGATAACACACTCACACAAACAAACCATACGTCTGAAAAATGTATTTTGTTGATGTGGGCACAACAAGCTTTTGTCTGAATTATAGACTTATTAACAGTATTACAGTAGCTTTTGTTGTTTATGTTCCATTTACACTCAATTTGGGGGGGGGGGGGTCGTGGGGGGGGCTAATAAATTCGAGTAATAATAATGCTAATAGTGGCCATTTTGAGAGGGTATTTCGGGGAATTATGGTAGCGTTTATATACTTTTTCAAGGTATTGATAGGGCAAAACCGAAGAGAAAAAGTGCATGCTTTCATTATGATTGGCAAGCTTCCAACGTGAGACATAAATAAGCATGGGTGCAGAGTATCAAGTCCGCCGAGCATAGTCAGAAAATGGTCGAAACAATACCTGTGGTGTACTTGTCGGTTGTTGTCCCAAATATGACCAACATCCATCATCGGTATTTTTGAATACGATTCCCGGCAGTCCATATGATATTTGTCTCCTAGGCTTGAAATCGATGCATGTAACTTTGCCGATGCTCTCTATGGCTATATGTATCTGCAATATTGGGTAGTACCATAAATAAATACCCTCCAATAAAGCGACCCCTCCAATAGTACAACGGTACAACCCCTTTGGGCAGGCTGTGTGAGTAAATATAATGTGACCCCCAACCAACGATGGGTAAGTTCTCCAAAAAAAAACACTTTCTGTGTTTTGAGTTTTTCAAAAATGAATACCTGTGTTTTGAGTTTTTTTCTCGAAAAAAAAACTTGAGTAACTCTGTTTTTATTTCTGTGTTTTTTTGTAAAAACTCGAGTTTTTTGAGTTTTTTACTAAAAAACTTGAGTTTTTCAAAAATAACTCAAGTTTTTCCAAAAAATTATGATCTACGGCATTTTGATGTGGAAACAGTGGTTTTCTTATACTATATTGGTTTTGCACATGTTTTAGCCCCACATAACACCTGTGTATTCATTCAAGTGTTGAAAAAGTCCATAAAAATGTCCACAATGAGGACATCCACATCACAACACCAGCATCAACAAAATGCCCAGAAATGACAATTTACACAGTACTCCAAAATTCTTCAATGTATGTGCACTGTATGGAAGGCTACAAAATTGATTTTAACTACAACTACTGTATTACCTTGAAATGGGGGTTTATTATTTCAGCAGCAAATTTTGACAGCGGGGCTTATTTGAGGGGGGGTTATTATTTTGTCAGAAAATTGCATAAGGATCATGGTAAATAGTAGGCATTTACATATCCAAAACAGGTTATAAATGTACAAACAGGATACATTTGAAATAAACTTGTAGATAGCTGCACAAGTACAGTCTATGTGTAGCTGCAATGCATATTAGCAGTAATAAATACACCATATACATTGGATAATACATGTACATCATCCCAGAGGGGGGTATTTGGAGGGGGCTTAAGATTTTGCCATTCCACTTTGAGGGGGGTTAATTCTAGGTAATATGGTATACTGAAACATGTTGAAACTTTAATTGTCAATTCCACCAGGATATGTGCAATTGTGCATGCCATCTTTAATTTCTTATTTGTTCCATAAAAAAATATGAATACATTTATGTACATATTATTTACATATACTTTACATGCATATCTTATCTTGTTTAATTAGTTTAGCTAGATTCATGTGAATTCAACCACTTCGCTGAAAAAACTCAAAAAACTTTTCTGTGTTTCCGTGTTTCTGTGTTTCTGTGTTCTCCAAAAAAAAACTCATTTGAGTTTTGAGTTTTTCAAAATTTGTGAGTTTCCGTGTTTCTGTGTAAAACAAAAACACAGAAACTCAATGAGTTTCTGTGTTCAATTTCTGTGTTCTTTCCATCGTTGCCCCCAACATCCAAAAGCACTAGTTCATGTGCCTAACTGCTTATTTTCAGCTATTTTAGTGCTATATGTTCTTATAAACTCTATCTTGTGCTATTTTTCACATATTACTGTATTTCTTCTAATAGAACGGCATACCTCTAATAGAATGGCACCTCTAATAGAACAGCAGGTTTTGGCACATTTTTGCACTCACGAAAACAATAGAATGGCAGCCTCCAATTGAAACGCACCTCCAATATAACGGCAAGTAGGATTTATGTTGGGAGTGTGCCAAAACACCCAAATGAATCAAAAATGGATGGTGATAACATGCAAAGCATTCAAATAGGTGTTAAATCTGAAATTGATGCTCTGATATAAAAATATTGCTCAAGCTTCATCAAAAATAAAACTATTTTGAAATGAGAAATATGTGAAAAAAGTGGTGAAAAAAATAGAACAGCAGTTTCAAATAGAACGGCACCTCTAATAGAATGGCAGGTAAAAAAGTTTCAAATAGAACAACAAAAAAATAGAACGGCCCTTTTCTATTAGAAGAAATACGGTATTAGCGATTTTTCTCCCTTCTCATCCTTCTACTCCTTGGAAAGGGCTTTACTAGGGTGTCAAAAAAATTCTTTCACGGAAAACGGAAAGGTAAAAATTTTTCACTTTATGGAAAACAAAAAAAATGGAAAGGTAAAAAAAAAATTTCTGCCGGAAAACGGAAAACAGAAAGGTAAAAAAATTTCACTCAGTGGAAAACGGAAAACGGAAAGGTAAAGAAAATTCATCAGCCGGAAAACGGAAAACGGAAAAATGAAATGCCAGAAAACGGAAAAGGGAAAGCGAAATTTTCACGGAAACAGATATAAAGTGAAATTTGCATGGAAATGGACAAATTTGCATGCAGGTTTGCCTGTTTCGCTTTGATTGTGGTAGCTGTACATTCTGCAACTATGGATCATGCCAGTAACTTCACTTGTAGTTCAAGCTTAACTGAACCAACAAAAAATCATCAAAAGGTAGCAAAAATACGCTACAACAACAATAAGAATTTAGCAAAAGTGAACTTTGATGTAACTGAACAGTAAAAAGTATACTCAGCGGACTGCAAAGTATGTGTCCAAAATTACTTTGTGTTTTTTTACAGATTTGGATACAGATAAAAATTATGAACAACACAAGTACGTGGTAGAAAAAAACACCATAGTGGAAAAAAATAAATACAGATTGAAAAAATAATGAAAAAATGCCAGAAAACTGAAAATCAAGCCAGAAAATGAAAAAATGTCCTGGAAAAATGAAAATGGAAAGGTAAAAAATTTTCAGCCAAAAAACGGAAAAATGGGCCGGAAAAACGGAAATGGAAAGATAAAAAATTTTCAGCTGCCGGAAAACGGAAAACGGAAAGGTAAAAAAATTCAGGCTGCCAGAAAACCGAAAGGTAAAAAAATTTCAGCTGCCGGAAAATGGAAAACGGAAAGGTAAAAAAATTTACTGCGGAAAGGCGGAAACGGAAAACGTAAATGGAAATTTGACACCCTAGGCTTTACAATGTCATGCTCACACTTGAGTTGTGTGGACAGTTGAATCATTGTGTTGAGGCAAAAAATAAATACAATGCAACCCTCCCTATTAATGTGACCCCTCAAATAATGTATCCTAAAAATGTCCAGTAGTACACTAGTGCAGAAGATAACACCTAGCCAAATCGAAACCTGCACATGACAACAAAAAAACGTTTTGTTACTATTGATCGTTCATTGTATTTCAGTTCCGGATTGACCATAAAAGGAATCTCTGTTGACTCCCATCGATTGGATTTTCTGACTATTTTCCTCCTTTTGCGAGGGTGATTATCTGAGTGTGGACAAGGTTTCCATAAAATACCCGTGGGTACATAATTATCCGTTATCCAGCATACCATATTACATCAACCCCCCCCCCCTGAATTCCCCATCCCCTCTGAATTACACCCATCTCGAATTAACCCCCCCCCCCTCAAAATGGGCTGGGGAAATAATAACCCCCTCAAAATACCCCCTCCAGAATGATGTGCATCATGTATGCAATATGGTTGGGAACCCGACCCGACCCGATTCGACCCTAACTCGATACCTGCACACTTTTTGTAACTGAAACCCGATACCCGAACCCGACTCCACTACCCGAACCCGAACCCGATACCCGACCTCAATACCCGAACCCGCACTCAATACCTGAAAATACCCGCACAAATTTCCAACAGTTCAATCATTCAAGCACTTTGGAAGCAGTGTGAATACAACTTCCAGTTGTTTGGTGCACTTGTAAGTTAGACATTTTTAGTTGTTTTTTCAATTAGTTCAGATGTGATTTTTTTATGTACTGCATGTTCTCATTCACTGCATGTACTGCATGTTCTTAAAGTCGACAAGTGCATAAATTGCCCATAACGCAGCCTCGACTTCACCGGGAACAAAAATGTTCTCTAGTGCAAGAAGTTGACAAGTCCAATTCCCTCCCAAAAACAGTTTTGCTCTGACACAGCAAAAAATGGGGGTGTGATGCCTCGTGAAGCGGCCTCTGTGAAGACACTTCCACACGCTTCAACACGCTTCACAAGATTTCCGGTGAAGTGCCTTCCACACACTTCACCTAGCTTCACGACGGCCTAAGTTCATGAAGTGCACTTCACGAACTATTACAGCATACTTTGCATGGTTCGTGAAGCGCCGGGAAGTGCCAACCAGCGCTTCACAGCGTCGGGAAGTGTAGACATGAAGACACTTCACGACGCTTCACGACGCATCACACACCCATTTTTTGCTGTGTGACCGAATGGAAATTTATGGACACCGAATTTTTCACATAAAGGTTGAGAGCAGGGGCTGAAAATTTGACACTTTATTGTTAACATATGGAACTTAATGGAAAACATGAGAGAGCCAAATTGGACATGCACCACGGGCCTAGAATTGGGTCCGAAACTTAAAATGCGATTTTACTCAAAATCACATTCTGTGGACTTGTCGACTTTTAGAAGTAGATGCCTCAATTGTTTTGTAAGTGATTGCACCAACAGTTGCACTTTAGTTGCACTTTATGATTAACTAAGTTTCATTAAAGATGGTAGTTGTTTTTGTTGTTGTTGTTGTTTTGTTGTTGTTGTTTTTTTGGGGGGGCGGGATTTTTTCAAAGGGGGGTCGTATTATTGTTGGCACACATGACGTGAAACGCCATTCTTTTGGAAAGCGCCATGCTCTACTTTTCCTGCTGATTTTTCTCCGCAAAAGTCTCCGCATTTTCCATTTTTAAATATTTTTTTTTTGTGAAAGTGCGCGCATAAGTGTTCTGCTCGCGTGTTATCGTTTGAGAAATACTGTATTTCCTCGAGATACCCCCCGGGGGTGATAGTTAGAGTGGGAATTTTGAGGTGGGTTACACGAGGAGGGGGGGGGGGGTATTTCGAGGAATACGGTATTTAATTTTGGACGCCTTCTTTGCGGGCCGCCGAGTATAAATACATAGATCAAAATGTTTACCATAGTCTTCATCATAGTGCTCGGGATCGTTCTGTTCTGTAGTTTCATCTCCTTGCAACAAATCCTTGTATTGTTGAGTGTTCAATCGCATGTCGCCTGTGATCAAGTTTTATGCAGAAAGCTTCTAATAGAAAAGCGCCGTTCTATTTTTTCATCAACTTTTTTACCCGCTATTCTATTCTATGCCGTTTCATTTTTGTTCACCAAAAATTTCTGGCGAAATAAACCCCCCTCGAATTAACCCCCCTAAAAATTCTCACTCTGAAAAAATAAACCCCCGGGGGTATTTCGAGGAAGTACGGAAAAAGTGCGGATGAAGGTTTTTTTAGATTCAGCGATTACACAATGAGCATTTTGTTGCCGTCAAATTTCTTCATTGATTCAAAGGATGAAATCAGTGATAAAATTCACGGAAATACATAGTAACTCACCTACGATATGAATCCGACGTTCAATTTGCTCTGCTATGGCATTCTCATCTTGGCAGTCCACGTAAACTGAGATCAGGACATTTATCTCTCAAATTCAAATTACCATATATACTTGAATAACCCCCCCCCCTTCCCCCAGGGATTGGTTTTTCGTCATACTTTTTTGAGGAGGAACTATTCGAGGGGGAATTTTTCAAGGGGGGGGGGAATTATTTTTCGTCGAAAATTTTAAGCATGCTCCTATGAATTGATTTCATCAAAAATGCTTTATTTACTAAATGACATATACTTTTTGTTCAAATTGGATGCAAAAACTTTATCGTGTGTCTAAAGGAGGGATTATTTAAGGGCGAATTGTTCAATGCTGGGGAATTATTCGAGTATATCACTATTTATTTACATTTGTTCGAATGGATGTGCGCTACTCAGATTTTCTCATTTTTCATCAGCTTTTTACCTGTCCTTATATCGGGAACGCTGTTCTATATTGTCACGGACTGTTTTCAAGAAAAGTTTTTTATAAAATCGTCTTTATGAATGGAAATTTCCAGTGAAAACCGTATTACCTCGAAATACCCCCAGGGGCCAGATTTAATTCTCCCTACAGATTTGTAGGGTAGGGCGTACGCCCGATAGATTTTTTTAAGTTCAGCCGCATCGACGCACATGCACCGAGAGCAAGGCGGTTTGTAAAATATACGAAACCATCCCTTAAGGTCGCCGATATTGCGATATGACGTATATCACTTCGATTTTGGCACGGAAATCATGATTTCGGCATTTCTTGGCTGTCGGCCAATTCGTTTGTTATTTTATTTTTGTCGGGCGGGTTACTCGCATAAGTCGCGCTTTTGTGTAGTCAGGTGGTCACTCTTTTAGTGTTCACTGTCTGCAACCGAAACCATGAGGGCAGCGACAAGAAATAAATGCATGCACGAGCGTACAAAAGCGCGACTTATGCGAGTAACCCGCCCGACAAAATAAAATAAAAAGCGAATTGGCAGACGGCCAAGAAATGACGAAATAGTGATTTCCGGGCCAAAATCAAAGTGATATACGTCATATTGCAATATCGGCGACCTTAAGGGATGGTTTCGTATATTTTACAAACCGCCTTGCTCTCGGTGCATGTGCGTCGATGCGGCTGAACTTTAAAAAATCTATCGGGTGTACGCCGTACCCTACAAATCTGTAGGGAGAATTAAATCTGGCCCCAGGGGGTTTATTATTTCACCAGCAAAATTTGAGGGGGGGATAATTCGAGGGGGGTTTATTCGAGGGGGGGTCTATTATTTCGCCAGAAATTTTCAGAAATTCCGCATACTCAGACGTAGAAAAATCAAGCAATTACATAGATGTATATGTGTTTTTAGGCATATATAACTGTATATACACATAAACCCTTCCCTAACATCACTCAATCATCAGTTTTAACGTGTGTTCTGACTTGTACAGATCACAAACTGCGGTATTTGTCATGTACGTTCACGGTACACTCAATTTTAGGGGGGGGTATTTCGAGGGGGGGGGGTTATTATTTCCTCAGCCGAAATTTAGGGGGGTATTTCGATGGGGGGGGGGGTTAATTCAAGGGGGGGGGGGATAATTCGAGGTAATACGGTTTTTTTTCATGCAGTGAACAGGCATGCATTTTTTTTCTTGACTGAAAGTGATCGAGCGAAATTCAAATGGATCAATTGGTGATAAACAGTTGAAATAAATTGAATCTACCAAGTACAAAAAGCTTCACTTACATTTTGTGTGAAAATAAATAAATAGCATCAAAAAACATACAAAAATTATTTACCTTGAAGCTGAAAGAGCACCAACAAATTTATAATTGCTGTTAAACTAATTTGCATGTTTTCAACTTTAAAAAGCAACTACCGTATTACCTCGAATTATCCCCCCCTTGAATTACCCCCCCCCCCCTCGAATTAACCCCCCAAAATGGGCGGGGGAAATATCAAACCCCCCTCGAAATACCCCCCTCCGGAATGATTTATGTCATGTACATAATAAATACGTCATGTATGCAATGTACATGATATATATTACTGTTAATTTGCATTGCAGCCTCATTTTGTGTAGCTATCTACGTTTTTATGTCCAAATATATCCTGTTTGGACACATTTCTTACCTGTTTTGGGTATGTAAATGCCTACTATTTACTACGATCCTTTTGAAAATTTCTGACGAAATAATAAACCCCCCCCCCCCTCGAATAACCACCATAGGCGGCGCAAGGTCCCAGTTTGTGCTTGTGACATTCACAATCACATTGGCTAAAATCAGACCTTGTGACACTTTTTACTAGGTAAACGAGGTATTTCCGCTTGTGACATTCACAAGCGCACAAGCACTTACGCCGCCTATGATAACCACCCTCGAATTAACCTGCCCTCAAATTTTTCTGGCAAAATAATAAACCCGCATGGGGGTATTTCGAGGTAATACGGTATCCCCGATTCTAAGTTATTTGTGATTTCTCGTGTTGCATAAAAACACAAATGATAGCATCGCATCTGCAAAGGTGCAAACTACATAAGCCTTTGATGTTTCACCAATCCAGAGTTGTTAGAATTACTGAACTTTTTTAAAAGTATATGTACTTTTGAAGTACTTTTTAAAAGTAATCATTTAAACGTAAAGTACTTTTTTTACTCACCACAAAGTATAGAAAACGTAAAATACTTTTTTACTCATATTTACATGTAAGTGTGGGTACTTCTCTTGCAAGTGTAGAAATGAGTACTTTTCTTGTGAGTGTAGAAACAAGTACTTTTCTTCAAAGAATCTTTAAAAGTGGGTACTTTTTCATACGTGTACAGCACAACGAATGTTTTTCTATAAGAAAATAATTGATAAAATAGTTTTCAACGTATCTTTATTCTAGAAGATCAAAATCGTCGCTCTCCCGACTCGTTTCCACTTCTATTGTCTCAGCACCCGCAGCCATTTCGATTTTGTTGCGATTTTTCCTATTTTTAAAGGCACTCCTCCCGCGTACCTTTAATATTCAACAGTAACACTTCTGTAAATAGGTAGCAGTGTGATCACTCTAAAAATATGTCCCACTTTGAATTTTCTGAAATACATTTTCCGTACATGTATGCTTTGAAAATGTACGCGTACACGTGTGTACTGTATTTAAAAAAAGTATATGCAAACGTATTTACCGCGTATCCGCGTACGCGTATTTTTCAAGTAGACATAAGTACCTTTTAACAACTTTGCACCAATCAGGGGCCAGTAAAGTGAATAAGAAAGTAAAAAGCAAAGTGAGGGAACGATAAGGGACAATGATAAAATTATAGAATTCAATTTTACTTTAAAAAATTTAAATCAATAGTTTTTTTATACCGGGTGGTGCACGTCAGGCGCACGGTTTCAATTGGCTCCCAACGCGTCAATTTTAAATGAAAACGGCTCAAATTTGGTATGTGAGTAGATAAATGTCCCCCATTTGCTGTGTTAAGTGCATAATTTCGTGTCGCTAAGATATCATGATAAGATATCATGTCGGAACGTGAAGCACAGTTTCATACGTGTTTGAACGGGGCAGGCCAGATACGCACATCTGCCCGTTACGCACATTTGCCCGTTTTTTTTTTCACTTCACACTTTTTTGGGCAAATGTGCGTAACGGGCAGATGTGTGTATCAGTGTGCCCCTGTTTGAACATGGTGCACAGTTTAAATCTATTATTAGATAAAATATTTTCTAAAGTGAGTTTTGAAAGGGTGTGTGTGTGTGAGCTCTTACAGGGGTATAATAGTACAATGCAAATCACATTGTAAAAGCCAACAAACATAAACACATAAATGTCAACAAAAAGTGTAAACATGTGTGCGCATTTGAATGGACAAAAGTTATTGTTAAGGGCTTTGCTGCTACAGCATGTCAGCCCCTAATAGTGACGAGCCCAGCCGCCTCTGTAGCCTAGTGGTTAGGGCACTCGTGTTCTATACGAGAGGTACGTGTTCGATTCCCACCTGAGGCAAGTGCAATTTTGCACTCTTTCTTTATATCTCATATACCATGTCATGTTCAGATTGAGCTACCCGAAGAAGTATGTCAAGAATAATGTATAGAAATTCTAATAACATACTCTATCCAACAGCAACTCACATCACAAGGTACCAATTTTACCAAACTTTTTAATCGCTGCACACTTGAAGATACTAAATATCATGCTGCCCTGCAAAAGTTGCGAAATTGATTCCTTCTGATGCAATTAGCCAGTGTTGGAAAAACGTATTTTTATTCACCAGAAATACCCAGGTACTTTGGTATTTATACTTACGTTTACATTTACCTCTTTCAAAAATAACCTTATGCCTGTTTACCTTACCGAAAAAAACCTTACCACCAAATGCTTTGATGTGTGTTCGGCTTCTCCACCCAGCCGCAGCTTCTCCTCCAGTGAGTAGATGTGAATGTGCAGCGTCTTGGGCTCTTGCGAACTGCCTGCCAGCTCTTGTGAATTGCCCGCTGGCTCTGGGTCAAATTATTGCAGAGCACAGGGAATAGTATTTTGCTGACAACTCGCTGCCAGTTTGCTTGCCAAGCAGCAAAAATCAGGTCTAGCTCGCTGACAATGTTTTTGCACCTCGCTGCCAGCTCACTGACATGTCTTTTTAACGCTGTAATGTGTTTATTAAAAAGGTGCTTTCAGCAAGCTGACAGCTCGCTGCCAACTACACTGCAGCCTTTTACAACTCGCTGCCAGCTCAGTGCCGCATGCAGAGAGCTCTCTGCCAAGTGTAAACAACTGCTTGTCAGCTTGTTGCCTTGTCAGTAAGGGACTATTCCCTGTGGAGGGTCACTTTATTGGTGGGTGGTTGTACTAATAGAGTATTTATGGTATTATAAAAAATTGTTTGCAGGACCATGGTCCTGTAAACCCTACCAAAACGTTTTACCGTAGGATGCTGCTGGCACCTGTAATACCAGTTATGCAAAAATCAGCTCCACCACAAATGCGGACAGGATTATTGATGACATTCTGGCAGAGTGTTGGATTACAGAGTTGTTAGAATTACTGACCTTTTTTAAAGTGTATGTAAACGTAAGGTGGGTTTAACAGTAAATTTTGTGATGACGCCAAAAATTTTCTCATATTCTCATTCTCGCCAAAAGTGTCATATCTCTCAATGGCAAAGTTATGTATTTTCATTAAAAAACAGTGAACATTAGATACTTTGGGAATATACATGCATGCAAAGTTTCAGGTGATTTCTTCTTGTCATTCGAAAGTTATTGGCTTTAAAAGAAATTTGTCATCGCAAATTTGTCATGGTTAGAACAGGGTTTTTACAATCTATTTACATACTTCATGTATTTATGTTACTTTGAACGTGCTGATGCAAATGAGTATCATTGAAGATATAACCAATAGGCTCTGAGCTGTGATTTACACACATGACAAATAATGGCAGAAACTACTGTTGCTGTTGTCAGCGAGCTGTCAGCTTGCTCTATGATTAGATTCAATAAACACAACACAACATTAAAAATGTGTCTGCAAACTGGCAGTCAGATGGTTTCCCTGTGTAAAGAGTGTACGTCTCTAGATAAAGTCAAAAATATCATGAATCCCAGCTTTATGTAACATTCCACATTGGTAACCTCACTAACGATGGCAAACCCTCCAGAAAAAAAGTATTTAAAAGTTTAAGTATTTTTTTCTAAAATGACTTTTCAAATTCTTTATTTTTGTCCAAAATACTTTTTGAATTTTGAATTTAGTTTTTGAATTTTTGAATTTTTGAATTTTCAGGTAGTTTTCAAATTTGTTTGGGTAGTTTTCAAATTTTTTAAAATAGTTTTTGAATTTTTCTGAAAACATTTGGATTTAAAGCTTTGAATGCAGTATTTGGGTAGTTTTCATGTTCAGATAACCTTTTAACCTTTCTTTCACAGTTATCTGACTTTTAAATCAATCAGAGCACTCATGTGGATTATTCTAGGTTTATTCATGCACTCAGTGATCATAAACAGGGAAAGGTAATGAAACAAAATATTTCCAGTATCAACACCAACACATACAAATCACCTGTTGTTTTTGCATAAACTTTTTAACAATTTTGTGATTTTGTAATTTTGTGATTTTGTGATTTTGTGATTTTGTGATTTCAATCACAATGGAAACAAATAGCATGTGCGATTCACTGAAATCTGCCAAACTGTGCCATGTCTCTGTTGAACCTGCAAGGGTATGGCAGTCAGTGTCCTGCACAGCCAGCAAGCTCAATGGCCGCGCACCTCGCATGTGCCGTTTCTTCACAGGAACCCAAATCCCAATTGGGTTGGTACTTGAGAGATAATGGTAGAATAAATAACTGGCAGTCGTTTCTGGAAGTAAAATGACTTTTTTGATTGTAGTTGCCAGTTGGTACGTCACCTGCAACATGTGGTGAGAAAAAGAAGAATCTACAATCATTGCCGGCTACCGTTGTTGGTCTAGCTGTGAATTTCTATGGTAATTACAAAAGCACAAAATTTCAAAAACACAATATCATGAAATTTCATATATATTTTTTCGAATTTTACAAAGAGTCACGGAATTTTACAAATTTTTAAGAATTTTTCAAATTTTTGTGAATCTTTTCACAGTCAACACACAAAGCCATGGTGGTGCCTGACGAAATTGTGGCACTGGATGCCCCGATGAATCCATCCCGCATTTGAATTACAGTGGGAAACTATGTTGTGCCACCTCCTCAATATGAGGTGGTGAGGGGATCAGCGCCCGAGCCGGCACCAGAGACGGTGCCGGAGGTGACGCAGAATGCAGGCATGGACACGCCACCAAGCGCTGAGGCACAAAAAGACGAGGTTGTACATTTTTTAGTGGCTAAATTTGAAAATATTTTTAATTTTCCAAAATTCAATGTAGTTGCACCTTTTGCAGCTGATTTCCACTCTGATAAACAAAGTGCAAAGTCTGACGCGTCACATCAAGTGGACGCATGCTTTTCAAGTAGAGGCAAAGGCCGCGGACTTAGCTGCAAAGGGCAAAACTAACGCTGTCAAGCAGTTGTGTACCGAAGTCACAGATTTCAACAGAAGTCTGACATCCATGGAGGCAAAGGTGTCTGCTTTTGAAGAGTCACAAAAACAGTTCTTCACAAAGTTTGATGTCCTTGTCGAGCATGTGTCAGGCGCGCTGGAGGGTGGAGAAAAGGAAAAAGTGGCCAGCATGAAATGTAATCTCAATCCGGAGGGTTTCTTAGAGACATCGGATGGTGGTGATGAGTGAATTTTGAAGAATGCATGATGCGGAACTGCATGGTGACAATTTGCATTTGAAGGTTATCTCTCGTAAAAGGGGGAATGTGTAAACTTCGGTGAATCGCACATGCAATTTGTTTCCATTGTGATTGAATTTAATGCCCCTTATGGGCAGAAAACGACACGTTACCACAGCACTTCAACTTCCAATAAATACCTTCAACCCGAGCCGCTTGAACGTTTCAATTCACTTGAATTATAACCTCATTTTTAAGGGGCTATGGATTCCACAAAATGCCCTGTAAAACATCAAATGCCATGCAAAGTGTCTAAAGTGATTTAAATGTCCCTGGAAAATTGGGGGTTGGTTGGCTGCAGTTGGTTTCACTTGCAGTACCAATTTCCCTGTGGTTCAATCACTTCCAAAACAGACAACGCCCCTTGTACAATCATTGATAGATTTTTTTATGTAGTGGCATCTGTTTCAGCAGGAGTAGGGTTCCATGGTAGAAATTGTTTAAGCTAGCTTAGTTCATTCCTCCACAAATATTGCCCTGGTCGCGGATGCCATTTCAATGTTTTTGTTGCTTTTTATGTTGTTTTTTTTATGGCTCAGACACACTGCAAATCAATTGTCGATTGATTTAGCATGTTCAAGTTAAGAAGGCTATTTACACAGCTCCCGGCCGGGGACCGGGCCCCGGCAGGATTTTGATCACTATACAAAAATATAGTGATTGAAAAAAATTGAAGTATTAATAAAATGACAACCGGTTACCGCGCTGAGCTGAAATTTGGCATGCGTACTCACTAAACGAAGGAGTACACGCATGCCAAATTTGAGAAAAATCAAAAAAAAATTTAGACCCCCCAAACAAAATTTGCATCGCCGTGTTTGACCGTCGTGCAGAAATTTTGTGCATGCAAATTTGGTGTTAATAAACCTAATTAACACACAAAGAACCCATGCACACCAATTATTGTTTTTTGAAAAAAAATATTTTTTGCCAGGTCCCGGTCCCCGGCCGGGACCTGTGTAAATAGCCAGTTAAGAATGCCTCTTGTGGCCTTGAAATCCCTGAAAAATTTGGAAAAGTCTTTTCGAATTTTCGAATTTTTAAATTTTCGAATATTTTGAAAGATAAATTGATTTTTATGTATTTTTTACAACGCGTGCTCAAAAATTTGAAAATTTGAAAACGTTTTCAAATTTTAGGAATCTTTATTTGTCATTGTTAAACCTCACTCAACATCAGACAATGTTTATTATTGGACATTTGTTTACACTGACTAAATCACATACTTTGCACTGAATAAATTGATACTTTCACATAATTTTCAGATCACAATTCCACAATCATTTGCCATTAGGATGTTGCACTGGATGGGGGATTATCCGTGTGGGATATGTATATGGATTATATTTTGTCGCTGCGGGGGCAGTCCCAGACCCTGTAAAATGTGCTGTAAAATGTCAAATAGCATGCAAAGCCGAAAGTCATAAAAAAAGCCCTGTACATTTTCTATGTGAAGAATGTAAGTCACTAGATTAAGTTAAAAATATCATGAATCCCAGCTTTATGTAACTTTCCACATTGGTAACCTCACTCAACATCAGACAATGTTTATCATTGGCCATTTGTTTACACTGACTAAATGACATAAATACTTTACACTGAATAAATTGATACTTTCACAATTTTCAGATCACAGTTCCACAATCATTTGCCATTAATGTTTTGATTAGGTTTCCACCAATTAGTTGCATTTACTGGCCTAGGAAAATGTGTCACAGGAGTGAGTTGTTCAAAGTGCATGGGATGAGGTATCAGTGCTGCGAGGGCAGTCCCAGACCCTGTAAAATGTCAAATGGCATGCATAGCTGAAAGTCATACAAAATGCCCTGTAAATTTCCTAAAGTCATGCAAAGTGTCAGAAATCATGTAAAATTCAATTACTTTTGCCATTTTCCACATCATTTTCCACATCATGTCTTTTGGCTTTGCATGACATTAAACATTTCACAGGGCATTTAACAGGGTCTGGGATTGGCACCAGGAAAAGTAAATGGAATGTATGTCATTTGAGGATCATGGTTATAAGTCCATGGATACAATGGATTTGTAGGTCTAGGATTAGGGTTAATAGGAAATGGATTTTGTGTCACTGGGTTAAATACAGGGTTAAATGGTGTGTTAGGTCTGGGATTCCATGGCCCATTAGTAAATTGATTAAATGGTGTGTTAGGTCTGGGATTCCATGGCCCATTAGTAAATTGATTAAATGGTGTGTTAGGTCTAGTATAAATTTCACCACCAGGGCCAGTTCTGCAAATCGAGAAGTGAGAAGTAAAATGGCAAAAGCGAAGAGAAATTACTTTTTTAACTTCACTTTTGCCAATTTACTTGCTATTTCACTTCACTTTTTTTCCATTTTACTTCGCTATTGCCATTTTACTTCTCACTTCTCAATTTGCAGAACTGGCACCAGGGTTAGGATTCCATGGCCCATTAGTAAATTGATTAAATGGTGTGTTAGGTCTAGGATTCCATGGCCCATTAGTAAATTGATTAAATGGTGTGTTAGGTCTAGTATAAATTTCACCACCAGGGCCAGTTCTGCAAATTGAGAAGTGAGAAGTAAAATGGCAAAAGCGAACAGAAATTACTTTTTTTTACTTCACTTTTGCCAATTTACTTGCTATTTCACTTCACTTTTTCCATTTTACTTCGCTATTGCCATTTTACTTCTCACTTCTCAATTTGCAGAACTGGCACCAGGGTTAGGATTCCATGGCCCATTAGTAAATTGATTAAATGGTGTGTTAGGTCTAGGATTCCATGGCCCATTAGTAAATTGATTAAATGGTGTGTTAGGTCTAGTATAAATTTCACCACCAGGGCCAGTTCTGCAAATTGAGAAGTGAGAAGTAAAATGGCAAAAGCGAAGAGAAATTACTTTTTTTTACTTCACTTTTGCCAATTTACTTGCTATTTCACTTCAGATTTTCCATTTTACTTCGCTATTGCCATTTTACTTCTCATTTCTCAATTTGCAGAACTGGCACCAGGGTTAGGATTCCATGGCCCATTAGTAAATTGATTAAATGGTGTGTTAGGTCTAGGATTCCATGGCCCATTAGTAAATTGATTAAATGGTGTGTTAGGTCTAGTATAAATTTCACCACCAGGGCCAGTTCTGCAAATTGAGAAGTGAGAAGTAAAATGGCAAAAGCGAAGAGAAATTACTTTTTTTTACTTAACTTTTGCCAATTTACTTGCTATTTCACTTCAGATTTTCCATTTTACTTCGCTATTGCCATTTTACTTCTCACTTCTCAATTTGCAGAACTGGCACCAGGGTTAGGATTCCATGGCCCATTAGTAAATTGATTAAATGGTGTGTTAGGTCTAGGATTCCATGGCCCATTAGTAAATTGATTAAATGGTGTGTTAGGTCTAGTATAAATTTCACCACCAGGGCCAGTTCTGCAAATTGAGAAGTGAGAAGTAAAATGGCAAAAGCGAACAGAAATTACTTTTTTTTACTTCACTTTTGCCAATTTACTTGCTATTTCACTTCACTTTTTCCATTTTACTTCGCTATTGCCATTTTACTTCTCACTTCTCAATTTGCAGAACTGGCACCAGGGTTAGGATTCCATGGCCCATTAGTAAATTGATTAAATGGTGTGTTAGGTCTAGGATTCCATGACCCATTAGTAAATTGATTAAATGGTGTGTTAGGTCTAGTATAAATTTCACCACCAGGGCCAGTTCTGCAAATTGAGAAGTGAGAAGTAAAATGGCAAAAGCGAACAGAAATTACTTTTTTTTACTTCACTTTTGCCAATTTACTTGCTATTTCACTTCACTTTTTCCATTTTACTTCGCTATTGCCATTTTACTTCTCACTTCTCAATTTGCAGAACTGGCACCAGGGTTAGGATTCCATGGCCCATTAGTAAATTGATTAAATGGTGTGTTAGGTCTAGGATTCCATGGCCCATTAGTAAATTGATTAAATGGTGTGTTAGGTCTAGTATAAATGTTCACATTTGGTCTGGCGGTCCGTTGCCCATTAGTAAATGGATTAAATGGTGTGTTAGGTCTAGTATGAATTTCAACACCAGGGCCAGATCCGCAAATAGCGAAGTGAGAAGTAAAATGGCAAAAGCGAAAACAAATTACTTTTTTTTACTTCACTTTTGCCATTTTACTTTGCTTTTGCCATTTTACTTATCACTTCTCAGTTTGCGGAATTGGCACCAGGTTTAATAGTCCATTGCACATTAGTTACTGGATTTAATGCTGTGTTAGGTCTTGTATACACTTTTGCATCGGGGGCAGTAGGCATAAGGGCACTAGGTATGGTTATGGTATTAGTTGGCCAGAAAGGACCAGTATTATTATTTAATGCTGTGTTAGGTCTAGTATAAACTTTTGCATCAGGGGCAGTAGGCATAAGGGCACTAGGTATGGTTACGGTATTAGTTGGCCAGAAAGGTCCAGTATTATTATTTAATGCTTTGTTAGGTCTAGTATAAATTTCATCACCAGGCCAGTTCCACAACTTGAGAAGTGAGAAGTAAAATGCCAAAAGCGAAGAGAAATTACTTTTTGCTTCACTTTTGCCAATTTACTTATCACTTCTCAATTTGCGGAACTGGCACCAGGTCTAGTAGTCCATTGCACATTAGTTACTGGATTAAATGCAGTATTAGGTCTAGTATAAATTAGTGCATCAGGGGCAGTAGGCATAAGGGCACTAGGTATGGTTATGGTATTAGTTGGCCAGTAAGGACCAGTATTATTTGGTGGGTTGACATGCGGTTTAACTTGCACTGGTTGATTAGGCTGCTCCAAAACCATACTGGGGCCACAGCTGCATCCTTCAGCGACAGCAAAAGGCACAGTGATAGCCCTGATTACAATTCCACAGGTGGACCAGTGACAAGTAAAGTGCTAAACACTGAGTATACTAATACTTAGGTATGTTTGTCATCATGCTTAGTGATGTAAAACAGTGCCATGGGAATGGCACAAAGTTCAGGTGGTGGCAAAGCAAAATACTATATATCATTGAATAAGTGCCCCTATCTTTACTGACCATTTAGCACTTACAGGACAACTTTTCCAGCTGTGGAATTGACACCTGAATGCAAACTGTGAAATATTTGTGCCCACCTCTTGCGGATTGGACATCACAACTAGCCGAAGGGTTTTGTAACTGTATAAAAGTGTTGGGTGTAAGAACAGAAAAATTGGAGGGATGGGGTGCTGCACACTGCAACTTCTTTAACTCCATAATGTGATAATGTTGACTTCTTTAACTCCAAGACCAATTTCCAACTGATGAAAATGTAATTAACAGTGACTTCATAGCTTCAGTAGTCTACTAAGTTCTTCTAGCATGTGTATGTGTATATATAGCAATTAGCATATGTGCTGTCACATTGTAACATTCACAAGGAGAAACTATGCATTTGCAATACCAAAATATAATCAATAAAAATCAACTGATCATCATGCACTGAAATCACATAATGCATTGCTAAATACAAAAAGACTCACCTGGTGGGATGGCAGCAACCCTTATAATTTTGAGTTTGGCTTATCTGGCTAATATCATGGCCAGCAAATGTGGGTGGCAGAAAAGCCTGATTGCCACAAACGCCCTCACAAAAAACAGGTCTGATGTATTGCGGTGCCTGGTGGTGGAGGGTGGAAAATCAGTATGAACAGATTCTCTGCTCTTTAAGCTGGGATTACAGCTCAGTGGCGTTATTGACATGAAATGATGGTGTAAATTTATGTCGTAAAATTGATTACATCAAAAAAGAGAAGATACAGCATTGAAATTTCAGAATTAGATAGTTCTTGTAATTGTGTGTAGGAAGGGCTTGAACTCGACTTGACTCAACTCGACTCATGACTCGAGGGTAAAACTGGGTACTGACTGACTCGGCTGACTCAACCGGAAAAATATGGCTCAGACTCGGGACTCGAGGTTTTTGCCCGACTCGATTCAAAATTTTGGAAAATTTTGAGTTGGGGTGCCCGCTCAATCATGTCCAAAATTTCAATTTTGAAATAAATTTATAAACAAATTTTTCAGAAATGTTGCGCGCAAGCCCGCATATACACGCCATGTGCATGATATTTATAACATTGATTGCATTGGCATATGTATTGAATGATGTTTCTTTTTGCCAATGGTGCCATGAAGGGGCCAGTGTAATGAATCAATTTGTGTATGTAAAATTTGTGTGTTGTAAGCAAGCCCCCAACATTCACAAAAAAAATGGATTTGTGAAGCATGTTGAAACGGGCTGGATGTGCGTGAAGCGGCAGTGCTTCCATATGCTTCCACACACTTCAGCGTGCTTCACCAACCATAATACCATGAAGCATGTGGAAGCGCCACCACTTCACGCACATCCAGCCCACTACCACATGCTTCACTTAACATTTTTTTGCTTTGATTCATTCACCATTGCAGAGGGTAAACAAACACTCCATTTAAAGATGTTGTCTTTCCATCGCTAGGCTGGTTTTATTTTTTCAGTTTTATTTGTTGCAACTTCAAGAAAGTGAACATGAAAGTTATATTACGCTTTATTTTGATATAAAAATGAACTGGTTGGCATTTAGACTGAATTAAGTGTGTGTGAAAACATTGGTAGAGAAACCAGTATCTGAAAAAATTTTGCAAGCGTCATGTTAAAACGTAACGTATCTGACTTGACTCGAGACTTGAGATTTTTGCCTGACTCGACTCAACTTTTCACAGACTCGCCCGACTGGACCGGAAATTTTTTTTGGTTGCAACTCGAACTTGAGTTTGAAAAAAATCGAGTTTTGAGCCCTATCTGTAGGGTTCAAACGGGATCCCGATCCCGGATCCTGTGAAACTCCAGGATTTAGCAGTCCCAACCCCAATCCTGATCCCAAAAATTTTCAAATCCCGATCCCGAGAAACTCCAAAGACCGGGATCCCAATCCCGGAAAAATTAGTGGAAATTATCATAAGTGAAAAAACGATGTTTTTGCATGCAAAAATGTGAATGCAAACCCCCAGCGTTCATTTTATGCCACTTTTCTGGAATCCAACGGTGTTTTGAGACCTTGATGAACAACTGTGCATGCCATAACATTGGCCAAATACTCTATCCCAAGACCCCAATCCCAATCCCGAAAAAAATGCTGATCCCAATCCCGATCCCGTGACCCCAATCCTGGCCAATCCCAATCCCAATCCTGATCCTGAAATCTTAAAAAACCAATCCTGATCCCAATCCTGAAAAGTCAATCCCGTTTGAACCCTATACCTCTGTCTATTTTGATGTACCACAAATCCTCGAATAACTTCACCCCTTGAATAAGTCCCCCTGCTGGCACGGTGACAAAAAAATAACTCACCCCTTGAATAACTCCCCCCCCTCTATAAAGAACTCCTCCCTCTGATCAAAAGGATACAATACAAAACTATAAAACAATAGTAGCCTATGACAGCAACAGTAGATACATAATGTGTATGCAGTGCATACACATTGTTTTGTTGTTATTGGACATGAATTACATGAGTTTACATACTGCATCCATACAATGAATTAAGTCCAAGTTTCCTGAGGAAATAATAACTCCCCTCTCAACTAACTCCCCCCCCCTTGAATAACCCCCCCCCCCCCTCCAAAACGTCTGACAAAAAATAACTCCCCTGGGGTCTTATTTGAAGATTTAGGGTAATCAGTTTTACGACATAATTTTATGTCATCATTTCATGTCAAATGCCACTGAGCTGTAATCCCGGCTTTAAAGAGGTTAAAAATCAGAGGTTAAAAAGTAGAGTATTTTCAACAGGTTACTGCACAGAAGAGCCAATTCCAGGTAGGGTGTCAAATTTCTATTTTCCATTTCACCTTTCCACAGACAAATATTCTTTCTGTTTCGATTATCCAACCACAATATGTTTCTGCTTCTGTTTCCCTTTTTTAGCTCATTTTCTGTTTCCTGGCTCAATATTCATTTTCCATTTTCCAACAAATTGTCGTTTTTCTGCCCTACTTTCCATTTTCTGGGTTAACTTTCTGATTTATGTTTCAGACAGATTTGTTGTCATGCATGCAGATTTGTCAATATGTTTATTTTCCCTGTTTCCAGCTTTTCAAAAATTCAAAAAAATTAAAGCCTACAAAAGATTTTACTGTCAGTCTAAGCCTGTCAAATTTCAGTGTCACCTCCACCAATTTACCAAGATCCAATTCAAGCCTAAATGCTGGTGGAAGTTGATTTCGACTCCACTAGAAAGGCCACAGGGTTGCTGTGGCCCCCCAAAGGCCCCACCCTGTTGTGGCACTGGCAATGGCACCAACTGGTTCCTTGTGCCATTCCCAGATGCTGTAAAATGCCCTGTAAAATTTAAAGTCATGTAAAATGTCATGAAAGTTTTCAAATGGTCAGTAAAAATATAAAAAACAGGTCAAATGGTCACTTTACATGACAATTGCATGACCTTTGAAATTTTACTGGGCATTGTACAGGGTTTGGGAGTGGCCCCTGCGTTTGCTACGTGGCAGCACAACAACTGTGTCCAGTTGCAGCACAATTACCTGAGAAATTGGGGATGGAACATAAAAAAGTTACAATGAATTCAAGTGATGTATGGTGAAGTGTCCTCATTTAGATGCCTCCAGATGCTTGATACATCATGTGTTTCACATATAGTGATTCCATGAAGTCTTGTATAGTGTTTTCAGCTACATTGGACCTTTACGATGATCCATGTGTGGAATGCACTTCTAAAAGATTTCTGGTTTTATTTTATTTTTTCAACTGTTTACATTTATTATTGTGTTTTGCACAAATGAAATTTTGAATGGATGTCACATAAGAACTGCAAATTGCCATTTACATTTACTTTTACCAAGTTGATCTGTCTCTGTTTCCTACCTTTGATTGCATTGAGAAAACAACACTCTTGTAGGGTAACAAATACCCTTTCCTTTTTTTGTTAGGAAAAGTGTTTATACTTTTCTTCAACATCTCCCAAGTAAAAAAATACTTCATACCATTACTTTCAATACAAAATACACTTTTATATTAAAGACATTACATTTTTTCTATCTATTGGGTCTGATCCATCCACAGCTTTTCCAGCAATTTGCAACAACCATTGGTCATTTTTTGACAACTTCTCTACCACTGCAGTTATATCCACCTCAATCCACTTAGAATCAGCACGAATGCTGTGTGAGCCATTGGATGCCCGTTGTGTAGTGACTGATTTCTCCAGCTGAAAAGTAAGACATGAAAAATGACCTTGTTGAAAGGGTGATGACAAAATCAATGCATTTTACTCTAAAATACATCATTCCTAGTGATGGAAAAAAGGACCAGGGTTTAGATACCAGGTACCAGAATCACAATACTAATCACACCTACCATATTTATCCATTTATAACACCCGGGGTTATACAAGATTGGAGCAATTTTCAGTGAACTTTTTTAAAACTTGTATCACAGCTGGGTGTTAGGTCAATGGGGGTGCTAAACATGAAACAATTTATAAACATAGTATTTTTGAATTCGGACATTAACACAGTAACAATTACCATTCATTAACGTAGTATTTATGACTTTTCACATTAACATGTCAACAATAGCATGATATTCACATTTTATTTATGACTTTTTGTAATTTGTGTAAGAAAAGTACCAGAAAAATCCATGCAAGAAGAAATTTTCTAAATACAAACTTCACTTCATGATTTTTTTAGTTCATAGCTTGCAGCTAATTCAATGGAAAAAAATATGCGTACATGCTGTGCCGCAGAATTACAATGAGTGGCGCCACACACAATATTTAGACCATTCAAATCGAGCCATTTTGTTGAAACCTATTATAGCACCCCCGGGGTGCTATAAAACTATATAACACCCTGGGTGATATGCATGGGGGTGCTATAAATGGCTAAATATGGTGTCAGTACCTTGTTCCTAATTCATTGTGTGATTTTTGTATGGACAGAGCAGTGAGCACAAAAAATCATGCCAGTATTAACATCTACAAATTAGGTGTGTTGTGATGTGAAGTGGGCTGGAAGTGCATGAAGCAACCTTTGTGAAGACACTTCAGGAGTTTGTGATCATGATGATCATTATTTATGAAGTGTGCTTCATTAGCCGTGTTGAAAAACACTGCAGATTTGTGAAGCAAGTGTGTATAAAAATATTGCATGAAATGTGATTTAAAGAAATTTCAATTAAACATTGAATTGTTAACATTTTGTCCCACTTTTTCCAGAAAGATAAATGTAGTTACCAATTCTAAGTTTTCTATCTGACAACTAAAAAATAGAGATTAAACCATATTTTCCTTTTGAAGGATTTTCTAACATTAAATTTTATCATAGTTTCTGAAAACACCCAATTTTCGGAATATCATCTGTTCAATATGTTCAATCACTTAACAGTATACCTGGCCATTCTGCAAGACTCTACCTATAGTGATTTCAATTTTGTGCTTTGGCACAGCAGTGAGCCACAGTCCAATTACAGCTTTTGTAGGTTTTGCTGATGCATGCATCTCTTTGCTCACTTCAAATTGGAACACTTTGCTGGAATCTATTTCTGATGGAAGCTTGATGGTGGCTGTGATGGAAATGTTTTTAAGTATTTCTCCAATTAGTAAGGGCAGTTAATTCAATGCATACACTTCCCTTAAGATTGGTGCCCCATGGCATATGTTTTGAGAATATATATCACCAATAAAATGTTTTAATGATACAAAAATGGCAACACATAGGCAGATGGGGATTTTGTAAGAACACCTATCACCACACTGTATTTTTCTAACAGTTCCATCAGAGTGGATCAGATAAAATTTATGACACTTCAGGATAAATTTTATACAATTCTTAGTGACACATCAGGCATCACACCTGGTTTTGCAATGAGAATATGCTGTTCATGACGCTCTGTGTGTTCCTGTTGTGTATTCACTTCCTTGATAAGGTCTTTGATCATGGGGATTTGCAAAAATCCTGGAGGTAAGTCATCTTTGGTTCCCTTTGGCATTTCTTTCATTCCTACCATCTCCAGGATGCTTTCTTGAACTGTCTGATTTTGCTTCTGTGTGGGACAAATTTTTTACCCCATCTCAAATATGTTTTAAAATATGAATTTGTTGTTGTTTCTTCATGGAGGTGTTTGGATTTCTTTTCAAGATTTTCATTTCTTTGATCATGTGAGTGATAACCTACCATTTGTGATTCCCCATTGATCAATCTACCTACTAATTATGACTTATGAATTATGATTATTAGAATTAGCACCCAAACCTTGCATTATCATTTATGTACACAGTTAAAAAAATTCAACAATGGTAAAAATTGAATTAACTGACACAGAAGTGACATGTTTTGCTGCACAGCGACTTGGCAACAACAGTGTTACACTGATCATTTTTCAAGTACCTGTCACAATTTGTGTTTTTGTCCTTGCATGTATTTGCAATCGGATTCTGAAAACAGGATAAAAATTATGTTCCTCAAATACATTTTTTTCAATATTATTTTGATACTGTAATATATTATAGATATATTTCCATATTCATTCATGAATTATAAATAAATTCATTTAACGTGTTATTCATAATATGTAGATGGACAATCAAAAATCCTGGGTGTTGTGGTTGTTAAGGGTGTATTCCAACTCTATTACCAGGTTGGGAGCAACTTCTAGCTAGCACATTTTGATTTGAACACATCATCAGTTTACACTTTGATGGATTGAAACTCAAGACCCAAGAACTAATAAAATAAGTATTTTTCCCCAATGCCAACATTTATCATTACCCCCATCCTAGAGCTGATACCTTTTTCAACATTGATTTCAAGTATGAAGCCTAGCATACTAATGATGATGCGCAAATTCCATTGGACAGTTTCATTAGATGATAATGTAATGAAGGCATTAGTCCATAAGTCCATTAAATATGGTAAATTGTAAATAGCATTAATATATCAGTTCACATCACACCACGCAAATCAGGTTGCCAGTTATTGCTGACACATGTAAAAATTGTGACAAGTAAACACCTGAGTAGTCTGTTCTGGTTGTGGGGCACTCCTCCTGCAGGGCTGCCTTCTAGGGGCAGTCCCAGACCATGTCAAATTCCCTGTAAAATGTCAAATGTCATGCAAAGTGTCAAAAGTAATGTAAAATTCCCTGAAAATGTCAAATGTCATGCAATGTGTCAAAGGTCATGTAAAATGTCTTGGAAAATGGCAACTCGGTTGTCATTTTGCAGGGCATTTCACATGACTTTAGACACTGCACATGACATTTGACATTTTACAGTGCATTTTACAGGGTCTGGGATTGGCACCTGGCCACCAGGCGCCGATTGCACACTGGCAGCTGTCTCCGAGCCCACAAAAGGCACTGCCGCAGGAATCTGTACCTTTGCCTAGGGTACCCTGCTTTCCTGTAGCTGGAACTGTGGTGAAGGTATATGGGTATAAATGAAAAATTTATTGCGTGTATTCTGTAAATTTAGTCAATTTTCTGCAGTTGTTGCTGACTAGTACTGACGTTATTGCCTAAATTATACATTTTGGAAATTGATTTAAAATTTATTAAATTATTTACACAGCAAATTCAGGACGTATTGTATGCAAAATTCTCATGAAAAAAATAATTCATTCCCTTTAATTATACAGTCAAATTTTTATGAAAAATAACTCCCATCACTTATAGGGACTTATATGAGTATATACAGTATGTTATATTGTTTATGCGCAGTCATGTTTTTTTAAAATTTTTACAGAGACTGTTTCCAACAAATCATTGTAACATGTGCAACATTTATGCAACAACAAAGCTAGAAAAATAAGTAGAGAAAATAACTGACGATGCCAACAATTTTCTGTAGTACTGTGGTCTTCTAGATAGGCATTTAGCTCTTTGCCGTCTCTTAACACTTCTGAAAATTTTGTTATGGGTATTGAATGTTAAAACAGATCTTGATTCTGAAAAACAGCAAATCTCAGATTTTTCAGTCCCAATAAAAAAAATGACGGGTGCTCAAGTCCTAGTTATAAAAAATATTCTGTTAAATTATAGTTGTCAACCTTTGTGAATTGCCAGTTAAAATCAGCACGAATAGAAACACAGCCAAAATAAATATGAAATGTATCTTTTTCATGTTGTTTTTTAAAATTAAATACTAATTTGAATTTAATTCTCCACTAAATTCTAATACTTAGCTGTTTTAAAATCAAAGTGAAATGTTAATTTCAGTCAATTGAAAACATTGTATAACTTTTCCCACTGAATGAATACATTCTATTCAGTTCAATAAATATGTTTGACTGAAATTGATTTAACTTCATTTTCACATAAAGATAGAATATAGCCATGAGATATTGTATTCAGACTTGCAAAAACATGAATGTGATTTTTCTCAGAAATACCAGAAAAATTGGATTTATTGTGTGTCTCATAGGCGGCATCAGTGCTTGTGCATTTGTGAATGTCACAAGCGGAATATTTGAAGGGTGTGCTTCTAAAAGTACCGATCTACAAAAAACTGATTTCGAGATAATCGCAATTGAAAGTTTATAGTATGCAATACCCATACGTGGGTATGGGAATTTTGGGTATGGGTATTTCGGCCATATTGTTGGGTATCCACTTGCATGGGTATAATCATTGATTATACACATAACACTAGCTATATAAAATTTAGTGAATTATATTTTTGTAGTGCAGTACATTTAAAAGGAACAAATTGGTAATAGCATGTAGATCAGTATTTTTTAAAGCACAAAATCAGACAGCTGTAGATCGGTACTTTTACCCATAATAAAAAAGCACAAAATTAGTTTTTGCTGAATCAGACGCCGATCTGACATCAATACTTTTAGAAGCAAAAAAAAATAATGTGCAGATCGGTACATTGAAAAGAACAATTTTGAAAAAGTGTGTAGATCGGTACTTTTAAAGACACAAAAGCTGAAAAAGCTTGTAGATCGGTAGTTTTAAAATTTCAAAAACTGAATTTTGCGGTTTTTTTGCTTTTTTTGACCCCCCATATCTCAAAATTGAATTTCGCACCCCCCACATATTATATATATTTTTGAAGCGCATGTTTATGGGGACCCACAAAATGGTACTAACTCAAATTTGAAAAATTTGTAGATTGGTTTAGAAGCACACCCTTAATTTGGTGTCACAAGCAGAAATTTCACTGTCACATTGTGACATTCACAAGCGTGTATTGTACAAATGAGAGTGAAAATTCAAAATTAGCTCAAAATTGCAAAAATTTGCTATATTTCGCTAATTTCCACCCTTATAATCACTATTTCCATCTACCGTATTTCCTCGAAGGGGAAGCGTGTGGAAGCGCCAGCGCCGTGAAGTGTCTTCCACATTTTGGATGCGCGTGAAGCGTGCGATGAAGCTAGCTGAAGCGTGTGGAAGACACTTCACTGAGATTTTCGTGATGTTGGTGAAAGCGTGTGGAAGTGCGCCGCTTGGAACCCAGGCTGCTTCCACACGCTTCATGGATACATTTTTTTGCTGTGAAAGGTGTTTACAGAAACATGATTTTACTTTGATGTACTTACCTCAACTCAAGGGACTACCAAGCCAGGAACAATAAAATGATGTAAAAGTGAAATATTTTCGAGCAATGGGTTTTTTCATTTAATATTTCATGGGTCATAACCACATTACGTGAGTTGTAGTTCATTTGCATACAGCCATTCTGGAGACATACAGGGTGCGGGAATTTAGACGGACCCCATAAAGTTTTGAAATAACTTGTCACTGGGTAGTCGGATAAACGTCAAATTTTAGGTCAACATTTACAACTAAATAGGAAAGGATCCCTGAAAATACGGCTGCGGTAGCTCCACTTATTCACAAGTTATTCATGCGAACGCGTAATTGTCACTTTTCCACCACCTTGCAGAGTTGGAAAAACGTATTTACGTTTACCCGAAATACCCGGTTATTCGGGTATTTATACTTACGTTTACATTTACGTTTTCCAAAAATACCATTACGTTTTGTTACGTTTTCCTGGCACAATTACCCGGGTACCAGAGAAAACGTAAAAATCCAGCTACACAAAACCACGCATCTGTAAAATGTGCTCTATTACCGCAGTCACATATTGATTTTGTGTAAATAGCTATACCACTGCACCTAAATAATGCCAATTAAGTTGTGTAATTGTCTTTTTGACAGTGAAAATATTGTAAATAAATGCAACCAATGAATTGTAAATGTAATCAATGTGTGAATTTTGGAATATGAACAGTGTCTAGGAATGTGTTACCTATAAATACAAGCAGAAAATTGGAATGTGTGTATGTATTTCTGTTGTGGATTTTACAATCATTCACTGTTTTGTTTTATTCATATCCTGCTGAAGTTTTGCTGTAATGTAATTTTTCATGAAGAAGTGTGCTAATCCATGTGTTTGCTAAACTGCATGGCCATCAGCACCAACATTTAAATAAACAAATAGACCAACATCCAAATAAGTTTTTTTTGTTTGCTATGAAATGTAAGTGAAAAATGTGGATGGAAATTATGTAGGTATACATTGTTGAAAATGTCACAACAATGTTTTTTTCAGAAGCTCTGCTCATATGGAGCACTTCTTGAAATTTTTACGTTTACGTTTTATTTTACGTTTTCCCCGGTATTTTAAAAATACCTTACGTTTTAGTATTTATACTTTTGATTTGGAAAAGGTATTTACGTTTACGTTTACGTTTTTCTAAAATACCAGTATTTGTACAACTCTGCCACCTTGTGATATCGTTCAAACGGGATTGACTTCTCGGGACCGGGATCGGGATCGGATTGTTTTGTCAGGGGTTTTGTTTATTTTATTTTCGCAGTTGCATGCCTAAATGCGTGCACGCCCGCCACCAATTCGCTATGTCCATGAGGAAATCGGCGGGCGCTTGCATAACTGGTCGTAAAGCTAGATGGTGGAAAAGTGACGATTACACGTTTTCATGAATAACTTGAGAACGAGTGGATCTATGGACGAACGAGCGGCAATATTTTCAGGGATCCTTTCCTAGTTAGTTGTTAATGTTGACCTAAAATTTGACGTTAATCCGACTACCCAGTGACAAGTTATTCAAAACTTTATGGGGTCCGTCTAAATTGCCGCACCCTATAAGTAACTGTATCTGAAGTGTATAAAATCACTAGAATTAGCCATAAAAAAATTGTATATTCAGCTTCATACAAGATTTACATTGGTAGCTAGACTCCACTCAACATCAGAAAATGTTTATCATAGACGGTTATATACACTGACTGGACCACATACTTTTCACTTAATAAATTTCTACTTTCAAGTTCCATTGTAAACTTTAACTCAAAAAATCAATATCTAGAGAGATAATTGAAAGATATTTGATATTCAGATGTGATATGGTAGCAAGCAATGTAGGGTATCCAGTCAGTTATCTATCACTTCAACTATATCTGCCCTCACAATTTTCAGATCACAATTCCACAATCACTTGCCATTGATATTAGGTTGCCAGTTAGTAGGTGCATTCACTGGGACACTCCCAGACCCTGTAAAAAGCCATGTAAAATGTCAAATACTATGCAAAATGGCAACTTGGTTGCCATTTTGCAGGGCATTTTGCATGACTTTTGACACTTTGCATGACATTTTCACATTTTACAGGGCTTTTTACAGGGTTTGGGATCAGGCTGGCCGCGGCGGAAACCCTTTAAGGCATAAACGCGTTACGCGTGACCTTAAAGAGTTTCCCAACACGCAAGCGCGCTGGGTTCATGCATGTGAACAAATGCAAGCGCGCGTAAACACGTCGCTTAAAGCGACTCCCAATTATCGACGCGCAGGCGCACGCACGCTAAAGTGTTTGCACTCTGGAAACCCTCTGTTAAAGAGTTTCCATGAGCGCAAGCGCTTTAAGAATAATATAAACGCGCTGGGAAGCGCGTTGTGTGAAATGGAGGGTGCCGTTCTATCGTTTTATGATGGCATAAATATGCCAAAATCTGCCAGTATAGTAGTATCAGTCTAATCAGTATAAATACATTGATATTATTATAGTAAATAGTTATGATGTAAAATATTCAAAATCGAGTTCCGATGACATTTGAAATTGACATTTCATGTTGCCGCTGATTTTTCTCACTCGTTTTAATTGATTTTTCCCCTAAATAAATGAAAATAGCCGTGGATTTTTTAACGTGAAAAACCAATTACACTCCGCGGACAGCACACTTAGTATAGAAAACTACCATAACCCATCTGAATAATGAACTTAGACTTGTACAGTTTTTCATCATAATATTTCCTTTCTATCATGGAATGAGATATTACAAAATTTATCACAATATTTTATTCAGTAAATTATGGTAGGATTCTGCACATACTTTTTGGTCCGCTGAGTGTACCTAAACATTATCTTTCAACAGTGATTACCCATTTCCTTGCCCCATGCACATTCCGCAAAGGGAATACAGGGTGGCTAAAATCAATTCGACACTTTTCTGTCAAATGAAAACAAATACAAATGACTGAGATCGCCATGATATTGTAGATGGTTTATATTACTTCACATTTTGGTGGTACCATAAAACACAACTTATTCAGTTACTAGTGCTAAATAATCATTCAGTGCTGGATCAATTTAAAAAAAAAATTCTCATAATTTTTACTTAAAGATCACAAACGTGATGAACCAATCGCTGAGCCACCCTGTACCTTTGACTGAAAATATAAAACAACATGTGCAGTCCCCAGTTTGTTAATTTGTCCCTTAGCTACAGCTAACGATGGCAAATTTTTTTTCAAATATTGAAACTAAAAATATCATATTCACATGGATTTTTTGTTGGAAAGAAGCAGTGACAGCGAATGACAGTGAATGCAGTGACAGTGGTAAAATTTTAAAACATAAAGCAGGGTTGGCAAAATCTCAGAAAAAAATAATAAAAAAGGGGAAATTTAATAATAAAATAAATTGAAGAAAATTTCAAAATTAAAAAAAGAGTATAAAAATTTGAAATTTTGTAAAATTGTATAAAAATTCATCTTTTTGTAAAATTGTAAAAAATGCATATTTTGTGTAATTTTGTTTTATCCTGTTGCTTGAGTTTCAACCTGTTTATTCGCAGAAATGGAGGCAGTCCTAAGCCCTGGGGCACTCCCAGACCCTGTAAGAAACTGAAGTGTCAAATGTCATGCAAAGTGTCAAACTTCATGTAAAACACAATAAAATGTCATGTGTCATGCAAAACGTAAAAATCAATGAAATTTTAGTCTATTTTAGCTATTTTAAAAATGTTTATAGAACAAGTACACAATTTTATAAATTTTTAGATTACAGGGTCCTTTACAGGGTCCTGGGGTGGCACCTGTAATGTCAAATGTCATCTAAATGGTCATGCAAAGTGTAAATTGTAATGACAAATGTAAAGTAAAATGTCAATTGTCAAGCAAATTGTAACCAAGTTTTATGTTTTGTATCCAAATCTGTGACAAAATCTCTGCATCTTTAACAAAAAAGTGACAAAAAATTTAACATTTGAAAAGTAGAAAAAAATTTCAAAAATTCCAAAATTAAATTTGAAAATTCTGAAACTATTTTCAGGTAAAATTCAAATTTGAAAAGTCATTTTGGAAAAAACATTTAGAAATTCAAATACTTTTTTTCGAGAGGGTTTGCCATTGTTAGCTGCAGCCCAGCCCTGTCAAAATGTCGGCTTTGATGCTTTGATACGCGCACTGCGGTCACTGCTCACACTAGGGTTGGGAACCCAAACTGACCCAAACCGACATGAATCGAAACGATCCAAAGTTCCAACCTTTTTTTTTCTAAAGCTTTTTTTTAACCCTATAGTCGATAATTTTGTTACACGGAAATAAATTTTGGAATCGAAAAAACCGAATCAGAACCGATACCTGAACCGAAAATTTTGAGAAACCTAGAGTCGATACACAAACCAACCACCTTGAAATTCCCAACCCTAGTGCACACTGGGAAAGGGCGTCAAGTCAAGGAAAGTCAAGTGTGGCACTATAAAAAAAATCAATGCACTTTAACAGGGTGCACGTTTTTTGAAGTACAGGGTGGCTCATTAAGATTTCATGGACTGCCATTTTCCATTTGTTGTCTAATTCTTATGATTTTTGAAGGGATTATACCTAGGTAATCAAACTATGAAATCAATTTACTGAAATGAAATAAAACAACAAAATACAAAATAAAATATTTTTTCTCTAAAATTGTAAGAGTATTTTTGAGAAATTTTTCCATAAAAATCATTCAACATCACTTATTTTGATACTTTTTTTCCCTTTTTACGAAAAAATTACAAAAAATGTGAATTGCAACTATGCACACAATACATTTTAATGTAAATTTCTCAATGCATCATTACAAATGCAGATGCTACTTTGAACTAAGAGTTTTTTTTTCAAAATTCATATCTAAAATGATCAATTTTTTACTCAATATTTATCACTTTATCAGGGCACTTTATCACATCAGAACACAATCAGTCTTGTTGAGCCACCCTGTACTCCCGATTCAAACCCGATAAAACACCAGTTATTCAGTAGCAGCGGCAAGGAAGTTAACACAGCTCTAATCTCAAATCTGAAAATGTCACTGCGAAATTTTAAAATCAATTGAAGACATCAATGTATTGAAAAAAATATTTAAATATCTTATAATCTTTGAAACAAATTACCTATATAGATTTGGCAATGCAAAAAACAATCAATGAAAAAAGCAGAAAATACTATTGAATATAGAAAAATCCCAAATTTCCCACCAATGATAGTAGACATGACAGGCGAATAGCGCTATATCAAAACTATTGATTGGAGCATATTGGTGCCACACATGCTGGATGTCAACTGAATTCTTGTCAACTAAATTTGAGCAAAAAATGTTATTTCAATTTCCTATCTGATAGAGCCCAAAAATTTTTACATCATCACACTTAATTTTCATTGTTTCTGTTAAGTGCGATACGCTAAAAATTTTTTTTTGTGTTATTTATATTACATTGACAATGGATTTAGTTGACACGAATTACCGATGTCAACTAGCGCGCGTGGAACCATTGCCTACAATGTTTTGTACCTGCTAAAAATTTCACAGCTCATTGCTACATTGCCTATTATCATCAATCGTTAACGCGGTTCCCGGCTGCAAACACGCAATGCATCTAATGCAACAGCGTTTATGATATGGGAACCGCGCACGCTAAAGGGTTTCCCCCCCCGCAAGCGCGCAGGTGGCACATGCGCTGCGCGACTGCGGTCCGGGAACCACGCTCGCTAAAGCGATTCCCCCCGGCAAACACTTTCGTGCGCGGCCGTTAAAGCGCTTGCAGTTTTGGCGGGCGCGCAGTGATAAACGCGCTGGAAACACTACGCGTTTCCGGCGCGGACAGCCTGTTTGGGATTGGCACCTGGTATAATAGGTGGGGGAAAGTGTGGTTTGTAAGTTCGGCCATCGCCTATCACCAAAGGTCTAATGGGGCCAAATGGTCTGGTATTAGGGTTAAAAGCAAATGGATCCCGTGTCACTGCGGGGAGCAGTCACAGAGCCTGTAAAAGTCCTGAAAAACGTAAAATGTCATGCAAAGTGTCAAAAGTCCTGGAAAATGCCGTGCAAAATAGCATCCGAGTTTCCATGACTTTTGACACTTTGCATGACATTTGACATTTTACAGGGCTTTTTACAGGGTCTGGGAATTGCACCAGGTTGTGGCCAAGGGTTGAAAGAAAATGGATTTTGTGTCATTACAGGTCTAGGATTAGGATTGAAAGTAAATGTATATATTGGATTTGTAGGTCTGGGATTAGGGTCATAAGAAAATGGATTCCATGGCGTTGTCCATTGTTGATTAGGTTGGGTATAAAATGCAGGAAGAAATGTTATTGGGTTAAATGGTGTATTAGGTCTAGTATAGATTTTCACACTAGGTCTAGTAGTCATTTGCACTTGATTAGGCTGCTCCACAACCATACTGGGGCCACAGCTGCATCCCTCAGCTACAGCAAAAGGCACAGTGATAGCCCTGATTCCAATTCCACAGGTGGACCAGTGACAAGTAAAGTGCTAAACACTGAGTATACTAATGTTTGTCATCATTCTCAGTGATGTTCAACAGTGCCATGGGTTTGGCACCAAAATGATGTGGTGGCAGAGCAAAATAATAATAGCACAGGGAATAGTGCCTTACTGACAACTCGCTGCCAGCTAGGAGACAACAAGCTGACAATCAGTTGGTTACTCTTGGCAGAGAGCTGTCAGCATGTGGCAGCGAACTGTCAGCTTGCTGAAAGCACATATTCCATATACACATTACAGCATTAAAGAAACATGTCAGCGAGCTGGCAGTGAGGTGCAAAAAAGTTGTCAGCGACCTAGCCTTGATTTTTGCTGCTTGGCAAGCGAACTGGCAGCGAGTTGTCAGCTAGGCACTTTTCACTGTGGTGTGGTGCCAGAAGCACCGTAGCGATTTTTGATTTGGTGCTACCAATTAGTGCCAAGTAAAATGCCAGATGCCAAGCACCAGTTCGCGGTATCGGATATCAGGTCCAAAAAATTTCGGGTCGGGTATCGGGTATCGGGTTTCGGTTCCAAAAAATGGGTGGGTATCGGGTTCCCAACCCTAGTGCCAGTACCACTGCACTTTTACATACCTAATCATGCTTAAATTGCACTGCATCTTTACTGACCATTTAGTACTTACAGCACAACTTTTACAGCTGTGGAATTGACACCTGAATGGAATTTGCGAAATATTTCTGCCTGCCTCTGGTCGATTGGACATCACAACTAGTCGAAGGGTTTTGTAACTGTATAAAAGTGTGGGGTGTAAGAACAGAAGAAATGGGGGTGTAATATGCGATACCGTATTTAACTTTAACTCCAAAATATGATAATCATTGACATACCAATTTTGGACAGGTGAAATTGTATCTACCGTATTTCCTCGAAATACCCCCCGGGGGGTGATTGTTTCATAGTGGTCCCAAGAGGGGGGGGGGTCAAACGAGGGGAGGGGGTATTTCGAGGGGCGGGGGTTATTATTTCACAAGAAATTTTTTGAAAACCAAGTACGAAATTGTCGTCTGAAACGTACGCAGACGTCGAAAAATGCAACAAAAACCGCCATTTATAAGGTTCTGTAGACTAATATTAGTATGTAGATGGTATGTACACTGTTCTAACGTGATTCCGACATTGTTTTAACGTGTGTTCTGCACTACGCAGAACACAAACTGCCATATTTGTGATGTACGTTCTCTTTACACTCAATTTGGGGGGGGGGTATTTCGAGGGGGGGGGGTGATTGTTTCATAGTGGTCTCGAGAGGGGGGGGGGGTCAAACGAGGGGGGGGGGGGTATTTCGAGGGGGGGTATTTCGAGGAAATACGGTAATGATGTCTTGGAGGTATGGAGTAAGGTCAAGGGTAGTTTAAGGTTTGCTCTGACTTGTGTGCATGTCACAAGCATGGATTTTGCTGTCACATTGTGATATCCACAATGACAAGCTATGGTATTCACATTACTGTAATAACTTCAATTTAAATACACTGCACATGCACACGGCACTTACATTACAGCAAGTTACAAGCGATTACAGCCAAGAATTTATGACATTTTTGTAAAATTATGATATAAAATATACAGTATTGTAATTTCATTCAATTAAAGCACACCTGCAGATGTTTATTGTTTTCAAAGCTGATGAGTTTATTTCAATTGTACTATAAGTTGTAAATTTAAGCATACATTTTCTTAAATACCATTTTTCCTCAAAATACACCCATTTTTTGCAGGGTTCATTTTTTCTGAGTGAAAATTGGGGGGGGGGATTGTTCGAGGGGAGTTATTATTTCACCAGAAATTTCCGTGATGGGTGGTTATAAAGAATGTGTTTGACATACCTAAAACTGGTATAAAATATGTCCTAATAGAATGTATGCAGTATTTCCTCGAAATACCCCCACCCCCCTTGAAATACCCCCATCTCGAAATACCCCCCTCTAAATGGCCACCATGAATTTATTACCCCCCCTCGAAATACCCCCACCCCAAATTGAGTGTACAGACGATTTCATCCAACCATTGATGTAAAATGTAAAATTAGTTCCCTGACTTTAATTATGACAAAGAATGGAAAAAAATGAATTTTTAAATTAGCTCTAGCTGTGGTTGGTAATTCTCAGTATTGGTCACAATTAAGTTATTGATACATCTGATAATCTCAGCTTGAGTTAACAAATGTATTTATATTTTACACACACACATATTTTACATCATAATTTTACAAAAGAGACTTTAAGCTGAAACCCATACCTTGTCAGGAGCTTTGTACACTCACATATTGCATTGCTACATACCGTATTACCTCGAAATACCCCCATGGGGGTTTATTAATTCGCCAGCAAAATTTGAGGGGGGGTTAATTCGAGGGGGGGGGTTTATTCGAGGGGGGTTTATTATTTCGTCAGAAATTTTCGTGAAATTCATAGTAAAGATGACGCTTTTTCTTACACAAAAACGGTAATAAACGTGAGAAAATAGGTTATATTGGGACTATAGAAGTACATCTGTACACAAATGAGCGTATAAGTGTAGCTACGATGCAAATAAGTAGTAAAAAATACATCATATACGTTGCATTCATGATGTACATCATTCCGGAGGGGGGGTATTTCGAGGGGGGGGGTTATTATTTCCCCAGCCCATTTTGAGGGGGGGTTAATTCGAGGGGGAGGGGGGTTAATTCAAGGGGGGGGGGATAATTCGAGGTAATACGGTAGTTTACGTGAAGACTCACCTGGTGGGATGGCAGCAACCCTTGATATTTAGAGTTTGGCCAACCTGACTAAGATCATAGTCAGCAAAAGTGGGTGGCAGAAAAGGCTGATTTCCACAAAAACCCTCGCAAAAAACTGGTCTGATAGATTGTGGGGCCTGGTGGTGGAGGGTGGACACTCGGTAAAACTGATTTCTCTGCTCATATGAACGGGGGTGCACTGATACGCACATCTGCCCATTACGCACATTTGCCCGTTTTTTTCACTTGACATTTTTTAAAGTGATTTTCAGATATGAGTGAAGTGAAAAACGCTGCGCAATGACATTAGTGAACGTTTTTCACTTCACTCATATCTGAAAATCACTTGAAAAAGTGTCAAGTGAAAAAAACGGGCAAATGTGCGTAACGGGCAGATGTGCGTATCAGGCCTGCCCCATATGAACCTCCATTGCACCAACCAGGTGCAATCCCAGACCCTGTAAAGTTCCCTGCAAAGTGTCAAAAGTCATGTGTATGATACATACTCATTCTTTGAATCTAATCATCAGCATTACAAAAACTTGAGGTGTTTATTTGAGGAAGTATAGTATTTTGTGTATGGTTACTGTTATTGTATTACCTTTATTCAGCATTTATGTCAAGGCTGTTCATTCACTACGTTGACATAATAGATTAATCCTGTATTATTATCATAATCTTTATGGAATAACTACTCTACTGAAAAAAATTAATCCCTCAACTTCCAAATAAAATTATAAACCTATTTCAAGGAGATAAAGTGCACATATTTTTTTTCCAATTTCCATTTCAAAATGTTTCATAAAGTCTACAATAAAATTTTCGTCAGTCTAAGCCTGCCAAATTTTCAGTGTCACCTCCACCAATTAACCAGGATCCAATTCAAGCCTAATTGCCTGAAATTGAATTCGCCTCCACTAGAAAGGCCGCAGGGTCGCTGTGGACCCCCAAAAACCCCACCCTGTTGTGGCGCTGGACCCCACTGGTTCCTGGTGCCACTCCCAGATGCTGTAAAATGCCCTGTAAAATGGAAAATGTCATGCAAAATGTCAAAAGTCATGTAAAATGTAAAATGCCATACAATGTTTCAAAAGTCATGTAAAATGTGTAACATTCATTTGTGTCAAAAATGTCAAAAGTCATGGGAAATGTCATGAAAAATGTCAAATCATCAGTTAAAAAATAAATTACATGGCATTTGAAAACTTACAGGGCATTTTACAGGGTTTGGGAGTGGCCCCTGCGTTTGTTGCGTGGCTGCTCACCGACTGTGTCCACTTGAAGGACCATGACCTGAGAAATTGGGAATGGAAAATAAACAACAATGTTGATATGTTATGATGTGCTGAACCAAGCTGATATTTTCTGGTAACTCCCAAAGGGAAAATCAATTTTTTTGAATGAAAAATGTTCCATATGAACTGAAGAGTAAACTGAAAAGTGCACTGTATTTGAGTTTTTGTGGATACATGGAAGACTAATAAAAAACAAATCCTTTGAAAAGTGTTGAAACAATATTCATTTTAGATGTTTGAGCAAAACATGACAAAATCCTCATGAGTAATAAATTAATGAATTTAAAAAGCACTCCCATCCCATGTTTCCCTGGGAAAGGTAGTTATAATTTTCTTCAACATTTTCCTGTATAAAAAGCGTAAAAACACTCAATTTCATCACTTTCATTGCAAAATGTGGTGTTATAAGTTATTACCCCGTCTTTATCAATTGGATCTGATCCATCCGCAGCTTTTCCAGCAATGTGCAACAACCATTGGTCACTTTTTGACAACTTCTCCACCACTGCTGTTATATCCATAAAAACCCCCCTTGAGCGCGAGCTACCGAATTCCTTCTTCAGAGTGACCGATTTATCCATCTGTAAAATAAGACATGTAATGAATTCACAGGGAAAAGTACCTTACTGACAACTCGCTGCCAGCTCAAAGACAACAAGCTGACATGCAGTTGTTTACACTTGGCAGCGAGTTGTCAGCGAGTTGTCAGCGGCTGGCAGCGAGTTGTAAAAAGCTGCAGTGTGGTTGGCAGCGAGCTGTCAGCTTGCTGAAAGCATGTACTTTATAAACACATTACAGCATTTCAGCGAGCTGGCAGCGAGGTGTAAAAAAATTGTCAGCGAGCTAGGCCTGATTTTCGCTGCTTGGCAAGCGAGCTGGCAGCGAGTTGTCAGCAAGGTACTTTTCCCTGTGATTTGCAAAAAGAGTGACAACTAGGGTGTCAACTTTCCGTTTTCCGTTTTCCGTTTCCGCTTTCCGCAGGCAAATTTTTTTCCGTTTCCGTTTCCGTTTTCCGGCTGCTAAATTTTTTTTCTGTTTCTGTTTCCGTTTTTCCGGCCCATTTTCCGTTTTCCGGCTAAATTTTCAGTTTTTCCGCCTTTTTTCCATTTTCCGGCTGAATTGTCAGTTTTGCCAACTTTTTTTCACTTTCCAGCTCAATTTTCTGTTTTCTGTTTCAGCCAAACTGGTAAACATGCATGCAAAATCTCAATTATGTGATTTTTTTCTATTTCTAGCAAGATTTCTGCAAATTTTTTTATTTCCGGATAAATTTCTGCAAATTTTTTTCCGTTTCCGGCAAAATTTCAGAAATTTTTTTCCGTTTCCAGCATAATTTCAGGAAATTTTTCCGTTTCCGTTTCCGTTTTCCGGCCTTTCATTTTTCCGTTTTCCGTTTTCCGGCAAGTGCAAATTTTTTTCCGTTTCCGTTTCCGTTTTCCGGCAAGTGCAAAAATTTTTCCGTTTCCGTTTCCGTTTTCCGCCAAAAAGTTTGTGTTGACACCCTAGCTGACAACATATCATGGTTTGTTTCAAATCCTGACTAATACTTGTACATTATACAATACAAGTGCACTTTGAGTGCACAAAATGCATCATGATGATTAAAAGCAGAATTCAGTGACAAAAATTAATTTATGATGTGCTGTGAAGTGGGCTGGAAGTGTTACTACCTCAAGATAATTCCGCACATGTTGATTTTTTTCAGTGAAGTGACTTACTTCACCTATTTTATCATCATGATCGTCATTGTTTTAGCAAATGAAGTGTGTGTCATACTCCATTTTCATCTTTTGTCTCATTTCGATCTAATTTTTGTTATGCTTTTATTTTTGTCATTCACCATATTTTTGTATAGTGAACGACATCCCACGGGGACCAGGTCCCGGTGGCAATAGAAATGGCCCCGACCGGGGCCAAACGTCCCAGTCAGAAAATTTATTTTTCAGTAAACAAATAATTTTGATCCCCGACCAGGGACATTCGTCCCTGACAGGGGACGAAAAATGTGTCTTCTGTTGGGGACGAACGTCCCCAGTTGGGGGCCAAAATTATTTGTTTAATGAAACAAAATTTATCACCGGGGACATTTGGCCCTAGTCAGGGCCATTTCTATTGCCACGGGGGACCCGGGTGGGATTTTGTTCACTATATGAAAATACAGTCAATGACAAAAATAAAAGCATAAAAAATAAGAACCAGTTACTGTGCTCAGCTGAAATTTGGCATGCGTACTCACTAAGCAAAGGAGTACACACATGCTGAAATTGAGACAAATTGAAAAAATTATACACTTCCCCAAAGAAAATGTATCAGCGTGTGTGGGTATAAAACGGTATAAAACTTTTTATAGAATTTTACAGACACTTGAGTTTTTGTAAATTTTTGCTAAAATTGTACAAAAATTTGAATTTTTGTACAATTTTACAAAAAATTTACAAAAATTTGAACTTTTGTAAAATTGTATTTTTATTTTATTAATTTTCCATTTTATTTTATTTTATTATTCGATTATCCATTTTTTTTATATTTATTTTCTGAGATTTTGCCAACCCTGGTCACAAGGTATTAACAAGAGATTTAATCATACTTTTATGAGATTTTATGAAACTATATAGAATTATACTTTCATCAATTCACCCAATTTTTGGACAACATGATGTTTTATCACTGATAAGTATTAAGTATACCTGGCCATTCTGCAACACTCTACTTATAGTGATTTCAAATGTGTCATTCATCACAGCAGTGAGCCACAGTCCAATTTCAGCTTTTATGGGTTTTGCTGATGCATGAATCTCTTCTTTCACTTCAAATTGGAACACTTTGCTGGAATCTATTTCTGATGGAAGCTCGATGGTAGCTGTGATGGAAATGTTTTTGAGTGTTCATTCTGTTTCTAATAGTAGTGAAGTAGAAGGATAGATGTCCCTTTGTGCTTTGTGCCTACATGGCAAAATCTATGTTTTGTCAATACATATAAATAACCAATAAAATGATTAACAGCAACATACAAATTGGAAACATACAGGCTGAATTGCAACATTCTTTGCAGCTTGTCACAATTTCCCAAGCAACAGAATATTTATTTTTAATTATTATGTTTTGCTTTTATTGAGGTGTTCATGTGATAGTTGTGTACATTGTACTGTTCATGTATTTCTGGTAAATAGGACTTTGCACATGAGAAATGCACTTCATTAGCTTACATGGGAAATGTAAATTATAGTGCATGGGAAATTGTTATGAACCAGGATTTGGAAAAACTACCATAAAAGTGTACTTTTCTAACAGTTCCAGCAGATGTAAAGTTTATGCTACCTCAATATTATATATGTTACACTATCTTTCAGTGAAAAATCAGCCATCACACCTGGTTTTGAATAAAGAATATGCTGTTCACGCCACTCAGTGCTTTCCTGTTGTGCATTCACTTGCTTGATGAACTCTTTGATCATAGGGATTGCCAAAAATCCTGGAGGTAAGTCATCTTTGGTTCCCTTTGGTATTTCTTTCATTCCTACCATCTCTAGGATCATGCTTTCAACTGTCTGATTTGGTTTCTGGGTGAAACAAATTTTTATTTCCCTCTCAAAATTTTTGCCCAATATAATTTTTTTTGAGTTTCTCCATGCAGATGTTTGGGTTTTACCACTCATTTTTCAGGCAATTGTGAACTTATTTTTCATCTGAATTATCTCATACTGTTTATGATTTGATTTGCCTCTGATCAATCAATTTACCAACTATGACTTGTGTTTTACTTCTTTTGTAAAATTAGCACCCAAACCATAGTTCTTCAGAGGCACACTTTTTAAAGAAAAAAATATGTAATACTGGTAAAAAGGGAATCAACCAACACAGAAGTGACATGTTTTGCTGCACAGCGACTTGGCAACAACAGTGTTACACTGATCATTTTTCAAGTACCTGTCACAATTTGTGTTTTTGTCCTTGCATGGAATTGTAATTGGTTTCTGAAAAACAGTAGAAAGTTGATGTTGCTTCAAATGTATTTTGTATGTAATCAATATACTTTCATTATTCATTATTGAATAATTCATCAATTTATTTATCATGTTATACAAATAGATAGGCATTCAAAAGTCATGTGTGCTTGTTCTGGCTGCATTCCAAGTGCAAGGTTCATTGGTACCAAATTCTGACTGGCATATTTTGATTTCAGCACATCACCATTCACCAGACCTATACTTTGTATAAAAGTATGTTTTAACAAATCAGAAAGGTGTTTCCCAATGCCAACATTTATTAGTTTCCCTCATTATAAAGTTGAAACTGTTAGATTTTTCGACATTCCATTACAAGTTTGAAACCTAGCATACTGAGGATTATGTGCAAAATTTCATTGGACTGTTTCATTTTTTGGTGATTTGCAAATTGTTTAAATCACACAAACCGGATTTGACAATCACATCAAAGTGCACAAATCACAGCACCAGTCAAGGCAGACACAAGTACAAACCTGTGTTGTCTGTTCTGGCTTTGGGGCACTCCTCCTGCAGGGCTGCCTTCTGGGGGCAGTCCCAGACCCTGTAAAATGCCCTGTAAAATGTAAAATGTCATGCAAAGTGTCAAAAGTCATGTAAAATGCCCTGCAAAATGGCAACTCGGTTGCCATTTTGCAGGGCATTTTTTACATGACTTTTGGCACTTTGCAGGACATTTGACTTTTTACAGGGCATTTTACAGGGTCTGGGATTGGCACCTGGCCACCAGGCGCCCAGTGCACACTGGCAGCTGTCTACGCGCCCACAAAAAGCACTGCCGCAGGAATGTGTACCTTTGCCTTGGGTACCCTGATTTTCTGTAGCTGCAAGTGTTGTGAGGTGTAAATAGGAATGTGTCAAATTGTCATGGCTAAATAGGTTCATGTGATTCAACTCTATTGGTATCAGTATTGGCGAAATCTTTATGAGTACATTTAATGATTGGTTTCGATATCAGTATCAAAAAGCCGGTATTGCTTGAATGGTTTAAATTGAACCATAATCTAGACACACGTGCATGCTATGCAAATGCAAGTTCATGCATTTTATGTGCTGATGAGAACATTCATTAATTCTTGATTTAAAAGTGGTCCACTCCATGTGCAAATGCAGTTGAAATATGTGCATTTGCAAACAATGTAAATAAATTGTGAATTTTGATAATGTTACAATCTTCTTTGTGATGTTATATTGTGTTGTCTGGTTTTCGGGTTGTTGTGTTGGACTATATCAAAAAAAAATTGTAACATGGCAGCATTTCTAAAAAAGTAGAAAAGTGGAAAAAAGAACTGACTATGTCAACAATTTTCTGTAGTACTGTGGCTGTGTAGATGGGCATTTGGCTTTTTGCCTCCTGTTAACACCGCTGAAAGTTATGAGTGCACAGTACATTATTTCATATATTTACATTTCAGCTTAAAATTGTTCTTTATTCTGAAAATCTGCAAATCTCAGGTTTTACCAGTCCCATACCAAAAATGCAAGTTTAATGTATAATGAATATTCAAACGGATCTTGATTATGAACAAAACAGCAAATCTAAAGTTTTAAAGGCTCAACCCCAAAATGCTGTGTTCTTAAGTCCTAGTTCCATTTATTAACATTATTTTGTTAAATGGGTGTTTTTAACCTTTGTGGATAGGCACCTAAAATCAGCACGAAAATAAGCACAGCCAAAATCAAGATGAAATGTGTCTTTTTCATGTTTTTTTGTAATTCTTCAAACATTCCAATGTTCGATTTGATATCTCAGAAGGCAAAGTTTTACTAGTGGAAGATGTAGTGTTTATCTCAGTCAATCAAAAACTTTAGATAACTTTCCCACTGAATGAATACATTTTATACAATTCAATAAATCTCCCAGACTGAAATGGATCAAACTTTACACTTTTCACATAAAGATGTATTCAGACTTGGTAAGACACGAATTTTTTTATAGAAACACCAGCAAAACGAAAACATGTTTGAAAACAAAGTACTGTATTTCCTCAAAATACCCCCAGGGGGTTTATTTTTTCAGAGTGGAAATTTTGAGAGAAAAACGTGAAAAATGCACCAATAACCACCATTTATAAGTTTTTACAGCCTTATATAAGGATGTAGATGGTATACCATGTTGTGACGTAACACAGTAAGTGTTTTGAACGTCTGTTATGCATTTCCTGGACCACAAATACATAGTGCCGATCAGGGTTGGCAAAATCTCAGAAAAGAATAAAAATAAAATAAAAATAAAATGGAAAATTAAAGAATAAAATAAAATAAAAATAAAATGGAAAAATTCAAAACAAAAATAAAAATTGTATAAAAATTTGAATTTTTGTAAAATTTTTGTAAAATTGTATACAAATTGATATTTTTGTAAAAATTGTATAAAAATTCATAGTTTTTGCAAAAAAATTTTCTGTTGTTTATAGTTCAACCTGCTCATTTGCGGAGCTGCGGCAGTCCCAAGCCATGTAAAGTGTCAAAACGTCATATTAAATGGCATGGAAAGTGTCAATTTTCATGAAAATGTTAAGTGAAGTGTCAATTGTCATGACAAATATAAATTTAAGTGGAAACTGTAAAGCAAATTGTATCCAAATCTTATCTTTTGCATCCAAATCTTGTTGTTTTTGTAACCAAATCTTATGTGAACATTTGGATATAACAACATAACATTTGGATACCAAAATATAAGGTTTGGATACCAAAACATAAGATTCAGGATACACAATTTACACTCTGCACAACATTTGTCATGACAATCATACTTTGCTTGACATTTGAGATGCCAATTGACTCTTTACTACATTTGTCATGACAATTGACACTTTGCATGATGTTTTACAAATGTGCCCAGCACACTCCAGTAATCCTTCTACTGAAAATGCAAACCATTCTTATTGATAATTGTAACTTGACACTTGCAAATAGCTAACAAGACCTACTGCATGCAACTTTTGCAAAGTAATGGAAAAAAAATTTCATGCGTTTTTCTTGTTTAAGACTTATCATAACATTTTTCTGACCTTGCATGCAAGATTCTGATTTTTTGTAGAATTTCTGTAAAATTTTTGTAATTTTTTTGTAAAATGGTCCATTTTATTATTTTATTATTATTTTGGAATAAAATAAAATGAAACAAGAATAAAATAAAAATAAAAAACATTTTTATACAATTTTTATACAATTTGTATACAAATGATTTTTATTAAACCAACCCTGGTGCCGATTTTGAGGGGGGGGATTTCGAGGGGGGGGGGGGGTATTTCGAGGAAATACGGTAAATGATAAAGTTATAAATATAATCGGCGGAGCGCAAAGTATGTGTAAAATCGTACCATAAATGAATGAATAAAATATTGTGGCAAATTTTGTAATTACATATTCCACAATGAAAAGAAAATGTCATGACGAAAAACTGTATAATTAATTTTTGGTTCATTATTCGGATGGGTTATGGTAGGTGTCCATACTAAGTGTGATGCCTGCCGAGTATACTAGTATTTCAGTTTTACTAACACTAGACTGGTGATGGAATGGCGCCATGGCGCTGGCGACCTTTGATGGTGCCAAACGGTGCCAGCACCATGGCGCCATTGGCGCTTGGCGCCCTTTTCCGTGGTGCGATATGGTGCCTTTTGCCTTTATTTTGAATGGCGCCATGTCGCCCTTGGCGCTTGGCGCCATTGTTTTGGGTGGCGCCCGGATTAGTGCCGAGATGCCGGAAAGAATGGTCACATTTGTTCATATTCAACTGCCTTATCTGCTGAATGATATCATTTTAGTGGTGTTTAACACATTCACTCTTGTAATTTTGTGGCTAGCATTTCATGCCTGGGTTCATGGTGATTGTTTCATACCACATCAATGCTTCCGTGATGGTATACAGGCAGAAAATCTGAATTCCACAGTTGGCATCATTTTGGCGCCTGGTGCCATTGTTTCTGGCGCCATTTTTTTAATGGCGCTATGGCGCGCCTGGCGCCATCTTTCCTGGCGTTATTCCATCGCTACACTGGACTAAGAAATACATGGGGGCTGTCTATAATCAAATTATCCATCATTTGAGGCTCTTTCAAAGGTTCATTTATCTTAAAAGCATTCATTTTTATGAATCACAATCCATGTACTTAATATTGTATTGTATCTATCAAACTTCAAATCACATCACTCACATAGCTATTCTGTGTTTTACACAGTGTTTTACTTCGCATACCTATTCCTCCTGCGGTCTGTTATTACGGTTAGATTTAGCCTGAAGAAAAAGTATTTAAGGTTTGTGTACTGTTTAAGTATGTCTTGGTTACAAAGTTATCCAATTTTCACATTTTTTTGTCCAAAAATGTGTTTTCAGGTTTGAATTTTTGTTATACTCAACAGTTTATTTTTTAGGGAATTTGTATTCAAAATGTTTTATTACAATTTGAAAAAACATAAACTGTTAACGTTACGTTCGTTTTTTCCCTCAAAATTTCAGTAGTAATGACAGTTTAGCTTAGTCCAACTTTTGTCACTCAATCTGATTACTAGGTGATATGGAAATCCCTTCACTCACTGTCACAATAAATTTAAACAAAGCTTATTAGACAATAAAAAGAGTTACTTTACTAAATTTCTAAATTGGTTTGAATTTTTTTTTGCCTTAGTAATTAAACTGGTGGAAAATATGAATGAGAAAATCACTTAATTGTATTTTACAAATCCCACGTGCAAGCTGTTAGGCTTTCATCTTGTGTGAGGGTGCCCCCAAGTATTTACTATATTATATACCCTAGGGGGCACCTCCCTCAGGCCACCTATGGTGCAGGAAAACAAAATTTTCACATTTTTTCTGGAAAATATAAATGAGAATTCTATACAAGTTTTTGTTCACGATGAAATTTAAATTTTCTATAATTTTTTTTCTGGACATTTGAGACCAAAAAGTTTTTTTAACATTGGTAGATTCAAAGTATGTACAACTTTTTTTACCCCCTCAGAGTCCCCAGAACCCCCACACAATGATGGCGTTGTTGATCAAACTGAAACATTTTTTTTGGAGAAAAACATAGGTTTTAGAAAGTGGACAATCCACTATCCCAAGCTATTCATGGAGCACATGGGGGCCAGAATTGGCTTGTTCAGTGTCAGGGGCAACATATGGCTGCTCCTGGGCCCCGTTTTGGCGCTCATGTATTTTTTAGAGCAAATGATAAAAATGGCCCTGTGTAAAGAGGGCACTTGCGTGACAGCGTGTCCGACGCGTGCAATGTCACAGCACAAATCACAAAATAATTGTGCCCATTTAATGTGGGCACTAATTATATGTAAAAAATCTATTGGGGCCAATGGGCAATGTGCTATGTATCTAGTTTTAATGGGCCAGACAAAAAACTATGTCATGTCCAGAAAGTTGAAAATCATGGTTTTTCAATTACAATCACAATTTGGATTAAGACAAAGTTCAAAATAGTTGTTGAGATGGCTTCATAGCACATGTCTGCATATTGGGGCCATTTTTAATTGGGGGTAGTGGAATGGGGGTCAAAATATACCCACAAATGACCAGCCGGTCAAAATATGGCTTTTGGCAAGCCACAAGGAATTTTAATTTTTTGAAAAAGCACCAACACAAGTGTAATCATCCCTTGTGTTGTCAGCACACCAAAAAATATGCACACTTTACCACAGCTATATTTTGTTTGGTTTTTTGAAAATTCTCATTTATATTTTCCGGGAAAAAATTGGCAAAAAAACTTCATCAATCTGTAGCAGACAAACAGGGGGGTGCCATGGGGTGCCACTTGGCATATATGTAGACAAATGTTGTGGGCACCCCCAGAAAAAATGGCAGCCATATTGGGCTGCACGTTTCCCTGTGATGTTGTTGTGAAAAACGAGGTACCTCGTTTCTCATTTATATGTGCCACCAGTTTACTCACACATTGCGGTTCCGTGTTGTTGTTGTTGTTGTTGTTGTTGTTGTTGTTGATGTTGATGTCTATCATTGGCGAGGGTGCATAATTTAAATAAATGGGTATCAATTACAGGTTAAGCTGAGATTACAGCTCAGCGTGATTTTGACATAAAATGACAATGTAAAATTATGTCGTAAAATTAATTTTATGGGTGTGGGTGGATGATGCTACAGTTCTCGATATTTGTGGGGATTGTATATGTATCAATACCCTGATCAATACCTCAAAATCAATACCCTAATACATGATACTGTGTCCAATACTGAGTGTTATCCAATCTGATACTGTGTCCAATACTGAGTGTTATCAGCCACAGCTAGAGCGAATCTAAAAACTCAATTTTTTTCATTTTACATCATAATTTTATGCCAGGGAACTAGGATGTCAAATTTCCATTTTCTGTTTCCGTTTTCCAAAGGTAAATTTTTTTTCCATTTTCCATTCCATTTTCCGGGCACTATGTAAAATTTTTTCTGTTTCCGTTTTTCAGGTTAATTTCACGTTTTCCAGCTAAATTTCCAGTTTTTCCGGCTTTCTCCGTATTCCGACAAAATTTTATATTTATTAACTTTTTCCAATTTTCCAGCTCAATTTTCTGTTTTTCCACCTCATATTCCATTTTTCCGGCTCAACTGTCTGTATATTTATTAGCCCCCCTCGAAATACCGCCCCCAAATTGAGTGTACAGAGAACGTACATGACAAAACTGTGGTTTGTGATTCGGGCAATGCCAAAAAAACGTGAAAAACAATGAATTGTTACGTTAGAACAGTGTTACATATTGGCTTGATGCATAAGTTTTTGCCGTTTCCAAGCATACCAGCAGTAGCGACGTATTACTGGCTGTCCATTTGCCTCAAACTTTGTTGTTGAACCAATGACTCTTCAGTATTTTAAATTTAGTCACTGCCCTAATAAAGAAAATGTGAGGTGAAAAATTTACTTAGTCTTGAGTATGCAGCCATGGCGAAAAATCTTATTCTCTGCCAATTTATGTTTATAACAGTAGCAGAAAATTGTGCCATTATTCAAATACCAACAATAATTATTCAACTCACTTTTCCACTGCGTTTTTGCCTCTTGATAGAGCTGCCTTTCATTTTGCCACCAAGTCCCAATTCAAAAGTTGGTGTCTCTGAAAATAAAAATACTTTTGTTCTGAATTAATCTCTGAGTTAAGACTTTTATTGATATTCTTTTGATGTTTTGTTTCGATTTAGATCCTCTGAGTGAAAATTACCTTTACATTATTTTTATTTTCTTGGTTTAAAACTTTTTTGTTGTGTATTCTGTTTGGGTTTTTTAGGGTGTCAAAAAATTTTTTTACGGAAAACAGAAAACGGAAAGGTAAAATTTTTTCACTTTACGGAAAACGGAAAACGGAAAGGTAAAAAAAAATTTCTGCCGGAAAACGGAAAACGGAAAGGTAAAATATTTTCCTGCGGAAAGGTGGAAACGGAAAACGGAAATTTGACACCCTAGGGTTTTTTTACTTTGACTTTTTACCATAGTTGTAAAAAGTATTTACTTTTACTCGATAAATACGTATACTCACGTACTGAGTAAATATGTTTATGTTTCATCTGAAAAAAGTTATGGTACTCGCTTTTACGTATACTTTTTGAAAGTACTCAACTACAGAAAACGTAGTTTAGATCGTCGTTTATATAGGTTTTTAAATGCATAGAAGGGAAAAAAGGGAGAAAATGTGCCGAAAATATGGGAAACTAGTCGAAAATGGGTATACTACCAAATATATAGTCAAAAATTTCAAAAAAGACAAAAAGTTATGAAAATGAGTGATTCTGAGCGACATTTCTCGAAAATTTTGGCGATATTTTTCAAAAGTACTCACGTTTACGTTTTCTGCGGGGAAAAGTACGTTTACTCATGAGTAAAAGTAAAAAAAAATTACTTTACATTTTCTGTACTCAAGGGTTGAGTAAAAAATAAATACTTTACTTTTATGTATACTTTGAAAAAAGTTCGGTACTTTTAACAACTCTGCTTTTTATATTGACTTTGCTTTACGTTTTATACTTTGAGTAGGTGAGCACTTTTAACAACATGCTGAAAATACTTTGTTTAAAAAATGTGACAATACTTTAAGTTTACAAAATAAGTTTGCACATGAGCTCACAACATACTATCACAAGTTACTTCATCACTATATATCACAATAAATATGCAAATCAATGCAGCAATTGCACATGTAAGTTGTTGCATCATTGACTTATTTTTGTCAATTGTTTATGTTGAGTTTGTCAAATTTAAACACTACCAACTGTGATTATTTCTTGTGAAAATAAAACTTTTATGTGTTTAAGCAAATGAAAGAACAATCACCAATGTAAATGTAAAGTGCTTTGAATTCTCACACTTATTTAAAAACCAAACACATTTTCATGTTCTTTCTTTTTTAAAAGGGAAGTTTCGTTGATCACTGTATTCTGTATAGTGATCAAAATCCCACCGGGGACCGGTCCCCAACGGCAATAGAAATGACCCCAACTGGGGCCAAACGGTGAGAAAAAATTTTTCCCCACAAACAAAGAATTTTTGTCCCCGACCGGGGACGTTTGTCCCCGGCTGGGGACAAATTTTTCGTCCCGTGTCGGGGATGAACGTCCCCAGTTGGGGACAAAAATTGTTTGTTTACTGAAAAATAAATTTTCTAACCCGGGACGTTTGGCCCTGATCAGGCCCATTACTATTGCCACAGGCGATCGGTCCCCGGTGGGATTTCGTTCACTATACAAAAGTACAGTGAACAACACAAATTTAAACGTAACAAAAATAAGAACTGGTAATGGCACTGAGCTGAAATTTGGCATGCATACTCACTAAACAAAGGAGTACACACATGCAAAAAATGAGACAAATCTTAAAAAAATTATACACTCCCCCAAAGAAAATGCATCAGCAACTGTAATCGACTTGCAGAAGTTTTGTGCATGCAAATTTGGTGATAATTCAACTAATTAACATGCAAACAAATCATACACACCAATTATTGACTTTTGAAAATTTTTATTTTTTTGCCGGGGCCCAGTCCCCGGCCGGGGCCTATGTAAATAGCCATATGTTACTGCTAATTTGCATTGCAGCTAAACATAGACTAGTTTGTGTAGCTATCTACATTTTTATGTCCAAATATACCCTGTTTGGACACATTTATTACCTGTTTTGGGTACGCAAATCCCTACTTTTTACTATGATCCTTATGAAAATTTCGGATGAAATAAAAAAAAACCCTTGAATAACCCCCCGCCCCTCGAATTAACCCCCCTCAAATTTTGCTGGCAAAATAATAAACCCCCATGGGGCTACACTACCGTGCATAATAGTGCAGAATCGTGTATAATGCATTGTTCTGGTGATATTCCAATGCAGAGAAGTATGACTGCGAAGTGAATGGGCATTTGTTTGATGTGCAGGAGCGTTCACAACACGCATGCAAAAAATTATTTTTTCAATCTTACTCATGAGCCATTTTAGAACAAACATTTTGCACACCCCTCAAATAGTTCGGCTATTTACACAGGCCCCAGCCGGGGACCGGTCCCCGGCAAAAAATTTTTTTTCTTCAAAAATGACTAATTGGTGTGTATGGGTTGTTTGCATGTTTATTAGGTGAATTATCAGCAAATTAGCATGCACAAAATTTTTGCGAGATGGTTACACGTTCTGATGCATTTTCTTTGGGGGAGGGTATATTTTTTTGATTTGTCAGAATTTTGGCATGTGTGTACTACTTCATTTAGTGAGTACACATGCTAAATTTCAGCTCAGCGCAGTTACCGGTTCTTATTTTATTGATACTTTAATTTTTGTCAGTCACTGTATTTTTGTATAGTGATCGAAATCCTGCTGGGGACCGGTCCCTGGCCAGGTCGGAATGGCCTGACTGGGGTCAAACGTCCCAGGCGAGAACATTTTTTTTTCGGTTAACAACAAATTTTGGTCCCCGACTGGGCATTTTGACATTGCCAGGGACCGGTCCCCAGCAGGATTTCGATCACTATACAAAAATACAGTGATTGACAAAATTAAAGTATCAATAAAATGAGAACCGGTAACCGTGCTGAGCTGAAATTTGGCATGCATACTCACTAAATGAAGGACTACACACATGCCAAAATTCAGACAAATCCAAAAAAATTATACACACCCCAAAAGAAAATACATCAGCGCGTGTAACCGTCTTGCAAAAATTGTGTGCATGCTAGTTTGGTGATAATTCACCTAATTAACATGCAAACAACCCATACACGCAAATTATAGACTTTTCAAAAAAAAAAATTGCAGGGGACCAGTCCCCGGCCGGGACCGGTGTAAATAGCCAAAAATGTCTGGAACATAATCGAAAACTGTGATAAATTTTTTTAGAGGAATACATGTGCACTGATTTCTAGTTACCACATGAAAAAGTTATTCAAGGGAAGAAGCTTTTAATTGATTTATAGTGGGTGTGTAATATTTATAGACATTTATTCATTTTATATTTACATATTTTTAAGTTTTTTTGTTGAGAAGATTTTTACTTTTGTATTCTCTGATAAAAGTATGCATCATTTCTTTGACAATTAGTTAACACACTGCATTTCATTGAAATATCCCCCTTTAATTGATCCCCCCCCCAAAGCACCCTGCTAGCAGAATGCTATCAATGCTCCATATTGCATCACCATTCCCTCCTAAAACTGTGTGAAAACAGATAATAATATTTTCAAAAATTCTGATTTATAGCATCAATACAGTTGAATGGGTATGTGAGAATACTGCATTCAGCTGGATTGAATTTGTATAAACTCGGCGGACATGAAACGAATCAGCGATTCGGCCCTTCGTTACCAATGACGAATGTTTTTTTAATTCGAACTTGAATGGACGGATTCCATTCGGTTCACGATAAATTTGATTCAATCCTACTTTTTATGCGAGAACGATGTGAATTTGATAGACAAATCATTATAGAAAGTCGGATTGTTAGGTCTTAGGTAAGATCTTATCGTCGCAGTCCCGATAAATTCATTCAAAAAATTACGTATGAACTTACCGCTGCGTCCAAGTTACAGTTGCGTTTTATACGAACGAAGTAAAAGACGCATGATTTCCGTTCGCGTCAACGATAATGACCGCAGGATGCAATGAAGTCAACACAAGTGTCAACTCGTGTGTGGGCTGCCATTAGCGACCAATTGCGGGCGCTTAATCGCATTCCGCAGCCATTTTTGTTGACGCTGACGGAGATCCGGCGTCTTTCATACTTGGTAACATTCTCGCAAACGGTAACTTGGACGTGTGCCAACTAAGAATATACGCAGTTGTACGAAAATTCCTTAGACCATTGACTTCTATAATGTCCGTCGAGTTTATTAAAAAATTATGTGCAGAATAAGCAATCAATTTATGTTTGCAGCATTTTTTCATTCGCTGCAGTGAAATTTTTTTATATGAAATAGAATGGCTAGGCCACATGTTATAATTTTTCTGATTATATTGACTACTGTATTTCCTCGAATTACCCCCCGGGGGTTTATTTTTTCAGTGACAATTTTGAGAGAAAAACGTGAAAAATGCAACAATAACCACCATTTAAAAGTTTTTACAGCTTTTTATAAGGATGTAGATGGCATAAACGATGTTCTAACGTAACACAGTAAGTGTTTTGAACGTCTGTTATGCATTTCCCGGACCACAAATTCATAGTACCCATTTTGAGGGGGGTATTTCGAGGGGTGGTATTTCGAGGAAATACGGTATTCTGATTCTGGGTTATAATACACAAAGGTTGACTCAAAAGCATCAATACAATTCCACAATCATTCCACATGTCTAAATAATAAACATTTTTTCTCGTTTCAGGAATAGAAAAAGAAATATAGGGTGGCCCACGTCAGGCGCACGGTATCAATTGGCTCCCAACACGTCAATTTTGAATGAAAACTGCTCAAATTTTGTGTGGGGGTAGATAAATGTACTCCATTTGTTGTGTACGGTTCCACATCACAGAAATTAATGTCGGAACGTAAAGCAAAGTTTATTACATGTTTGAGCGTGGCGCATGTCAGGCAATCGTCTACCAAAGCACCAATTATTCATAAAAAATAGTCCAAATTTGGCATGACAGTAGATAAATGTACCCTATTTAGTATGTTAAGCACACACATAAATATCACTAAATTTTCACATTTATCACATCGTACGCAAAACAACGTCACTCCACAGGACCATCCACAATGGGACACATTCAAAAACGTAAATTTGAAACTCTTTCATGACACGAAATCTTGCGATATGAAACCGTGCACTTAACACAACAAATGGGGTACATTTATTTACCCCCATACCAAATTCGAGCGGTTTTCATTCAAAATTGATGTGTTTGGGGCCAATCAAAACCGTGCGCCTGACGTGGGCCACCCGGTATAAGAAGGGTGAGCAGGTGTCCATCTAGAAGACCCCAATATTACAGAAAATTTATTGCATAGTCAGTTTTTTTAAATGAAAATTAACTTTTTCACACAGAATACACACAAAGTGTCAAATGTCATGCGTGTGACACAAGTAACGATGGTAAAAAAAGATTCGAAAATTCGAAAACATTTTCGAATTTTCGAAATTTTTCGTAATTTTCGAATTTTGATTTCGCCCCTGGAAAAAAACACTTAAAAATCGATTTATTTTTCAAAAGATTCGAAAATTCGAAAATTTGAAAATTCAAAAATAGTTTTCGAATTTTTTAGGGAATTCAAGGCAACAAAACACGCTGTTAAGTTCAACGTGCTAAATAAATCGACAATTGATACGCGGCGCGTATCGAAAAGCGAAACGTAACAAAAAAAACGTTGAAATGTCATCCACGGCGGAAGAGGCGGACTTCGACGCATCCGTTTTTTATACTGTATTTCCTCGAAATATCCCCCCCCTCGAAATACCCCCTCAAAATTTTCACTGTTAATTTATAACCCCCCCTCGAAATACCACCCCTCCCCCCCAATTTGGTGTATAGAGAACGTAATGCAGTTTGTGATCTGGGAAATACAGAACACACATCAAAAACAATGACTGTGTTGTTTAGAACAGGGTCTTATAAATGGCGTTAGTACCATCTACGTTAGTACCATCTAATTTAGTACCATCTACGTACTTATATAAGTATATAGAGTCTTATAAATGGCAGTTTTTGTTGCATTTTTTGACATCTGTGTTACCTAAAAACAACAATTTAGTACTGGGATTTCGACAAATTTCTGGCTAAATAATACACCCCGTCGAAATACCCACCCTCATTTAACCCCCCCCAAGTTTCCACTCTGAAAAAATAATATGGTATTTGATGCCAATTTTGTATTTTTTTTGCTGATATTTTATTTGATGCCAACTTTTAAATTGTTGTTTTTATTGCCTTCACTCTGTTGGTGAATTAACTGTATCAATGTGTGAATCAAATGGAGCAGCACACTGGTTTGCATAACTCCTTCGTCCATTTTTAATGCTAATTTATCGTTAAAATTAGGTTATAACAACTGAGCAGAACATGAAGACAGTCCAAATTCTGTGTTTAAAGCTTAATATTAAATATTTTTCAAAAAAGATTCGAAAATTATTTGAAAAAATTCAAAAACTAGCCAAAAAAATTCGAAAATTGCCAAAAAAGATTCAAAAATTCGAAATTTGAAAATTAAATTCGAAATTCGAAAATTATTTTGAAGAAAAATTCGAAAATTCGAAAATTCATTTCAGAAAAAACACTTAAAAATTTAAATACTTTTTTTCGACTGTTTGCCATCGTTAGACACAAGTGACATGCATATTAGTGAGTCTCCAAAACAATGGAAGCACACTTACCTGTGAGCACCACATTTTAGAAACATGCAAAAATGTGTGATCCTCGTGTTTCCCATTCTGTGTATATCCCTGTACAGAGCAGTACGCACACAGTCTTCAAATAATGAGTACATAATTGTAGAAGCTTAAGTGAAAAATATTACTGACATATAAAAACAAAGAAACCTTCCCCAGCTGTTTACCTGAAATTTTTGTTTACATTTAATTCAACATTGACACTTTTTCTTTTATGAGACTGATGTCAGTGGATGGACTTATAGTGACTCTTGTAAAATGTGTACTGGGGGGAATCCCAAGCCCTGTAAAGTGTAAAGTAAAGTGTCAAATGTAAAGTCAAATGCAAAGTAAAGTGTCAATCAAAACAAAAAAGAAAAGATTTTATTACTGAACTTTGCCTGCCAATTGACAGTTTACTTTGGATTTGACTTTACATTTGACAGTTTACTTTGCATTTGACTTTACATTTGACACCTTATTTTACACTTTACAGGGCTTGGGATTGCCACCAGGTTGTTAGATGCTTCTGTGTGCAAGGCACTATTGCTACCACCAAAGATATGAATAATGCAACTAGACAGGATCATGTCATTAGTCTTAGCATTGGAATAAACCATGATTACAAAAAAAATAGAATGTGGATGCTGAGAAGCTCTAAATTTCATAATTTATATAGATTTTACAAGATAGATAATTGAACATATTTACATTTTACGTTTTAAATCTAACATTATAGTGTTGTAAAATTGCCACAATCCACAATCCACAACTCATAACTTTTCATCATGTCCAGTTCAAAACAACCTGGGCTGGCACAGAAAAGGTACACATTTCTGCGAAACTGCTATTTGTTGGCATGGAGCCAGCTGCCAGTGTGTAATCCGCGCCTGGTGGCCAGAAGGAGACCATGTAAGAGGAGAAAACAACAGCCAGAAGAGATCATGCAGGTTTGTCCTTGTCAATTATTGTGTCAAATGTGCAGTGTTGTTCAAAATACAGAACGTTTTTCAAAGTAAGGCCGGAATTAGAGCTCAGCGTCGATTTGACGTGAAATGATGACGTGAAATGACGTCATGAAATTAATTACACGAGTGTGGATCATGCTACGGGTCTACAATTTTCTAAGGATAATATCTGAATCAATACCTTAATCCTGTCCAATACTGAGTGTTATCAGCCACAACTAGAGCGAATTGAAAAATTCAATTTTTATCATTTCACGTCATCATCATTTCACGTCACAGTGTCAGGGAACAACTTGACATTTCCCGTCAGACTGCTGCTTGCAATAGTCTGACGTGAAATGTCAAGTTGTTCCCTGACACTGTGACGTGAAATTATGATGACGTGAAATGATAAAAATTGAATTTTTCAATTCGCTCTAGTTGTGGCTGATAACACTCAGTATTGGACACGATTAAGGTATTGATTCATATATTATCCTTAGAAAATTGTAGACCCGTAGCATGATCCACACTCGTGTAATTAATTTCACGACGACATTTCACGTCATCATTTCACGTCGAATCGACGCTGAGCTCTAATTCCCGCTTAAACGTTAAGTATTTATTTTTACTCAACCCTGAGTACAGAAAACGTAAAGTATTTGTAAAATACTTTTATGCTGCGTAAAACGTAGTAAATGTAAATGCGCTGAAAATGTGCTTTTGGCAGCGAGTTGTCAGCCAGCTAATGCATGCACAAAATAAAATGTCAGCGAGTTGTCAGTAAGCTGTACTCCACTTGTCAGCGAGTTGGCCCTATTTTTGACATTTGGCAAGCAAGTTGGCAGATAGTTGTCAGAGAACTGTGTTTCGCTGTGAAATACAGCAAAAAAATAATCTGGAATATTCAATCGATCGATTTGATATTGTGTAATGCGTAGGTTCGATGCGTAGTCGGAACGGAATTTTCCCTGATTCTAAAAGCTATTTTCTAAACGTTTCGACGCACGGTGAAATAGTTCCAATATAGCAGTATTTCTGGCTCCGGAAGCGCGGCATATTTACTTGAAAATAGTATGGTCGGCCGGCATACAGGCAAATCTATTCATTTCTTTTTTTTGTGAAAGGTCGGTCCTTAAAGTTTTCAATTTGACGTAGATATTTGATTTTGATAAAAAAGGTACCGTATTACCTCGAAATACCCCCAGGGGGTTTATTATTTCGCCAGCAAAATTTGAGGGGGGGGATAATTCGAGGGGGGGTCTATTATTTCGCCAGAAATTTTCGGAAATTCCCCATACGCAGACGTAGAAAAATCGAACAATCACATAGATTTATATGTGTTTATAGGCATATATTACTGTATATACACAAAAACCCTTCCCTAACGTCACTTAATAATGACTTTTAACGTCTGTTCTGCATAGTACAGATCACAAACTGCGGTATTTGTCATGTACGTTCACGTTACACTCAATTTTAGAGGGGTATTTCGAGGGGGGGGGGGTTATGATTTCCTCAGCCGAAATTTAGGGGGGGGTATTTCGAGGGGGGGTTTATTCAAGGGGGGATAATTCGAGGTAATACGGTACATAAATATTTGCGGTGGTAGAGTATCATGTTCCCTGAGTATAGGTCAGAAAATAGTTGTATTATTTATAAGGAATGATGTTCAAACTTTAATCACAATTTTGGGCAAATGCATCTTTTTCAATTTAATTGTCTCATTGAAATCAATCAAAGTCAATGCATCAATTTAATTAAATGATCCATCAGTTCATTTATCTTTAAAAAAACATGCATTTAAAATATCACAAACCATGTACTTAATAATGTATTGTATTTATCAAACTGCAAATCACATCACCCACATAGCTATTCTGTGTTTTACTTGGCACGCCTATTTTTTATCAACCCATTCATTTTGCGGTCTTGATCTATGGTTAGATTTAGCCTGAAGAAAAAGTGTACGTTTTTGCTTACATCGTTATCCAATTTTCACATTTTTTCACACAAAAAGTGTTTTCAGGGTTCAGTTTTTTCTCAAATACTCTTTTTATTGTTAGACAATTTTTATTAAAAATGTTTTAGAATGATAAATAGGGAAGACACCTTTTACACCTTTTTTTCTGTGACAACTCTGACTACATGAAAAAGTTCAATAATTCAAGTAAAAAGCTCCATATTCATAAGATAAAATGGCCAAGTATACATACCACCTAGGCGTATATGCATGCCAAATTGCAGATAAATTGTGCTTGTCGTTCAAGAGTTATAGACGTTTGAATTTTTTTGCCATTGTAGCCATCTGTCGGGCTCCGACAATGGCAAAATTTTTCTAAAACGTCTATAACTCTTGAATGACAAGCACGATTTACCTGCAATTTGGCATGCATATACGCCTAGGTGGTATGTATACTTGGCCATTTTATCTTATGAATATGGAACTTTTTACTTGAATTATTGAACTTTTTCATGTTGTCGGAATCGTCACAGAAAAAAAGGTGTAAAAGAGGCCTTAATCACTTCACTCACTTGACTGTTACAATAAATTTAACCAAAACTTTTTAGAGAATAAACAATTTCGTTTACTACATTTTTAATTACTTTTATTACTTGAATTTTGGTAATTACTCACACATTACGGTTCCGTGTTGTTGTTGTTGTTGTTGTTGTTGTCGATGTTGATGTCTATCATTGGGGAGGGTGCATTATTAAGCCGGAATTACAGCTCAGCGGCGTTTGACGTGAAATGATGAGGTCGTAAAATTGATTGAAGTTGACAAAGGTACAGCATTGAAATTTCAGAATTAGATAGTTCTAGTAATTGTGTGTAATGTCCCAAAAATTGTTTTCAAATAATCATTATTTAAGTAGTTATTAATTTAACATCAAAATTTTTTGGTGATGTAAAATGTTTGACGTGAAATGTTGATGTAGAATGTGTAAATTTTGATGTAAAATAAATAACTTTTTAAATAATAATTATTTTGTCAATTTTTTTTAGGACATTACACACTGTTGGATTTGATGTTTTCGCATAGTGTGTTCTCTTCTCACTTCAATATTATTTAATTAGACTTCTGACGTGATATGAAGAGGTGCGACAAATGAACGACAACACAAATCTCTCTTGAACAATCCTTCGCGGCCATTAAGTGGTGGACGTGCTGGGGATTGAACCCAGAGTCTCGCTCATGCGGCCGGCTGGCAGGCCATTCATTTTAGAGACAGATGCCAGTAAAGTGGGATTGGGAGCAGTTCTGTCGCAATATTCATCTGATGGTAAATTACACCCTATTTCATTCATTTCTAAGCGTTTAACCCACCCTCACAAAAATTTCTCCGCTGCGGAGTTAGAAAGTTTGTGCATAGCGTGGGCAATTCAACGCTTGGCCGACTTTGTTGAAGGACAACCTTTAGTGGTCATCACTGACAATAGTGGTATCCAACAGATAATGAAGAGCCCTAGCCACAGTAAATTAGAGCGCTGGTCTTTATTCGTCCAGGACAAGGTAGTTCGCTTTATCCACAGGGCCGGACAATATAATTGTGTGGCAGACGCTCTCTCTCGTAATCCCATTTCTGAAAAAGAATTCGGCCCAGACGAGCTCGACGTCCCCACGGAACTTGTCCGGGGACTAATTTCCAGCGCGCAGCCAGGATTCCACATGACAGGACCTATACACCAGTCCAAAATTATTTCACAGCAGCCACAGTTCGATTGGGCAGAAATCCAAAAAAATGATGTCGAATTGAATGAGATTATCACACAATTGGAGTTGGACCCAGATTCTCACCCTGATGCCATTTTAATTGATCACATACTTTATCACAAAACACCGACCAAAGACAATTCCTACGCAATCTGGCCACCCCGGACATGGCAGCAAGCCTGCTTAGAACATGCACACATGGGGATTTATGCGAGTCATGGCAGTCAACAAAAAACACTGGATCTTCTTTGCCAGTACTTTGCGTGGCCAGAGATGCGTGTTCAAATTTTGCAATTTTGCAAACAGTGTTGCGAGTGCATGCAACACAAACGTCATGAATTGAGACCCAGTCGTTTAGGCAAGACAGAAACCCCTCAACAACCTTTTGATGTCCTACACTTGGATACCATGCAGTTTGAGCATGGAATCATGAAGTCAAAGGTTCTAGTAGCAGTCGATGCTTTTACGCGCTACGCCATAGTGTTCCCTTTATCGTCCATTGCGGGAACAACCATTGCCCGAGCTGTTTTGAAAAATGTGTTTTTAGTGTACGGCGCGCCTAGATTGATCATCACCGATCAAGGCACTGAATTTCTGAACGCAGACTTTCGGGCCCTTTGCTCAGAATTTGGGGTCAGACATGCCCCTGTTTTAGCTCACAATCCATCCGCCAATGGAATGGTGGAACGTGTTAATGGCAAACTACATTTTTGTTAAAAAACAGCACCCAACCTCCAACTGGAAAGACTTATTACCTTTGGTTACTTTGAAATACAATTTGTCCATGAATAAAAACTTGAATTGCTGTCCCTACTACCTGATCTTTGGCCACTTACCCCACTGGAATCTATTTTACACTGCGGCCAAAAATGCAGACCCGGAACACATTAGGACAGTAGCAAAAAAACAGAGCGACAAAAGTCGTGAAAAATACAAAGAGTACCTTGACTCCAAACCATCTAGAAATATTGATATAGGGGACAGTATCATGGTCAGAAATTTTTCACCAGATAAATCCATTCCTCGCTTTTCTGGCCCTTATCGCGTTTTGGACACAAATGGGCCAAACATCTGTTTTCAAAACAATGATAAAATGGAAACAATTCCAGGCCGATTTTGCTGGAAAGTTCAACATTTGTCACCATAACTTTCCATTGTGAATACAACTTTTTACTAGTTACTCTATCTCATTTCTTTTTCCTCATTTTTGATATTTAATTATAAGCTACAGCACGATTCACGCACGCTCAAAATACAACATCGAAACAAAAACTTTCCACGGCGGCCACGCCTACTTACGACGACTCGCTGGACGTTCAAGTGCCAGACGCTGAACAAATAACAGAAGGCACCAGGACACCACAGTACGACGACACTGAGCTGCAGCATACGTTGACATCAGAGGCACAACATTCTACAAGCGAGGTCGAACGCAAAAATGAGCACTATAAAAAGTTATTTGGAGCCATGCGACAGGTCCAGTGGGAGACTTCTGCATTTCAAATGTTCCTAAGTCAAAATTGACCACTGTCTTTTTACGAGAAATTTTTCATTCAGGACTTTGATAGCCTTGGCGAAAAGTACCAGCACATGCGTCGTCACATGGACACGCTGCAAACTGAAAATGAAGATCGCCACCGCACTGTTGTGGGATTCCGAGTGGAGAATCGCCATTTGGGAGAAGCGTTATTAAATTGAGGCTGAAAACAAAGCTAAAGATTTAGAAATTGCTGAACTTCGGAAAGAAGAGTCTCATTTACATTCTTTCAATCAGCCGCATTTAATTGACGCATTCACTCAAACGGAGACTACCTTCTTCCCGCCCGTTTGTTCGAATTTTTGGAATCTTTCTGGAATGTCAACTTAACATGGGAATACATTTTTAAGATGATGATATTTTTCAAATGCCAGAATGGCGACGTCGATTTAGACGGGGCACGGTTCTATCGACACACTGAATATGGCCTGTTGATGCGTTTCGATGGCCATCTGACTGTCAACCCAAGTGAAATCCGCCGTCAAGCTATACAGGCACTTTATTGGACATTGCCATTGCCAACACGTACACCTTACACAATAGCATCCATTATGACATTTCATCAGGACGTTTGCGAACGTGACGACCCGGAAATGCCTAGCACGTCACAGCGCAGTCGCCCGTCAGCTGTTCAACGGGTACCCGCGACTTCACGCTACCCGCAGCGCCATTACAACCGTTGTGCAATGCCGGCGGTGCTCAGTTACCACAACTACAACGGAGCTGCCCGTCGCCGTCACAACAACGCGTCACACAACCGCAGGGGAGTTCACACACGTCTTTCGAAATTCCCACACAAAAAACATGACAAACATCGGCGTCACCGTTCTCGCTCAGCTTCTCGCTGAGCTCAGATGACGAGGAGGGGGAAAGAGTGTGGTTTGGAAAAATAAAGTAGATGTTGATTTTTTGATGTGGTGAAGTTTTTTCTGAATTTTGGAGAGTGATGATGTTGGATTTGATGTTTTCGCATAGTGTGTTCTCTTCTCACTTCAATATTATTTAATTAGACTTCTGACGTGATATGAAGAGGTGCGACAAATGAACGACAACACAAATCTCTCTTGAACAATCCTTCGCGGCCGTTAACACAATTACTAGAACGTTCAAATTCTGAAATTTCAACGCTGTACCTATGTCTATTTTGATGTAATCAATTTTATGATGTCATTATTTCACGTCAAATGCCGCTGAGCTGTACTTCCGGCTTTGAAATTCATGTGTATGTGATATGTTAGTGTAGCGTATAATACCCAGTCAAAGTGCCTCCATATACTTGTACAGTGTGAAAAATTAGTGCTAATAGATTAGCCTTCTATTGTAATGTAATTTAAACACTATTCAATAGCCTACTTCACTTGAAGTCACAAATGTTTGACAAAGCCGACATACGTGATGAGTCAACATAAAACGAATATTTTTGACAGAAATCACTACTTACAATGATATCCCAGGGCTCCACAGTCATTCTATGTCTATATATAACACCACAAAGTACTGTCACCTGTCTGATTTACCTGTATATGTTGACTCGTGAGTCATGACCATATATGGGAGCTTTTGAAAAAAACGGTTTTATTCAAAAATAAAACCCTGTTTTTGAAAAAAACGGGTTTTATTTTTTTATAAAACCTTGCGTTGAAAAAAAACTGTTTCGGCCATCCCTAGCGGCAACCCCCCCCCCCCCCAATTCATGCGAATTAGAGGGGGGTTTCGCCAATATCTGCCCCAAGTTTCAGCTTCTGGCGTGCCCTAGAACTGGAAATGGGATGCCACAAGTAAAATCCGGAGCGAGACATGATCCGGAAGGTGTTTATGTTTATAACATAAGCAGAACACTGTGCCGCTATTCATACACCAGCAAAAATTATTCAACTCACTTTTCCACTGCGCTTTTGCCTATTGCCATAGTTGCCTTTCATTTTGCCACCAAGTCCCAATTCAAAATTTGCTGTTTCTGGAAAGAAAAATACTTTGATTATGAATTAATATCTGAGTTAAGATATTGATTGATATTATTTTGATTTTGATGATTGATATTATTTTGTTTCGATTTACTGTATTTCCTTGGAATACCCCCCCCAATTGAGTGTAAATATAACGTACATGACAAGAGGTGCGTTTTGTTAACTGGCAATGCAAAACACACATTAAAACAATGACTATGTTACGTTATAACGTTGTTTATACCATCGACATACTCGTTTTAAGTCTGTATACTCTTATGGTTTTGGCATTTTTATATGTCTGTGTACGTTACAAACAACAAATTAGTTCTGGGTTTTCAAAAAATTTCTGGTGAAATAATAAACCCCCCTCGAATCCCCCTCGAAATACCCCCCTCAAAATTCTCACTCTGAAAAAATAAACCCCTGGGGTGTATTTCAAGGAAATACGGTATATCCTCTGAGTGAAAATTACCTTTACAATTTCGTTGTTTCAAACTTTTTATTTGTGCATTATGTTTGTTTTTTTACTTTAACTTTTTTCATCGACTTTACTTCACTTTTTTTACTTTAAATAGGTGAGCACTTTTAACAATTTGCTGACACAATTTTGTTCAAAAATGTGAAAATGCTTCAAGTTTACAAAATGAGCTAACAACACACTATCACAAATTGCCTCATCACTATACATCACTATGAGTATGCAAATCATTGCAGCAATTGAACATGTAAGCAGTTGCATCACTGACTGATTTTTGTCAATTGTTATTGCTGAATAGTAGCTGAATATAAAAACTGCCAACTGTGATGACAACTTATATGATGAAAATATCACTTTTATGTGTTGCAAGGAAAAAAACAATCACCAATGCAAATGTAAAGAGCTGTGCATTCTCACACTTATCTAAAAACCAAACTCATCTGCATTTTCTTACATTTCCAAAAAGGACACTTTTCATTCTTTACTTTAATAGGTACTTACCGTATTTCCTTGAAATACCCCCCTCGAAAAGTTGTAATTCAATAAACACACGGACTTAAAATTCGTCACTTTACCGAGACTTAGCTCATTTGGCATGGCGCCAACACAGCGAAACAACTCGATGGGCTGTTTTCCAAAGAAGTCAAACAAAACGGTGATGCAGGAAGCAGACAGCAAAGCCCCGGCAGCCAAGAAACTTCAGCGGTAAAGTCGGCAGACGTATCGCCCTACAAACATTTGCGTCAGTCTCTCCAGTGGAGAGTGCATGTCGTCATTATTGTGACGCAATACTTTGATGATTGGAATGGATCGGGTCACGTATGAAAACTTGGCTCTTATCCCAGTTTCCAGTTGCGTATTATACAAATGCTAGTGAAAAGTCCAAGTTAGCTAAAAATCGTTAAAAGTTGCTCCACTTTGCCAATTTACACCTTTTGTAAAATAATACGGAACTTATTGAAGTGACTTGTGAACCAGCTCCTATTCCTAACCGAGGAAGAGGACAAATGTGAATAAGTGTAAGTTGACGTGAAGCGTCGTCTCTAGTTGACGTTCCGTTATTTTATCAAATGTGATTAGTTGAGTTGAAGTGAATTGACGTGAGTTAGTGTGAAGCAAATTTAGATTGTTTACCAAAGGTTTTGACGAACGTTTTTATTTAGGCGATTAAATACAAAGAATTAAATGTAAACAAAATATATATAAAAAATATACGTAAACAAAGGAATTAATTTACAACTAAATTAATTACTTAAATAAAACGTAAAAGAAGCTCTAATTACCGGAGAAATAAGGCAATTTAAAGAAGGCACTTAATTACGACAAAAGGCGAGAATTAAGTGGCGCGGTTGTGAATAAAGCACCTCAAACAGCGCTGGTGTGAAATAAAGCACTGAGGTGACTTAAAGCACCAAGCGTTAAACTTAGCACCAAAAACAAGCAACTTAATAAAGTGACTACGGCGCTTATTTAGATCCTAGGAAGAGATTCGTGTGAAGTTGACGAGGTTGCAAACACTGCCGATTTTAGCTGTGAAATCGGCTTTTAAGGGCCAGACCGATGGCGATTGGTTTGGCGCCAATCGGTCGGCTCTAATCTCCGATTTTTTACCCAACATTTCCAATTGTGAAAGTTCAATCCTTGCCTGCTTGCTTCTCCGATGAAAAGCGAGCTAAACTGGCAAGATAGTGAAAATGTGAGACAAGCCAGACAGCATTTGAAATGGCGCACGGGCCCGGCCCCCCACTCGGGGCGGGCCCGCCGCTTAACATAAACATGACGGCGTATTTGTGTGCTGCTTGTCAAGGAAATGTGGCGGAATGTGAGCAATGACTAAGATCTAAATATGTGAGCGATGTGAAGCGCACGTTGTAAACAACATCGCTTGAGATATTAATTGGTGAATGTGAAGATGTTAAAATGGGAATGTAAATATGAATGAAATCTTGACGAGTTGAATTAATTGAATATAAAAGAGAACATAAGAAAGTTAACTTAAATATTATAGGTTTTTACATTTTACGATAATGTTACACACTCCGAAACTAGAATAAAAATTAAATTTAATTTAATTTTATCTCAGCCAATCTCGGCAAATTGATGTGAAACAAAATCAAAATCAAACGCCTGTGATACTCTCATCACTCCTGTGGTAGCAGATCGTCGGCGTCTTCGACGCCGGCATTTTCCCGGCCCTCCTCATGATGCTCGTCCATGGGTTCGACGGCGTCCTCCTCAGCTTGGCTGCCTTCCCCGTGTCCGGGCGCCTGGTCTTCTGGGGCCCCCGCTGGTCGTCCCGGCCAGTTGGGGAGCTTCTCAGATTCCTCGGCGAGCCTCTCGAAGGCTTGTCGGAGCGCGTCGGTCTCGTCGACGATCGTCTTCGACGGCTCGGTGGGCTGCCATTGCTCCGATGCTGCAAGCGGTTGGCTTGATAGCAAGGGGACATGGGAGGTTGTGAATGAGGTCGTACACTGTGAAGTGATTGAGTTGAATTGGTCAAATGGTACGGTGGGGGATCTAGTTCTTGATCGTGACTTTCTTCCATCTCTCCGAGCTCTATGTCGGACTGTGAAGGTGTTTGTTTGAGGAAGGTCACAGATCTTTTTAGATCGTTTAACTTTTGATTTGACCAGTTTTTGATTGATGTTATTGAATTTGTGAAAAGTTTGGGGTATAAAGGAAAATGTTTGGTGTGACAATTTCTGCTCACCTGGGAGCCCTGCGACTCCAGCGAATCTCTTGAGTCGCTTTTGCAAGGGCTCGCGGTCAGGGATCGCGTCTTCCATTGTGACTTCCGTTGTGACAGGCTCGGTGACTGTGAGTCTGGCGTTTGGTGACGAGCTCTGCGGTTGTGACTCGCAGGAGGGTGCAGGTTTTGTGACCCGGCGCGCCCCCGTCTCCATTTCGATTTCTTCGGCGCGTTCGGTACTATAACCGATCGGGGGATCCGATCTAGGCTGTACCGTGCGTCCTGAAAGCCGTTTGAATGGAGATACTCGTTTGAGGGGTGTGACAAACTTTGAAGGTAACTGTGACAAACTTGACGATTGTGACGATTGTGTGACGATTTGGTTTGACAAAGCGGGTTTGTTGAAACCGCTTGCCGGCTTCTTCTGGCGGTTACGTCGCCGTCGCTTACCGATTTTTCCTTGTTGAACGGGCGGGGCTCCCATTTGTTTGGGTTTCTGTCCTTTCTGCCCTTTCTTCGGAAAAAGCCCTTGATGTCTGGCAGCATACCCCTGCCGGTTACGAGCCGCCACTGCATGTAAACATAACCAATATACCCAATACAGGCGATTGTGAGAATAATGAGTATAATGTTCACAGCTGTTTGAAGTGGCCCAGTAAGTAACGTATCTAATGCTGACGCACCACCTGTGACACTACCGTGAATGATGTGACCCAATTCTTTTCCTACACCTTCAAAATATGCACCAATCCCTTGGCCAATGCCCGCAATATATGCTTGCACTGCTTTAGGATCGTTGGATTTTGTTGCAATATAATCGACTGAACGTGTGACTTGTTGTTCGAGTCGTTGCAAATTTTGAAAGTGATGATGTGCAGCCATGATACTGAATGCAATGTCAGTCATGCTTACACCTGGTGACCCGGAAACATTTAGTGTGAATGGTTTCCATGAGCCAGCCCAAATTAATTCGATTGGGAGTTTTGTGACGTGCAAATTCGTTGGTCCGTTTTCGTTGGCCCATGAATTATCATTTAATTGATAATATTTGTGATCTTTCATGAGACAATGATCTATTGGTGAATGTGTGATCAGATCATTGGTGCCAGGAGCAACGAACATAATATGTGGGTGATCTGTGACTTTGACCGGCAGAAATTTATAACAAGTATTGTTATATTCGTGTTGAAAATAAATAATTTCTGCTGTGACTGGTTTTCAATCCCAGAACATTAATATATCTCCATGCCATTCAGCATAGAGATTTTGACGTCCTAGCAATGCTCGCAAGCCAAGTGTGGGATTGAATGTGACAATTGCATGAATTATATCTAGTTGGGTCTGACGGATGTGACATAATTGTTGCCAGATAGATCCAAATTGTTTTTGTTCTAGATGTGCAATTTTGTCAACTTCGTATTGTTGACGGGCTGTGAGCAAGTGAAACACACCAACATCAAGATTTGGTGCGAGTTTGAAATGAAGAGGAGCTTTTTCGGTTTCAGGTTTTTTCAATTTCTTAAGTTGATATCGAAGAAATTGAATGAACGCCGAGCCCTGGTCAATATATTTTGCGTCTTTTGGCACGCATTCTGCATTATTTGGGAATTGTTGTGATCTCCATGTGACAGAAAATGCAGCTTGCAATTTTTCCACTATGTAATGATTTTGTGAATATTGCGCATCAAATTGACCAATCTCTTGGAATGCACATTGCTTGTTAAATGTGGTAGCATTCCATAAAGAGACGCCATTGTCGCTGTCATAACAATAGCCGGCTTGTGGGTTGCAATGTGACAAATCTTGAATTTCGGAAACTATTTTCTTTCCGTCAAGACTTGCGACCACACCTTCCTCTATGTGAAAGTTCATTACTGTGTTACTCATGTTGTGACAAAAGTAACAATAATCGATGTGAAGTGATTTGTTAGTGCTCCACAATGCATGACCGATTTTTATTAAGGGTTCGCCTTTCCAAGTTTTATTTTGGTAGGCGATCATGCAATCGTAGGTTGTGACTCTGTGATTTTTAATGATTTCTGGTGGCAGCATAGCTTTTCCGCCCACCAGGCTCATATACGTGACTATAGTATGCTCCTGTTGAAAGCATCTATAAATTGGTGTCGTTTGCGGCTGAACACGCAACGTCCATATGGATACCACAATATCCTCTATGGCTGTAACTTGAGGAAAGTGGCATGTTACTTTTTCCGGAAGTTGAATTGCGTGACCAGTGCGTGTTTTATGGCACAGATTGAAAGTTTTGTGATATTGATCTGTCCATGTGAGTGCGTTGGCTAATTTTGATTGTATTAGCAACGAAAGTGCCATTAAATGCGACACGTTTCCCCAGAACGAATATGTGCCAGTGTAGCGACATGTTCGACGTGGGTTTGCGCGTCTTGCATCTTGCTGTGAAGATTGTGATTGTTGATGTGATTGATCTGTTTGTGAATCATCACCCTTATCAGGTGAAGGTTGTGACTTATCATCATCTTTTACTTCAGTGTCGATTTTATATTCAACACCGTCCTCTGTGTCGATTTCAAGAGGCACTAAGTTAGATGGAAATCTACGTGTGCGACGACCGTTGCTTGACAATACTGTGACTGCACGTATTTTGCCATCGCTTGACACGTGTATTTCGTGAACGCGGCCCATTTGCCACATGCCGCGTGGTTGTTTATCATCTGTGATTAACACCACTTGGCCACGTTTGGGAGCTTCGTTGATTGTGCCTCTTTTCAAGCGTTGATTTTTAGCTCGATCTTTGAGTAGGTCAATGTATTGACGTGACCACTCATACCAAAGCACTTCCCGATTGTGACGAATTTGGTCCCAAAGTAATGTGATGTCGTCTCTGTCCTTTTCAGGCACAGAATTGAGTGCAATTTCGTCGATGCAGTTGACGTCATTGACACATGGGGGTGTGAGTGTGTAGGTTTTTTCGATTTGTGAGGGTGTGAGGTTGAAAGATCCATCCGTCATTCTTTCCCATTCCTCTTTTGGAATTTGTCGCATGGGTTCAATAGTGGTGGAATCGAGTTCCAACTCACGTTTTTCATCCATGTAACATGGTGGTGGGGTGCCCCAAAGAAAATGTATTGGGCGCAGTATCGCTGCACCAATGTCTGTGTTTGACAAGTATGACAATGGTCGCGTATTGACGGAGAATTCGACGTCAAGCATGACTGTGAGAAATTCATGCCATGTGAGACAACGTCGTCCGCATGCTTTTTTGAGCAAGCGTTTGACTAAGCCTACCATGCGTTCGTACACGCCGCCCTGCCAAGGACTATTGGCTGTGATAAAATGCCATTTTACGTCCGGTAGCATTTTGACGCAATTTTTGAATGCTGGGGCATTGTCGGACCAAATTGTGTCCGGCATGCCTCGACGTGAAATAAAACGATTTAGAGCCATAATTGTGTCGGCTGTCGAGACACTGTTAGTTGACTCTAAATGAATGGCGCGTGTACTGAAGCATGTTAGCAACAAAATGTGTTGACTGTGACGGGTTCCGTTCTGTGAATAAACTAACGGTCCCATATAATCAATGCCAATGTGTTGAAATGGCTTGATTTGTGATTGAGTTCGAGTGACAGGTAATGTGTGAAAATCGGGTAATGTGAATGGACCTCCTTCCGCTTTGCGGCATGTGACACATTTTCGCAAAATTTTTGCAACTACCTGCTTGGCGCTTGACAACCAGCAGTGTTCGCGTAAATCTGCTAAAGTGTGAAGCATGCCACTGTGACCAGCAAGCTCATGAAAATGAGTAACCACTAGCGTTGTTAACCACCCAGTCTTTGGCAGGTAGTAAAACAATGAAGGGTTTCGGTGTTCTTTGTGAGACACACGCGTGACACAATATAATAAATTATTCCACGCGTCCCATTTGAGCATGTGGTGTTTGCCAAGTTGCGCTTGTGAAATGCAACTGGCACATTCCTCTGCTTGTGAAATGCGCAATACATGTCTAAATGCTTCGTTCAAATCAGCTTGTGTGATGGGTTTGGATAAATATTCGCTTTCCACTTTGCAGCTTTGTGCATGGAGCGATTTAGCCAATATGTTTTGACACGAAGCAGGTATACGACAGTACGCAACAATTTTGACAGTGTTGAAAATCGTCGAATGTCGATTTCGAATGGATTTGAAGGGATGTGACGTTGTCGACTTTCGACAAACGGATTTTGAGGAGTGACATTTTGTGACAAATTGGGGTCCAAGTTGACAGGTACTTGCTGTGCAAGAGCATTAGCTGGTTGTGAATCAGGCTGTGAAACGGGCTGTGAAGTTACTGCTCCAGCGTATAAAGGTCGACTGATGTGAATGTCGCCTTTCGCAAGTTCTTCAGTGACAGGTTGCGCTTGATATTGCGAAATGTCAAGCATGGTTGATGTGAGAGGTTCAGCTAAAAATGTGGGTCCGGTGAACCACATTGTTTCGATCATTAGTTGATCAAAAGTACAACCCCGCGACGCGATGTCGGCTGGGTTGTCTTTTGTAGCAACCTTGCAAATTTGAATGCAATGTTTTGACATTAGTGAATGGATTTTTGTGACCCGATTGTTGACAAAAGTAGCCAGCGGCTTTGCTGTATACAGCCAGCCGATGACAACTGTACTATCGGTCCAGAGGAAATTACTGTGAATTTTCCATCCACCCAGCTCAACGAGTTCATGATGTAAATAATCGATGAGCTGTGCACCAATTGTGACACCTAGCAATTCCAAGCGTGTGATTGTGAGGGGTTGACCTTGTTTTGACGGAAGTGGGGCTAGTTTTGTGCGAGCTGTGAGAAAACCACTAAAATATCGGTCATCTTCATAACCGTATTCGTCAGGTGAAATCGCTTTTTGACGCAAATAAGCGCAAACGGCATATCCATCTTTTGAGGCATCGCAAAACACATGTAATTCTAATGGTCGTGTGACGGCTTTGACATCGATGCCAAAAGAATGAAATGAGCGCGGGAATTTGATTTGACTTATGGACGAGAGATGTCGTTTTAAATCGTCCAGTAAGTCATCCGCCTCTGGGTCTTCGATGAGTTCATCCCAGGTTGTGATATTGCACCTTTGAATTATTTGTGACACGCGAAATTTCAACCGAAATAACGCGGGTGCTGTGACGCCAATAGGATCGTATGTTGAAGCCAGCAATTTATTTAAATTGCGGCGAGTGGCTGTGACAATGAGTGTGAAATCTTTCTTGGGAGCTGGCACCGCAATGGTGTCTTCAATGTGATCGTAAACGAGACCCATTACTTTAATATATTGTGACTTTTTCGGGTTGAGGTCATCGGGTTTGATTTTTTCCGAGACCATAGGCGAATTTGTCATCCATTCGCGCATGTTGAAATTTGCTCTAGCAAAAACAGCTTTAATTAAACGATAGAGCTGTATTGCATATTTGTCATCATCTACGCTGATAACTAAATTATCAACGTAAATGCTGTTGAGCAACAGCTCCAGTTTCATTCGTTCATTGGTCTCAGCGGGATGCATGTGAGCTAATTCCTCCTCTAGGTGATATTTGATAACAGTCGACAAAATGGATGGACTGCATGTGAGACCAAACAACACCCTTGTGAATTGCATCATTTGAATATTGTCTTCATGTGACGGAATGGTGTCATCACGCAGCCAGTAAAATTTTGTGAAAGCGCGTGATTTTGGGTGAAGAGCAATTTGTAAAAATGCTTTTTCAATATCTGCTAATAACACCACTTTTCCGGCTCTGAAGTGAAGCATTAATCCGAGCGCCAGGGGTGTGAGAACTGGGCCTCGAAATAAGCAATTATTGAGACTTGGCTTGCCTGCAGAACCATCATACACTATTCGACATGTTGTCGATCTGCCAGGTGTGAGGACAGGTTGGTGAGGTAAGATGTGTTCTTGCAAACCATCTTGTGAACCATAGACGGGTTCTATGACCCCCTTGTGAAGTTGATCTGAGATGACTTTCGCGTATGTAGCGAATAAATCGGGATCTTTTCGAAACCGTTTCAACAGTGACAGAAAGCGACGAAATGCTTCTGCATTGTTAGTTGGCAATTCTTGAATGGTTGATTTGAATGGCCAATCCACGCTATAGCGACCAGTTTCTGGATCAAGAGTAATTGATTCCAGAATTAACTGTTCAGCTATGTCGTCATCATGTGATAAGGGATCATCTGTGATACCTATTGACTCGAGACTGTGAAATTGAAATAATGTCTCTTGGCCAACAGCAACAGCTGATGAAGCATGTGAACTGCATGAAACCATGAATTGATGTGGGGAAATGTCGGGTGTTGTGACGAATGATTGTGAGGACGCATTTCCGCCTAACATCAACCCAAGTATTGATTCGACTATGATCAAGCCAGATGGGAGTTCGATTTCTGTTGGTCGAATATCGAACTTCCAATAATAGTCTTGACCAATGACTACATCTGGTTGACATAGTTTGTGACAAAACTCATCAGTCATTTCGGTCAATTCAAGCGGTTCCGCGAATTGTTCTTGTGCATGTTCACCGTACACAATATAAATGACTGTTTTGTCGTCTTGTGACAAAGGAGGTGGGCATGCATATGTTGCCAAATTATCCACTGCACGTAAGGTGAGCGGAATTTGTAACATATTGCCCTTATTGTCGACGTGTTTGTAAATAGGCATGACAGCCTCGACCAAAAACGTATTGACTGTGACGGGCGTTTTTGTCGCAAACACGTTCATTTGAAGAACAACATCTCCTTTGTTTTCAAAGTTATACTCATTTGCCACGGATGCTTTAATGTATGAATATTCGCATCCCGTGTCAAAGAATATTAACAAAGGGTCTGTGACTCGATTTAATTCAGCGTCTTTATTAATTAATGAAGCCTGGGCCACTTGCAAACGAACAATAGGTGCAAAATCGAACTCACATTCTTGTTCGGCCTGCTGCCTGGTAGCGGGGTTGGGGTTACCGTAACCCGCCTGTGCGCTCAGCACCTCCACCGTGGGCCTGTGACTAGGTTGAAGTGGCACCGACGATGACATTTGGTTCGGGTTGAGGTGTGGGTACACCTCGTACCGTTTTTGCTGGAAGCCGCGGATTTTGGCCTCGACGGTCTCCATATCTGTGCCTTCCTGGATGAGGTTGGCACGGAGCGTCGTCCACAGCTCGTTTTCGCTGTGATATTTGCGGGCTTCCTCTTGAGCTCTCGCCTGTTGCGCGTTAGCGGGCCTCGGCCATAAGCCCATGTCGAGCACGCCGTCCATGTCCAGCTGGTACAGCGTGTTCTGTCTCCACCGGAAATCGTTTTCATCCGGTGGGATGACACACACGCTCATCGGTTCCGTTTGTGAAGGCGGATACGATGGCGGTGCATGTGACGACGCCGCGCCCGTTGTGATTACCTGAGCGTTGACAAAATTAGCGCTCGTTGCTTTGACAAAGGCTTTATTTTGTGAATTGTTTACCTGACGCCTAGCGGGTGCCTGTCTGGTAGGACAGAACGCCCCGTGATGCTGACCAATCTGGCGACAGTAGTAGCAACTCAGTTGTTGAGTGCACTGTGCCGCTTGATGGCCTCTGCGCGTGCAGCGCGTGCACACATCGCCCAAAGTTCGCAACCGTTCCGTGCGCTCTCTCGGTGTGACGTATTGAGGGCAGTCGGTTGTGTAGTGCTCTTTGATGCCGCAGAACAAGCACTCGAATTTCGGCTTGCGATAGTCAGCAGCAGGTTGTGAGGGCTGCTTTTGACTAATCGCTCCGATCGCCGGAGTTCTGGGAGGTTGAGTGGAATTTTTTTTTTTTCCTTGTGATTTACCAGCGTTAGCGTTGGTACCAGCAAAAGCAACCGTATTGTGAATAGGTTTTGGTTTTGAAAAGGTATTTTGTGATTTATTTCCTTTTTTCTTTTGCTGTTGCCAACCACCTCCGTTTTGTGGCTTTTTGACCGATGAATTTTGTGATTTCTGAACAACAGTTGAAGATTGTGAACTCTGTTGTTCAGTTTTCATCGCATCTAACCGAGCACGAGCAATGGTAGTTAATGCATCAACAAACCTGACGACTGTGAGTTCGGTGTCGCCGGTTACAGCGGTGCGCATCGAATTCCGGTGTTCTTCTGTGACAGCAAGAACAATATTATCGGGAAGATAACCACGAATTATTCTTAACACTGCACCAGAATCGACACTTTCACCCCTTTCTTTAAGTTGATTGAGAGTTGACAAAAGGGTTCGTGTGAAATTTGTGAGAGAGTCTCCTCTTGACGAAGGTTTTTCAAGTGAATACAATTTATCCCAAAGGGCTGCTTGTACCCAATGCGTTTCACCAAAGTTTGATTGTAACATGGTGACCGCTGTGATGTAATCTCGACCATCACCTTTTAATCCGGCCAGCAGTTCTGCTGCTGGACCGGTAAGGCTGAGCTTGAGGTATGTATATTTCATACCCATTGACAAATTAGCTCGGTCGTGAATTTGAGCTCGAAAAATCTCCCACCAAGCTGCCCATTCTAACGGATCACCGTTATATTTAGCAAGCTCGATTTTTGGTAACTTTAACAAAGTTTCCGGTTGTGAAGGTTGAGAACTACTTCCCATATTGACATTGTTGTAAGGGGGTTGTGAAAGGGGTTGAGTAGTTAAATCAACAGTGGACTGACCTTTCAGGGAAAGTATCAACCTTTCCGCGGATTTGATGTGCGCTTGGGCGGACGCAATCCTCGATTCCAGCTCATCCATGAGCATCATCGCGTTGTTCGAGCCCGAATAGAGCGCGCGCTCCAATTTCGCGTTGGCGCTCTTTATCTCCTCGGCCACTCCGTCTTCGTCTCTGTCTAGGCTTGTGATGTAATCTTGGACAGTAGTTGTGAATTTGTCCATAGCCGTAGACAGGTCCGAGCGTTTCATCTCGGCCTGGTAGCCGTAGGCCTGAAGTAGTTCTAATACTTCCTCCGCCGCGCGTATGTTGACGGCGGCGGGTTGTGACTCGTCTTTGACGATTTTAGGAATCGGTTTGGATGTGAATTGCAGCACTCCGTTGCGCACTCCGGTCAGCGCCCGGCTATGCTGAGTCAACGGATGAGCTGTGTCGAACTCCTCAACGTTGCTCGCAGGCATAGCTGCGGCGGCGGCGGCGGCGCGCTGAGCGCGTATGCGTTCGTCGGCCATAGCAAAGTTTGATTAATTTATTGCTTATTAGCAAAGTGGTAGCTAGCTGTGAACGAAATAAAATAATAAAAATAAATATTTCGAATCTTGTGACTTGTACTTGTAAAATCGTAAGTATTTATGCACGCGCTACTAACGACTTTGCGTCCAAAACCGTATTACCGTAACCTCGTGCGTGTGACTCAGGCTGTGAAAAGCAATTTCCAATGAAATTTCGCGCGAGACGACTTAATTAGAGTGACCAATTAGTTTTAATTAGTCACCCTGCTCGCTGCGCCATGTAAAATAATACGGAACTTGTTGAAGTGACTTGTGAACCAGCTCCTATTCCTAACCGAGGAAGAGGACAAATGTGAATAAGTGTAAGTTGACGTGAAGCGTCGTCTCTAGTTGACGTTCCGTTATTTTATCAAATGTGATTAGTTGAGTTGAAGTGAATTGACGTGAGTTAGTGTGAAGCAAATTTAGATTGTTTACCAAAGGTTTTGACGAACGTTTTTATTTAGGCGATTAAATACAAAGAATTAAATGTAAACAAAATATATATAAAAAATATACGTAAACAAAGGAATTAATTTACAACTAAATTAATTACTTAAATAAAACGTAAAAGAAGCTCTAATTACCGGAGAAATAAGGCAATTTAAAGAAGGCACTTAATTACGACAAAAGGCGAGAATTAAGTGGCGCGGTTGTGAATAAAGCACCTCAAACAGCGCTGGTGTGAAATAAAGCACTGAGGTGACTTAAAGCACCAAGCGTTAAACTTAGCACCAAAAACAAGCGACTTAATAAAGTGACTACGGCGCTTATTTAGATCCTAGGAAGAGATTCGTGTGAAGTTGACGAGGTTGCAAACACTGCCGATTTTAGCTGTGAAATCGGCTTTTAAGGGCCAGACCGATGGCGATTGGTTTGGCGCCAATCGGTCGGCTCTAATCTCCGATTTTTTACCCAACATTTCCAATTGTGAAAGTTCAATCCTTGCCCGCTCGCTTCTCCGATGAAAAGCGAGCTAAACTGGCAAGATAGTGAAAATGTGAGACAAGCCAGACAGCATTTGAAATGGCGCGCGGGCCCGGCCCCCCACTCGGGGCGGGCCCGCCGCTTAACATAAACATGACGGCGTATTTGTGTGCTGCTTGTCAAGGAAATGTGGCGGAATGTGAGCAATGACTAAGATCTAAATATGTGAGCGATGTGAAGCGCACGTTGTAAACAACATCGCTTGAGATATTAATTGGTGAATGTGAAGATGTTAAAATGGGAATGTAAATATGAATGAAATCTTGACGAGTTGAATTAATTGAATATAAAAGAGAACATAAGAAAGTTAACTTAAATATTATAGGTTTTTACATTTTACGATAATGTTACACACCTTTATAATTGCTATTTTTGTTTATATACATGGTTATATAGTTAGTGTTAGCCTTTTTTATTCACATTTATAGCGGATTTCGCAATTTTGGCTGGCTGCCAAGTTCTCATATGGGGACTCTTCCATTGGAACGGAGCCAACGAATGAAAAATTGACAAAAACGGTAAAAGGGTCATGTAAACAGTCAAAATTTTTCGCTTCCAACTGACAACGTTGAAACGAAACGTTGAAACGGGCGGCGTGCACGCACGGACACGGCGAAGCGTCCATTTCTCTTTTAATATTTTTTCTTTTTCAATTCCGAGCGTCCGGGTGGGACCCAAGTTTTGTGTTCGCTCTATTCACGAGCGAATTCTAACTCTCCGATTTTGTAGGGTGAAATGTCCGCCGACTTTACGCCACTGGAGTTGAGGTAATGTAGTTGCTAGAATCAGAGTTGCGAAAACGTAATTACGTTTACCCGAAATACCCGGTTATTCGGGTATTTATACTTACGTTTACGTTTACGCTTTCCAAAAATACCGTTACGTTTTGTTACGTTTTCCTGGCACAATTATCAGGGTACCAGAGAAAACGTAAAAATATGCTACACAGAACCATATTGTTTGACAAATGTAGTGTATTATGATGAGTTCAACATGTTCTAATGTTGAAGAGTTTGAATTCCGCAATTGGAGAACTCAAACACCAATTTGCAAGTGAAAAGTAAAAAGTTGAAGGAAAGTATTTTTGTGAGGGAGAACTGCAATGCGAATAAAAAGTCGAAACATTTTTAGTGTTTTCTCATGACTGACCATTTGTCTAACTCGCCATTTCACTTAAAAATTTACTTTTCTTTAAATTTTTACTTACCATTCAACTTGCCATTCCTTCTCACTCATAATTTTTGTTAGTTCTTCTGTTACGGAATTGGCACCTTATGGCCCTACACCCAGTAGTTGACAACGATGTCAACTCCAATCCCAATTCAATATCACGATCCCATCATTCTAAATATATATAAAATACAGGTATTTAAGCAGAGAAAATGTTGATGGAGATCATATGAACATCCATAATGTTGTAAAAAACATTGTGTTTTTGTATTCTCTGATAGCGTAAGCACTTAATGTAATTTTTACGTTTACGTTTTATTTTACGTTTTCCCCGGTATTTTAAAAATACCTTACGTTTTAGTATTTATACTTTTGATTTGGAAAAGGTATTTACGTTTACGTTTACGTTTTCCAAAAATACCAGTATTTGTACAACTCTGGCTAGAATTAAGTCTGCATGAAAAAGAGTATTGTACATATGTGCTAAGTTTATGTAAAAATACAATCAGAGGTCATGAAATCCCACACTTTTTCTTTTTCTTGGAAATATCAAATTTTGGATATGCCACGAATAATTAGTTATGTTTAAGCTGGTAAACGCTTAAACTGGCGCGAGGTGCTGGCCATAGCGAATACTCACCTAAAAAATTATAACACCTTGGGGACTTGTGCCAGGTGATAAAAGCTTGCCAACCAGCGAACTTTCATACAACATTTTAACTCAAAACAACCAATGCAACCACCAAAATAGAAAACTGTGATTTATCCTGATAAACTGTGAAAACTCCTCCTGAAGATACAGATATCATGCCCAATTTATAGTGGGCGGGCATGATATCTGAATATACATTTTTTCATTTTATTTTACATTTACATAGGTATTTATAAGTTTCCTTATGCGTTTATATGTAGAGAAGCTTTTTACCCTTGCATTTCTCTGATAAAAGTTTCCATCCTTTCTTTGACAATTCGTTAACATACTGTGTTTCATTGAATTACCCCCCCCCCCCCCTCCGAAGCATACTGCTAGCGGAATGCTAAAAGTAACTGCACAAATGTAGCTATGGTTATGCTCCATTGTAGCTCTATTACCTTCTAAAAGTGTGTGAAAAACAGATAAAAATATATTAAAAATTCAGATTGATTGCATTTATACAATTGAATGGAATATGTGAGAACACTTCATTCAGCTGGATTAAATTTGTAAATAAAAAATGAATGTGCAGAATGAGCAAAAATGCATTTTTGCAGTGTTTCATCATTATCTGCAGTGATTTTTTTCATGTGAAAAAGTATGGCCAAACCACATATGCTATTTTTGCTGATTATACTCACTATACTGATTCTGGGCTATAATACACAAAAGTTGGCTCAAAAGTATAAATACAATTTCATTCCACATGTCTAAATAATTAACATTTTTTCTCGTTTCAGGAATGTAAAAAGAAACATAAGGAGGGTGAGCAGGGGCCAGTTCCGCAAAATGAGAAGTGAGAAGTGAAATGGCAAGTGAATTGAGAAAGAAATTGGCAAAAGCGTAGGGAAATTAATTTTTATTTTTTTACTTCGCATTTGCCATTTCACTTCTCACTTCTCATTTTGCGGAACTGGAACCAGGTGTCCATCTAGAAGACACCAATATTACAGAAAATTAATAGCACAGTCAGTTTTTTTTTAATGAAAATTAACTTTTTTTACACGGGGTACACACAAAGTGTCAGATGTGATGTCATACATATTCGTGAGTAACACATACATATAACATAATCATTTAAAAACAGAACATATCAGCTAAGAAGCTCTAACTTGCATAATTTATGTAGCTTTAAGATTGAACATAATTCTAAATACCGTATTTCCTTGAAATGCCCCTGGGGCCAGATTTAATACTCCCTACAGATTTGTAGGGTAGGGCGTACGCCCGACAGATTTTTTAAAGTTTAGCCGCATCGACGCACATGCACCGAGAGCAAGGCGGTTCGTAAAATATACGAAACCATCCCTTAAGGTTGCCGACATTGCAATATGACGTACCGTATTTCCTCGAAATACCCCCCGGGGGGTGATTGTTTCATAGTGGTCCCGAGAGGGGGGGGGTTAAACGAGGGGGGGGTATTTCGAGGGGGGGTTTATTGTTTCACAAGAAAATTTTTGAAAACCAAGTACAAAATTGTCGTCTGAAACGTACGCAGGCGTCGAAAAATGCAACAAAAACCGCCATTTATAAGGTTCTGTAGACTAATATTGGTACGTAGATGGTATAAACACTGTTCTAACATGATTCCGACATTGTTTTAACGTGTGTTCTGCACTACGCAGAACACAAACTGCAGTATTTGTCATGTACGTTCTCTTTACACTCAATTTGGGGGGGGGGGGTATTTCGAGGGGGGGGGGGTGATTGTTTCATAGTGGTCTCGAGAGGGGGGGGGTCAAACGAGGGGGGGGGTATTTCGAGGGGGGGGGGGTATTTCGAGGAAATACGGTATATAACTTCGATTTTGGCACGGAAATCACGATTTCGTCATTTCTTGGCCGTCTGCCAATTCGTTTTTTATTTTATTTTGTCGGGCGGGTTACTCGCATAGGTCACGCTTTTGTGTAGTCAGGTGGTCACTTTTTTAGTGTTCATTGTCTGCAACCGAAACCATGAGGGCAGCGACAAGAAAGAAATGCATGCACGAGCGTACAAAAGCGCGACTTATGCGAGTAACCTGCCCGACAAAATAAAATAAAAAACGAATTGGCAGACGGCCACGAAATGACGAAATCGTGATTTCCGAGCCAAAATCGAAGCGATAACCGTCATATTGCAATATCGGCGACCTTAAGGGATAGTTTCGTGTATTTTACAAACCGCCTTGCTCTCGGTGCATGTGCGTCGATGCGGCTGAACTTTAAAAAATCTATCGGGCGTACGCCCTACCCTGCAAATCTGTAGGGAGTATTAAATCTGGCCCCAGGTGGTTTATTTTTCTAGAGTGGAAATTTTGGGGGGTATTTCGAGGGGGACTTATTCGAGGGGAAGGGTTTAAATATTATTTAATCAGAAATTTTCATGAAATTCGCAGTAAAGAGTACGCTTTTATATACCCAAAACAGATAATCAACATGTCCAAGTAGGGTATATTTGGACATATCAACGTCCAATGCTACACAAACTAGTACATTTGTAGCTGCGATGCAATCTGCGACCAATATTTGCATCATGTACATTGCATAGATCAGGTACATAATGCCAGACGGGGGTATTTCGAGGAGGCGGGTTTATTTTTTTCCCAGCTCAAAAAGATCTGGGGGTTTTTCGAGAGGGGGGGTTAATTCAAGGGGGTGATTTTTCAAGGGGGTAATTCGAAAAAATGTGGTATAACATCATACTGTAGTTTATCTGCCAAAATCCGCAACTCGCAAGTTTTCACCATGTCCAGTTCACAGCGATCTGGGCTGCCACAAAAAAGGTACACATTTCTGCGCAAATGCTTTTTATTGGCACAACGCCAGCTGCCAGTGTGCAATCAGCGCCTTGTGGCCAGAAGGAGACCATGTAGAAGGAGTAACCCACAGCCAGAACAGATCACGCAGGTTTGTCCTTAGGGCAGTCCTAGATCCTGTAAAAACTAAAAAGCCCTGTAAAATGTGAAATGTCATGTGTCAAAAGTACGTTTGCCATTTAGCAGGGAATTTTCCATGACTTTGAACACGTTGCATGACATTTGACATTTTACAGGGCTTTTTACAGGGTCTGAGAGTGGCACCTTGCCAATTATGGTGCCAAATGTGACAGCAAGCATGATGAAAAGTACTGATGAAAAGAATTCGTTGTGTGTGTGTTTACAGTGTGAAAAGTGTGAACAGTGTAAAAAGTGTGTTTACAACAGTGTTGTTAAAATACTGGTATTTTTGGAAAACGTAAACGTAAACGTAAGGTAAATACCAAAATACCAGGTATTTTGGGTAAACGTAAATACGTTTTCGCAACACTGTTCTGCAGTTGTTTTAGATCTAATATTTTTGTTGAATATATGGACAACTTTTACACCCTCCAGATATTTTCTCACTGCTCATGTAAAGTAACTGTTTAAACACATTTTTTACAAATGGAAATTGCAAGGTATTTACCCACACAAATGTAAATATGATCACATAATCATACGCAGAACTCCAACACAACAACAACCTCATTATATCCCAAAATTAACACAACAAAAGCTTGTTCAGACTACAACAGCAACTGCATCAGATATGTGGAAAATCAAATGTGTGACACAGATGTTGCCAAGGCCAGGTGCCAGTTCCAAACCCTGTAAAAAGCCCAGTGAAATGTCAAATTGCAAAGTGTCAAAAGTCATGGAAAATGTCACATTTGCCAGGACTTTTGACACTTTGCATGACATTTGACATTTTACAGGGCTTTTTACAGGGTCTGGGACTGCCCCCAGGTGCACCAAAACATGTGGACATTGTGCCAGCCAAGTCAATATAACTGTGAGTCAATCACTGTATTTACCTCCAATTCTGGGTGTACTGCACAACGATGGGTAAGTTCTCCAAAAAAAAAACACTTTCTGTGTTTTGAGTTTTTCAAAAATGAATACCTGTGTTTTGAGTTTTTTTTCGAAAAAAACTTGAGTAACTCTGTTTTTTTTCTGTGTTTTTTGTTAAAACTCGAGTTTTTTGAGTTTTTTTGAAAAAACTCGAGTTTTTGACAAAAAAACTTGAGTTTTCCCCCAAAAAATTCTGATTTACAGCATTTTGATGTGGAAACAGTGGTTTTCTTATTAAATATTGGTTTTGCACATGTTTTAACCACACATAACATCTGTGTATTCATTCAAGTGTCGGAAAGTCCATAAAAATGTCCTCAATGAGGACATCCACCCACATCACAACATCAGCATCAACAAATGCTCACAAACAACAATTTACGCACTACTCCAAAATTCTTCAATGGATGTGCACTGTATGGAAGTCTACATAATTGATTTGAACTACAACTATATTTAAACATGTCCACCAGGAGATGTGCATGCCATCTTCAATTTATTTTTTGTTCCATCATAAAATATGAATACATTATGTACATATTTACATGCTTTACATGCATATCTTATCTTGTTTAGTTTAACTGAATTCATGTGCATTCTGAAAATGTGTTCAACCACTTCGCTGAAAAAAACTCAAAAACTCAAAAAACTTTTCTGTGTTTCCGTGTTTCTGTGTTTCTGTGTTCTCCAAAAAAAAACTCATTTGAGTTTTGAGTTTTTCAAAATTTGTGAGTTTCCGTGTTTCTGTGTAAAACAAAAACACAGAAACTCAATGAGTTTCTGTGTTCAATTTCTGTGTTTTTTCCATCGTTGGTACTGCAACAACAACAATGCATTACATTTTATCAAACTGAAATGTGACAAAATGATGAACCAGGCAAATAAAGTAAACTGGTGGAAAATATAAATGAGAAAATCACTTTATTACATTTTACAAATCCCACATGCAACCTGTTAGGCTCTCATCTTGTGTGAGGGTGCGCCCACGTATTTACTATATATACCCTAGGGGGCACCCCCCTCAGGCCACCCTTGCCGCAGAAAAAAATTTTTTTCCACATTTTTTCTGGAAAATATAAATGAGAATTCATACAAATTTTTGTTCCTGAAGAAATTTATATTTTTAATATCTTTTTTTCTGGAAATTTGAGACCAAAAAGTTTTTTTAACATTGGTAGATTGTAAGTATGTTTAACTTTTCTACCCCCTCAGAACCCCCAGAAGCCCCACACAATGATGGCGTTGTTGATCAAATCCAAAAATTTTTTTTGAGAAAAACATAGGTTTGAAAAAGTGGACAATCCACTATCCCAAGCTATTCATGGAGCACATGGGGGCCAGAATTGGCTCGCTCAGTGTCAGGGGAACATATGGCTGCTCCTGGGCCCCGTTTTTGCACTTAAGTATATTTTTATAGCGAACAATAAAAACAGCCCTGTGTAAAGAGGGCACTCGCGTGACAGCGTGTCCAGCACCTGCAGTGTCGTGATGCAAATTACAAAATACTTGTGCCCATTCAATGTGGGCACTAATTATCTGATAAAAACCTGTAGGGGCCACTGGGCGCTGTGCCCTGTATCTAGTGTGAGTGGGCCAGACAAATAAAGAGGTCATGTCCAGAAAATCAAAAATCACAGTTTTTTAATCACAACCACAATTTAGGTAATCACAAAGTTTAAAATCATTGTTGACATGGCTCCGTGGCACAGTCTGTATATTGGGGGTAATTTTTGTGTGGGGGAGTGGGCGGGGGGTCAAAATATACCCCCTAATTACCAGTGGGTCAAAAGATGGCTTTGGGCAAGCCACAAGGACTTTAAATTTTTTGAAAAAGCACAAACACAAGTGTATACATCACTTGATTTGTCACCACACCAAAAAATGGCTGCACACTTCACCACAGCTATATTTTGTGTGGTTTTTTGAAAATTCTCATTTATATTTTCCGGGAAAAAATTGGCAAAAAATCTTCATCAATCTGTAGCAGCAGAACAGGGGGGTGCCATGGGGTGCCACTTGGCATATATGTAGGCAAATGTTGTGGGCACCCCCACAACAAATGGCAGCCATATTGGGCTGCACGTTTTCCGGTGAAATTGTTATGAAAAATGAGGTACCTGATTTCTCATTTAAATGTGCCACCAGTTTACAACTTGAAACACTGGTTTTGGTGCCTTTTGGCCCCATTTTAGTCATTGAGGACATTACCATGAGTGAAGGGTGTGCTTCTAAAAGTACTGGTCTACAAAAAATCTATTTTGTGATAATCGCGGTAGAATGTTTGGAGTATGCAATACCCATACATGAGTATCAGGTATGGGTATTTGGGATATTTTATTTTGGGTATTTTGTTGGGTATCCACATGCATGGGTATAATCTTTGATTATATACATCACACTGGCTAAACAAAATTTTGTGATAGTGATACCATTAATTTATTGTAGATCAGTACTTTTAAAAGCAAGCCCTTCAAGTGGTGAAGTGAAATGAGTAGTGAAATCGGAAGTGAGACATGACATGGGAAGTGAATTGAGATATGAAATGAAAAGGGAGTTTAGAAGTGACCCCTTCACCATACTTGGCTCAAAATGTGTGCAATCAATGTGTTGAACAATGACGTCATAATTCCATGCACAGAAACAGAGTACATATCTTGAAGAACAGCAACATATATTGATGCTGCTTGGCATGACGGAACTTCCAAAGGTGGAGAAAACTAACATCCCAGCAGGTGCCACTCCCAGACCCTGTAAAAAGCCCAAAATGTGTGAAATGTCAAATGTCATTTGCCAAATGTCAACCGAGTTGCCATTTGCAGGGCATTTTCCAGGACTTTTGACACTTTGCATGACATTTGACATTTTACAGGGCATTTTACAGGTTCTGGGAGTGCCCCCAGGTCTTCTGGAAGCACCTATGATAATAAAGCTGATGGACAAATTAGAAAAGCAACAAAAATTCAGAGAGTGGTACAATCGATACACTTTTCTTGCAAAACCAGGTTCAGACAGTGTCCTGTTACAGTTCTGAGAAGTTAAAAAAAGTCTCCAGAATATTTCCTTAACCCTCCAACAGATTTTGTCACAAATAAAGCCCCTAATAGTGAACACAAATCAAACAAAGCTTGGAAAAATTGTGGTGTCAAAAGTATGATGTGTGTTATCCAAAAATGTAGGATATTGTTATTGATACTGAAATTGATAATTCACACAATATTCTTTCTAAAGATATGTCTTGATTTACTTTTACAGCATCCATCACACCACCAGCAGCAATGAATTCGAGCAAAGTGTTGCAATTCAATGCAAAAGAAAAGATGCATCCATCAGCAAAACCCACCAGGTTCCCATCCCAGACCCTGTAAAATACCCTGTGAAATGTAAAATGTCATGTAAAATTCCCTGTAAAATGAAAAATGTACATTTTCTGTTTTCCAGGGCATTTTCCAGGGTCT
>OZ038453.1:26979293-27010895 GCA_964036195.1 Sphaerolaimus hirsutus | reverse complement strand
CTTAAATTATGACATAGAATGGAAAAAAATGAATTTTTAAATTTGCTCTAACTGTGGTTGGTAATTCTCAGTATTGGTCACAATTAAGTTATTGATACATATATTATCTATAAAAATTGGAGACCCATAGCATCATGCACACTCATTAAATTTATTTTATGACTTTATTTTACATCATCATTTTACACTGAGCTGTAATCTCAGCTTGAGTTAACAAATGTATTTATATTTTACACACACATATATTTTACATCATCATTTTACAAAAGAGACTTTAAGCTGAAACCCATACCTTGTCAGGAGCTTTGTACACTCACATATTGCATTGCTACATATCGTATTTCCTCGAATTGCCCCCGGGGTTTTTTTCAGAGTGAAAATTTTGATAGAAAAACGTAAAAAATGCAACAATAACCACCATTTATAAGTTTTTACAGCTTTATATAAGGATGTAGATGGTATAAACGATGTTCTAACGTAACACAGTAAGTGTTTTGAACGTCTGTTATGCATTTCCAGGACCACAAATTCATAGTGCCCATTTTGAGGGGGGTATTTCGAGGGAGGGGGTATTTCGAGGAAATACGGTAGTTTACATGAAGACTCACCTGGTGGGATGGCAGCAACCCTTGATATTTAGAGTTTGGCCAACCTGACTAAGATCATAGTCAGCAAAAGTGGGTGGCAGAAAAGGCTGATTGCCACAAAAACCCTCGCAAAAAACTGGTCTGATAGATTGTGGGGCCTGGTGGTGGAGGGTGGACACTCGGTAAAACTGATTTCTCTGCTTATATGAACCTCCATTGCACCAACCAGGTGCAGTCCCAGAACCTGTAAAGTTCCCTGCAAAGTGTCAAAAGTCATGTGAATGATACATACTCATTCTTTGAATCTAATCATCAGCATTACAAAAACTTGAGGTGTTTATTTGAGGAAGTATAGTATTTGGTGCATGGTTACTGTTATTGTATTACCTTTTTTCAGCATTTATGTCAAGGCTGTTCATTCACAATGTGGACATAACAGATTAATCCTGAATTATTATCATAATCTTATGGAATAACTACTCTACTGAAAAAAATTAATCCCTCAACTTTTCCAAATTAAAATATAAACCAGTGTGGGTATTCCATTTTCAAGGAGATAAAGTGCACATATTTTTTTTCCAATTTCCATTTCAAAATGTTTCATAAAGTCTACAATAAAATTTTCGTCAGTCTAAGCCTGCCAAATTTTCAGTGTCACCTCCACCAATTAACCAGGATCCAATTCAAGCCTAATTGCCTGAGATTGAATTCGCCTCCACTAGAAAGGCCGCAGGGTCGCTGTGGACCCCCAAAAACCCCACCCTGTTGTGGCGCTGGACCCCATTGGTTCCTGGTGCCACTCCCAGATGCTGTAAAATGCCCTGTAAAATGGAAAATGTCATGCAAAATGTCAAAAGTCATGTAAAATGCCATACAATGTTTCAAAAGTCATGTAAATGTGTAACATTCATTTGTGTTAACAATGTCAAAAGTCATGGGAAATGTCATGAAAAACGTCAAATCATCAGTTAAAAAATAAATTACATGGCATTTGAAAACTTACAGGGCATTTTACAGGGTTTGGGAGTGGCCCCTGCGTTTGTTGCGTGGCTGCTCACCGACTGTGTCCACTTGAAGGACCATGACCTGAGAAATTGGGAATGGAAAATAAACAACAATGTTGATATGTTATGATGTGCTGAACCAAGCTGATATTTTCTGGTAACTCCCAAAGGGAAAATCAATTTTTTTGAATAAAAAATGTTCCATATGAACTGAAGAGTAAACTGAAAAGTGCACTGTATTTGAGTTTTTGTGGATACATGGAAGACTAATAAAAAACAAATCCTTTGAAAAGTGTTGAAACAATATTCATTTTAGATGTTTGAGCAAATCATGACAAAATCCTCATGAGTAATAAATTAATGAATTTAAAAAGCACTCCCATCCCATGTTTCCCTGGGAAAGGTATTTATAATTTTCTTCAACATTTTCCTGTATAAAAAGTGTAAAAACACTCAATTTCATCACTTTCATTGCAAAATGTGGTGTTATAAAATATTACCCCATCTTTATCAATTGGATCTGATCCATCCGCAGCTTTTCCAGCAATGTGCAACAACCATTGGTCACTTTTTGACAACTTCTCTACCACTGCTGTTATATCCATAAAAACCCCCCTTGAGCGCGAGCTACGGAATTCCTTCTTCAGAGTGACCGATTTATCCATCTGTAAAATAAGACATGTAATGAATTCACAGGGAAAAGTACCTTACTGACAACTCGCTGCCAGCTCAAAGACAACAAGCTACATGCAGTTGTTTACACTTGGCAGCGAGTTGTCAGCGAGTTGTCAGCGGGTGGCAGCGAGTTGTAAAAAGCTGCAGTGTGGTTGGCAGCGAGCTGTCAGCTTGCTGAAAGCATGTACTTTATAAACACATTACAGCATTTCAGTGAGCTGGCAGCGAGGTGAAAAAAAATTGTCAGCGAGCTAGGCCTGATTTTCGCTGCTTGGCAAGCGAGCTGGCAGCGAGTTGTCAGCAAGGTACTTTCCCCTGTGATTTGCAAAAAGAGTGACAACATATCATGGTTTGTTTCAAATCCTGACTAATACTTGTACATTATACAATACAAGTGCACTTTGAGTGCACAAAATGCATCATGATGATTAAAAGCAGAATTCAGTGACAAAAATTAATTTATGATGTGCTGTGAAGTGGGCTGGAAGTGTTACTACCTCAAGATAATTCCGCACATGTTGATTTTTTTCAGTGAAGTGACTTACTTCACCTATTTTATCATCATGATCGTCATTGTTTTAGCAAATGAAGTGTGTGTCGTACTCCATTTTCATCTTTTGTCTCATTTTGATCTAATTTTTGTTATGCTTTTATTTTTGTCATTCACCATATTTTTGTATAGTGAACGAAATCCCACGGGGACCAGGTCCCGGTGGCAATAGAAATGGCCCCGACCGGGGCCAAACGTCCCAGTCAGAAAATTTATTTTTCAGTAAACAAATAATTTTGATCCCCGACCAGGGACATTCGTCCCTGACAGGGGACGAAAAATGTGTCTTCTGTTGGGGACGAACGTCCCCAGTCAGGGCCATTTCTATTGCCACCGGGGCATGGTCCCGGGTGGGATTTTGTTCACTATATGAAAATACAGTGAATGACAAAAATAAAAGCATAAAAAATAAGAACCAGTTACTGTGCTCAGCTGAAATTTGGCATGCGTACTCACTAAGCAAAGGAGTACACACATGCTGAAATTGAGACAAATTGAAAAAATTATACACTTCCCCAAAGAAAATGTATCAGCGTGTGTGGGTATAAAACAGGGTATAAAACTTTTTATAGAATTTTACAGACACTTGAGTTTTTGTAAATTTTTGCTAAAATTGTACAAAAATTTGAATTTTTGTACAATTTTACAAAAATTTTACAAAAATTTGAACTTTTGTAAAATTGTATTTTTATTTTATTAATTTTCCATTTTATTTTATTTTATTTTATTATTCGATTATCCATTTTTTATATTTTTTTCTGAGATTTTGCCAACCCTGGTCACAAGGTATTAACAAGAGATTTAATCATACTTTTATGAGATTTTATGAAACTATATAGAATTATACTTTCATCAATTCACCCAATTTTTGGACAACATGATGTTTTATCACTGATAAGTAATGAGTATACCTGGCCATTCTGCAACACTCTACTTATAGTGATTTCAAATGTGTCATTCATCACAGCAGTGAGCCACAGTCCAATTTCAGCTTTTATGGGTTTTGCTGATGAATGAATCTCTTCTTTCACTTCAAATTGGAACACTTTGCTGGAATCTATTTCTGATGGAAGCTCGATGGTAGCTGTGATGGAAATGTTTTTGAGTGTTCATTCTGTTTCTAATAGTAGTGAAGTAGAAGGATAGATGTCCCTTTGTGCTTTGTGCCTACATGGCAAAATCTATGTTTTGTCAATACATATAAATAACCAATAAAATGATTAACAGCAACATACAAATTGGAAACATACAGGCTGAATTGCAACATTCTTTGCAGCTTGTCACAATTTCCCAAGCAACAGAATATTTCTTTTTAATTATTATGTTTTGCTTTTATTGAGGTGTTCATGTGATATTCGTGTACATTGTACTGTTCATGTATTTCTGGTAAATAGGACTTTGCACATGAGAAATGCACTTCATTAACTTACATGGGAAATGTAAATTATAGTGCATGGGAAATTGTTATGAACCAGGATTTGGAAAAACTACCATAAAAGTGTACTTTTCTAACAGTTCCAGCAGATGTAAAGTTTATGCTACCTCAATATTATATATGTTACACTATCTTTCAGTGAAAAATCAGCCATCACACCTGGTTTTGAATAAAGAATATGCTGTTCACGCCACTCAGTGCTTTCCTGTTGTGCATTCACTTGCTTGATGAACTCTTTGATCATGGGGATTGCCAAAAATCCTGGAGGTAAGTCATCTTTGGTTCCCTTTGGCATTTCTTTCATTCCTACCATCTCCAGGATCATGCTTTCAACTGTCTGATTTGGTTTCTGGGTGAAACAAATTTTTATTTCCCTCTCAAAATTTTTGCCCAATATAATTTTTTTTTAGTTTCTCCATGCAGATGTTTGGGTTTTACCACTCATTTTTCAGGCAATTGTGAACTTATTTTTCATGTGAATTATCTCATACTGTTTATGATTTGATTTGCCTCTGATCAATCAATTTACCAACTATGACTTGTGTTTTACTTCTTTTGTAAAATTAGCACCCAAACCGAGGCACACTTTTTAAAGAAAAAAATATGTAATAATGGTAAAAAGGGAATCAACCAACACAGAAGTGACATGTTTTGCTGCACAGCGACTTGGCAACAACAGTGTTACACTGATCATTTTTCAAGTACCTGTCACAATTTGTGTTTTTGTCCTTGCATGGAATTGTAATTGGTTTCTGAAAAACAGTAGAAAGTTGATGTTGCTTCAAATGTATTTTGTATGTAATCAATATACTTTCATTATTCATTATTGAATAATTCATCAATTTATTTATCATGTTATACAAATAGATAGGCATTCAAAAGTCATGTGTGCTTGTTCTGGCTGCATTCCAAGTGCAAGGTTCATTGGTACCAAATTCTGACTGGCATATTTTGATTTCAGCACATCACCATTCACCAGACCTATACTTTGTATAAAAGTATGTTTTAACAAATCAGAAAGGTGTTTCCCAATGCCAACATTTATTAGTTTCCCTCATTATAAGGTTGAAGCTGTTAGATTTTTCAACATTTCATAAAAAGTTTGAAGCTTAGCTGTACTGACTGAGGCCTATGTGAAAAATTTTATTGGGCTATTACATTATTTGATAATTTGTAAATTATTTAAATTACACACCCCACATTTAACAATCACATCAAAGTGCACAAATCACAGCACCAGTCAAGGCAGACACAAGTACAAACCTGTGTTGTCTGTTCTGGCTGTGGGGCACTCCTCCTGCAGGGCTGCCTTCTGGGGGCAGTCCCAGACCCTGTAAAATGCCCTGTAAAATGTAAAATGTCATGCAAAGTGTCAAAAGTCATGTAAAATGCCCTGCAAAATGGCAACTCGGTTGCCATTTTGCAGGGCATTTTTTACATGACTTTTGGCACTTTGCAGGACATTTGACTTTTTACAGGGCATTTTACAGGGTCTGGGATTGGCACCTGGCCACCAGGCGCCCAGTGCACACTGGCAGCTGTCTACGCGCCCACAAAAAGCACTGCCGCAGGAATGTGTACCTTTGCCTTGGGTACCCTGATTTTCTGTAGCTGCAAGTGTTGTGAGGTGTAAATAGGAATGTGTCAAATTGTCATGGCTAAATAGGTTCATGTGATTCCATTCTATTGGTATCAGTATTGGCAAAATCTTTATGAGTACATTCAATGATTGGTTTCGATATCAGTATCAAAAAGCCGGTATTGCTTGAATGGTTTAAATTGAACCATAATCTAGAAACTTGTGCATGCTATGCAAATGCAAGTTCATGCATTTTATGTGCTGATGAGGACATTCATTAATTATTGATTATAAAAATGGTTCACACCATGTGCAAATGCAGTTGAAATATTTGCATTGGCAAACAATGTAAATAAATTGTGAATTTTTGATAATGTTACAATCTTCTTTGTTATGTTATATTGTGTTGTCTGGTTTTGGGGTTGTTGTGTTGGACTATATCCTCCAACAATTTGTAACATGGCAGCATTTATAAAAAAGTAGAAAAGTGGAAAAAAGAACTGACGATGCCAACGATTTTGTGTAGTACCGTGGCTGTGTAGATGGGCATTTGACTTTTTGCCTCCTGTTAACACCGCTGAAAGTTATGAGTTCACAGTACATTATTTCATATATTTACATGTACATTTAAGCTTAAAATTTTTTTTTTCCAGAAAATCTGCAAATCTCAGGTTTCACCAGTCCCATACCAAAAATGCAAGTTTCATGTATAATGAATATTCAGGCTATTTACACAGGTCCCGGCCGGGGACCGGGACCCGGCAAAAAATATTTTTTTTCAAAAAACTACAGCAAATCTAAAGTTTTATTGGCCCAATCCCAAAATGCTGGGTTCTTATGTCCTAGTTCCATTTACCGTATTACCTCGAATTATCCCCCCCTTGAATAAACCCCCCCCCCCCTTCGAATTAACCCCCCCTCAAAATGGGCTGGGGAAAAAATAACCCCCGCCCTCTAAATACCCCCCTCCTAAATGATGGACATCATGTATGCAATGTACATGATGTATTTATTACTACTTATTTGGATTGCAGTGACACATTTACGCTCATTTGTGTACAGATGTACACCTATAGCCCAAATATGACCTACTTTCTCACGTTTATTACCGTTTTTGTGTATGAAAAAGTGTATTCTTTACTATGAATTTCACGAAAATTTCTGTCGAAATAATAAAAAAAACCTTGAATAAACCCTCCCTCGAATTACCCCCCCCCCATCGAATTAACCCCCCCCCCTCAAATTTTGCTGGCGAAATAATAAACCCCCATGGGGGTATTTCGAGGTAATACGGTATTAACATTATTTTGTTAAATGGGTGTTTTTAACCTTTGTGGATAGGCACCTAAAATCAGCACGAAAATAAGCACACACAGTGAAAGGTAGCTCTCTGACAACTAGGTGACAACTCGCTTGCCAAAGCCGCAAAATAGGGCCAGCTCGCTGACAAACAAAATGCAGCTTGTTGACAACTCGCTGACATATGTACTTGGTGCATAAAGTGCATGTGGTGCAAATTACATTCAACTTGCTGACAACTCGCTGCCAGCTGTGCAGCTGCTGGGAAAATGCACCCCAACTTTCTGCCACTCGCTGACAACTGTTTTCCAACTCGCTGCCACTCGCTGACAACTATGTTCCAACTCGCTGCCAACAGTAAACAAATCGTTGTCAGCTAGTTGGAAGCGAGTTGTAGGAGAGTTGTCAGAGAGCTACCTTTCACTGTGACAGCCAAAATCAAGATGAAATGTGTCTTTTTCATGTTTATTGTAATTCTTCAAACCTTCCAATGTTCAATTTATTATCTCAGAAGGCAAAGTTTTACTAGTGGAATATGTAGTGTTTATCTCAGTCAATCAAAAACTTTAGATAAGTTTCCCACTGAATGAATACATTTTATACAATTCAATAAATCTCCCAGACTGAAATGGATCAAACTTTACAATTTTCACATAGAGATGTATTCAGAATTGGAAAGACACGAATCAGAGCAAAAAATGGGTGTGTGATGCGCGGTGTAGTGTCCTGAAGTGACTTCACGCAGACGCGCAATGTCGGCGTGAAGACACTTCACTGCATCCCAGATTCTTCACAGCACTTCACGAACCATGCAAAGTATGCTGCGAAGTGCACTTCACGAATTTCGGTCTTCGTGAAGCTAGGTGAAGTGAGTGGAAGACACTTCACCGAAAACTTCGTGAAGTGTGTGCAAGTGAGTGGAAGTGTCTTCACAGAGCGCACTTCCACACACTTCACGAACCCATTTTTTGCTGTGAATGCGATTTTTTGTAGAAACACCAGCAAAATGAAAACATGTTTGAACACAAAGTAAATGATAAAGTTATAAATATAATTGGCGGAGCGCAAAGTATGTGTAAAATCGTACCATAAATGTATGAATAAAATATTGTGACAAATTTTGTAATTACATATTCCACGATGAAAAGAAAATGTCATGACAAAAAACTGTATAATAAATTTTTGGTTCATTATTCGGATGGGTTATGGTAGGTGTCCATACTAACGATGGCAAACCCCCCGAAAAAAAGTATTTAAATTTTTAAGTGTTTTTTCCAAAATGAATTTTCGAATTTTCGAATTTTTCCTCAAGTGAATTTTCGAATTTCGAATTTAATTTTCGAATTTTCGAATTTTCAAATCTCTTTGGGCAGTTTTCGAATTTTTTTGGGGTATTTTCGAATTTTTTTGAGTAATTTTCGAATTTTTTTTGGGAAAAATATTGAATTAAGAGCTTTGAAGCTGTAAATTAGTTACGTTGAAATAGTTATGGGTGCTCGATGCATTCCTGCACATTCCTCAATTGACTGGGTCCACCCATAGCTGGAATTGGCGGTGGCTGTACTGGGAGGGGGGGGGGATCACCAGATTTTTGTGTCATTCCATTCTGTTGTGCATTTGCTGATTTTGATGTCATTCAAGTATGTTGGGGTTTGGGTCTGGGTATACTCGGCGGACATGATGCTCTGCCCTGGCACTGATTTATGTCTCACGTTGGAAGCGTGCAAATGATGACAAAAGCATGCGATTTTTGTATAAAAGATGAAAAAAATTTGTTGTGAATAAGTTAACGTATAGCGTTATAACAGAGACGAATTTTCTCAACTTTTTATGAACATCGCATGCGTAAAAAAGTAGTTGGCACGCTTCCAGCGGGAACCACGCGTGCAGGGTGTAAAGTGACTCGAGTATATGACCATTTTTTTGGTTTTCCTCAAATATAATCTCCCAGTCCCAAGTATAAGGGGTGGCGTCTATTTATGATAATTTCACATGGCCGATCTGGCTAGTCGAATTTGAAGATTATAACTTGGCCATTTCTGGACCGATTTGAACCATTCAAAAGTTAAAATAATCTACACAACCCATCGATTCAATTGCTAGGGTTGGATTAGTGATGTCGACATTTTTATGTCAATTTGACCCTGTTTATATGTGATTTATACTTTTATTTTCCATACATCCTCGAATCCCGCTTGAATATCTCCCCCCTCGAACAAGTCTCCCTCAAAAAATTTTGACAAAAAAACTCCCCTGGGGACTTATTTGAGATGTATTTACATCAAGTATATGATAGCATGTTCAGAAAAATTAATGTTAGATGTTGAAATACTGGGTCAAATTGGCATAACAAATTTAGACATCACAAATCTAACCTGAAAAATGGAATCTACAGATCTACACATACTTGGACGGTATCAAAATTGGCTGATGTGTAACAGAATGGGCAACACAAAAGTCTGGTGTTAATCCAACCCCCTAAAATGTCATCCCCGATTCCAGCTATGGGTCCACCATGGATGTCATTTCAATGTTTTTAACGTTTTTTTTTGTTTCGATACACTTTTTCAGACGCACCGCGTCTCAATTGTCGATCGAATTAGCACATTGAACTTGAGAATGTGTTATATGTCCTTGAATTCCCTGAAAAATTCGAAAAGTATTTTTTTCGAATTTTCGAATTTTTTGAAAAATAAATCGATTTTTAAGTGTTTTTTCTAGGGGTGAAATAAAAATTCGAAAATTCCGGAAAAATTCGAAAATTCGAAAATGTTTTTGAATTTTTGAATCTTTTTTTGCCATCGTTAGTGATGGTATACAGGCAGAAAATCTGAATATTCACAGTTGGCACCATTTTGGCGCCTGGCGCCATTGGCACCTGGCGCCATCTTTCCTTGCGTTTTTCCATCGCTACACTGGACTAAGAAATACATGGGGGCTGTCTATAATCAAATTATCCATCATTTGAGACTCTTTCAAAGATTCATTTATCTAAAAAGCATTCATTTTTTTATGAATCACAATCAATGTACTTAATATTGTATTGTATTTATCAAACGTCAAATCACATCACTCACATAGCTATTCTGTGTTTTACACAGTGTTTTACTTCGCATACCGATTCCTCCTGCGGTCTGTTATTATGGTTAGATTTAGCCTGAAGAAAAAGTATTTAAGGTTTGTGTGCTGTTTAAGTATGTCTTGCTTACAAAGTTATCCAATTTTCACATTTTTTTTGTCCAAAAAAGTGTTTTCAGGTTTGAATTTTTGTTATACTCAACAGCAGGGTTGGCAAAATCTCAGAAAAAAATAAAAATAAAATAAAAATAAAATGGAAAATTGAAGAATAAAATAAAATAAAATAAAATGGAAAATTAATAAATTAAAAATACAATATTACTAGTATTCGAATTTTTGTAAAATTTTAGTAAAATTGTAGAAAAATTCGAATTTTTGTACAGTTTTAGTAAAATTTTACAAAAACTCGAGTGTCTGTAAAACCCTATAAAAAGTTTTCTATCCTGTTGCTTAAGATTTTAGCTGCCAATTTGCATAACTGGTGCTTTGTTGTTGCATTAATTGTATTGATTGAAAAATATTTTTGCTCAAAATTGCAAATTTTCACATCTTTTAATACATTATCACCTTAAAAATCACCTATTTATGTGATTTTTTTCTATTTTCTTCATTCCATACTTGAAAGCCTATACACTGAACCCTGCAAGCCCCCCCCCCCCCTCCAGGGGTATCTTGAATTTCGACCCTCTGAGTGGTTGTATAGATAGCAAATCGCTCCTCCGGAGAGATAGATAGCTGAAAATTTTTCTGGGGGGCGGTTTGGGGGGGGGGTTGTGCTGGTTCGAATCATAGGCTTTTTCAGGGCATAGAAGGAAGAAAAGAGGGAAAAATCGCTAAAGGTAGGTGTAAAATAGCTCAAAAATAGTACACAAGAGCATTTAGTAAACACCTTCCCGGTCACGTCCGGCAGCCATTTTTTGATTTTACGTCTTATATCCTATCCCCAGTTCTAGGGCGCCCCCGAGGCTGAAACTTGGGGGAGATATTGGCGCAACCCCCCTCTACTTCGCATGAATTGGGGGGGGTTGCGCCAATATCTCCCCCAAGTTTCAGCCTCGGGGGCGCCCTAGAACTGGGGATAGGATATAAGACATAAAATCAAAAAATGGCTGCCGGACGTGACCGGGAAGGTGTTTACTAAAAATAGCTGAAAATAGGCAAATAGGAACCAGAACTATGATTTTGAAAATGAAAATCTATAAAAAGGTATGAAAAATAGTGATTTTGGGGTAATTTTTCTCAAAAATCGCTCCAGATAGGTAGATAGCTGGGCGGTTTGGGGGGGGGGTGGTTGGGTAGTAGACCAAAATTTTGATAGGGGCGGGCCAAAGTTCAACCGAGGCGCCTTCCACCAGCCGCCACAAGGGTGAGTTGGGGGTGGAAGTGATTTGCTGTGGCGGAAGGCGGTGGAAGGCTATGGCGGTCGTGGTGCCAGGCAAAACGCGCACTAGGACGCCGGCAAGCGTGCAGAAGACCGGCTTCGGCTTCGGCGGGAACATTTAGGTGGCTAGGAGGTGGCGGAGAAAGGAGTTATTTTCTTTTTTTTGCTATGTTACTGTGGCTCGTAATTCTGATGTTAGGTGTACTAGCACATGATACGAGGAGTAACAAACTAATCTGGTCACTACATTTAACTGGTTTCAACACTTTATCTAAGCTAGGTGTATCTGTGCTACATCACCTGGCATCCTTATATGTGTGTAACCTGTTAAATTTGTTGAAAAAAACAGATTGTGGTGTTGCGCAGACGGTATGGCGTTTTTTTAACAAGCTGGTGATCATGAAATATGATCTCGAGCTTATGTTATGTATGAACTTGATTCAACTGATTCGCATGTTGCGTCATCTCCAATCTGTTTGTGGAGTCCACTATGAAAAATATTACGCCTTGTTTGACTTACTACTAAAATCAATCTCGTGCCCCAAGATTTGCATGGTAGGTAATAATCCAACGCGAAATGCAAGTATTGCCACTGTCAGAGAGGGTGGTTCTGAGAGAGGTTTTGGCAAGTCACCAAAAATTCGTAATTTTGTCGATAGTGAAAAAATGTCAGATGAGCATTCTAAAGGGGGAATGCAAAGTGAGTCCGCATGTAGATCTGTTGCATCTGGGTCAGATGCATTAGATGTTTACTTCCAGAATGTAAATACACTGAGAAATAAACATGAGCAGGTGAAGACAATCTGCGGCATGGGGGCTCATGTGATTGCGCTATGTGAAACTGGTGCAAAAACACGTTTGGGGTTACCAGTAGTTCCAGGGTATACTCTGAATATAATGCCGTGTCCTGAAAAAGGGACGGGAGGTCTTGCCATATACACAGCTGACAGTATACAGGCCGTAATTACGGGGGGGGGGGGGGTTCTGGGAAACCACCTCTAATGTACTGTGGGTTAAGTGCATGTGGGAAAGACAGCATTGCTTTATTGGTGTCGTGTATTTACACGACCAGGGGAAGGTGCAGAGAGATGAAAGGGCGCAGGCAGAAAATATTGAAATAATTGCTGCGTTAGGTAAACAGTGTGCGGAGTATGATGGGAACAATACTCCATATATACTCATTGGTGATTTCAATGGGCATATAGGTAATACACTGCCAGGGTTGGATGGTAACTCGGGGGATATTAACTCAAATGGTAGGCTGATTCATGCACTTGCGGAACTGAATGAACTTTCAGTAGCCGTACCGCAAAAAGGCCATATCCATACATATTTCTCAGGGGTTGTATCATCACTATTGGACCTAATTTTGTATAAAAGGAGCAATGTCCAAGACATCTATCTCGAACATATTGATAGGGATAATCCACATGCAATCATGTCGGATCATTCGGCTCTACGTTTACATGTGCTCTTTATGCCTCAATGCAACTCTCATAGCATTGAACGCAACGTAAACTTAATCCAATGGTGTGTGAGTGGAGAGGAAAAAGTTGCACCATTTAGTGAGGCTATTGAGAGAGTGCTATCATCTGTTGTGTATGAAAATTGTACATATGGAACACTTTTACCTCTCTTTCAAAGCACAGCCTTAGCACATTTTAAGAAAATCAGAATTAGGCAGTCAGTTGACAAATTGAAAGTAAGAATTTGTGAACTGAAATCTAAGATCCAAAGAACCCGGCGTGCATTACACCGTGGGGAGGTGGGATATCAAGAATATAAATGCATGGTAGGGGGGCTAAAGGATGAAATAAGAAACACTGAAAAGACGGCACGTGATAATTGCAACATGCGGCGACTTGATTATGAACTGAGCACAAATAATGTAAAAACGGATTTATACAGCCTTGCGAAGAGGTTCAGAGCGCCGGCTATAGAATATCCGGCTCTTAGAAAACCTGAAGGTGGGACTGTTAATAATTCCGGGGAACTTAATGACGTACTGAAGGGGTTCTGGAAAACAGTCCAAACTGCTAACCCTATGGAAAATATAGAGACGGTGAGGGTGACTTCACTGTCTGGTGTCATCTCTGGCGTAGACAGAGAGGGTCTTGATCTATCGATTTCAGAGATAGATGTAAAGCGTGCCTGTAAGAAACTTAAGCTATCTAAATCACCTGGAACAACCGGGATTTATCACAAAATGCTTAAAGGAGCGGGACCAGAATTGGTAAGAGTTCTTACTATTCTCTTCAACTCCTGGTTTGATGGTGCGGAAATACCTAGAAATGCAAAAATATGCAAACTGCAATTATTGCATAAAAAGGGGTCTAGGCATGACGTTAACAATTATAGATCAATAGGACTGCAATGCAACCTACTGAAACTATATTGTTGTATCTTAAACAAACGCCTCCTAGATACATTCGAGGCCGTAAACGGCTTCGGGGACATGCAGGGGGGGTTCCGTAAGAAACGTCGTACAACAGATAATCACGTGGTAATGCAGGGATGCTTAGCACAGTCTGGTAAATTATCTGCATGCTTTGTCGATGCCGTAAAAGCATTCGATAGAATCCCAAGGGATCTCTTATGGCAAAAACTTCTAGCATACGGCTATACCTCTAAATTTGTGCGTGCTATGTCTAATACATACACCAATTTAGAGTGTTTCATTCAATATGGCGAGTTTGCTTCTGATCTTATGACAAATAACAATGGGGTGAGACAGGGCTGCTGCATATCTCCCAGTTTATATGTCATTTATATGGCAGATTTGAGGACAGATCTAGAGAAATCTGGTACCGGTGCGGTTTTAGGTAGCAAACATGTACCGGCCATTTTTTTTGTGGATGACATTGTTCTGCTGGCAAATACCGATGATGTTTTGCAGCAGATTATGGATGTATTCACACAATGGGCATGGAAATGGGGTGTGGCAATAAATCCTTCTAAAAGTAAGGTAATGCACTTCAGACGTAGAGCACAGGTTTCCAAAAACTGGAAGCTGGGATATAATGCCCAGAAAAATGTTCAGACCATAAATGAGGTGGATGAAATTAAGTACCTGGGGATACGGCTTTCATCCGGTCAGGACAGTCTGAAACTGCATAGGGAAAGCCTTTTACAGGGATCACATGTAGCATCGATTCTTGTGGGAGAGGTACAGCAGTTTAGTTCTAGGCCTTTTTGGGAGACAAACAGACTCTGGAGCCTGTATGCAATGCCAAAAATACTTTATGGTGCGGAAATAAGTGGGCTGTCTAAATCTCATTTGAAGAAACTCGTGAGTCTACAAATGCAGATATTTCGGCATGCTCTTAAAGCACCAAGGTGGATCAGTAGCAGAATAATTGCCATCGAAGGGGATCTTACTACTGTTAAGGGAGCTTATAATAAGCTCGTTATTAGCCACAGAAAGTACCTGAGGGGGGTGTCTGCCAGTAAAAAGACTGCGGAAGCTGCGGCTATCTGGCAGACGTTACGAAATGGTCAAAAACGCCAGAATAGTCCTGTAGGGCGTGAAGTGAAAATTCAAAAGGAATGGGATCTTAATCCTCTACTAAGTAAAAAGGGACTAAAACTCACTTGTAAAGAAAAATCCTGGGATGATAAAAGCCTGGGAGAAGTCCATGTGTCTAGGGTGCGTGGGGAACGGTACAGTGGCTTGGGTATGATGCCTATCAATCCAAAATCATTGTACCGTAATGAATTGGCCTGGTTATGGTTTAGACACGGCCTACTGCAAGAAACCATTCAATTCACTTTGGGGGTTGGCAGAAGAAGTAGGATGCTTGTGAATTGCATATTCTGTAAAAGAAATGGAATACACATGTGGCTGACAGTGCCACATATCCTGTTTGGGTGCCCCTCCCTACACCTGATTGGGTGGCGGGAGGGACTACTTAAAGCACTGCCGGGGGTGTGCTGTGAAGGGGGATGTGCTGAAAAAATAAAGGCAGCGAGTCCGGTCGACAGATCAGATATAATCCGTTCACCGAACCTATGCCAAACAGTAAGAGTAACGCTATCTAAGGAAGTGTATGCTCTTGATAAAGGGCTGTGTAACATGTACACAGGCCTGGTACAGAGGTAATACTTGCAAATCGAGTTGGACATTATTTAGATGTTAATTTACATTGTTTGCAGGTATTTCTTGCACTTTATGCACACCTTTTCAACATTTATCAAATGCACTTCCGGAACAGAATACACTGTATCTGTAAATTAGAACCTGGATATGGTAGACGGCTGCAAGAGAGTTATTGGAGCGGTCTATCAAATAACTATGTTCTACAGTGTTCTATGGTACGTAAATTACTGGTACAATATGAATGAGAATCCAATCATATTAGTGTGTGCAACACTATAATGAGCTTTGGTTTAGCAGGGTGCACCCTGGCTTCCGAAGTGTGTTTATTTGGATTGGGACTGTAAGTAGTAAATTTTCTTTAAGTTTCCTTCCGTGCTCTAATTATTGTATGGTGCTACAACATGCGTTCCAAAAGTTTTTATACTTCATTCACTTTTTGGTATTTCGCTTGTTACATTTCACTTGTCACATTTGCATTACGATCTGCCTCGTATCCCTATTTCTAAACCGGTACCTTTGTCTATATGCATTGTTTTTACCTCGCGAAATCTGTTCCCGCATGTGTATTTACCTTGCGTGATTTTCTTTTATTCTGTTAGATAGTTATTTTGGTATGTACCCTTGACGCCCGTCGCCTATTGTGGTATTAACTTGAAAATGAAAATGAAAATACCAGCATAAGGGACGTATTAATGGCTGTCCATTTGCCTCAAACTTTGTTGTTGAACTAATGAATCATCAGTATTTTAAATTTAGTCACATCCCTATAAAGAAAATGTAAGGTGAAAAATTTACTTAGTAATTGAGTATGCAGCCATGGCGAAAAATCTTATTATCTGCCAATTTATGTTTATAACAGAAGCAGAAAACTGTGCCATTATTCAAATACCAACAATAATTATTCAACTCACTTTTCCACTGCGTTTTTGCCTCTTGATAGAGTTGCCTTTTATTTTGCCACCAAGTCCCAATTCAAAAGTTGGTGTCTCTGAAAATAAAAATACTTTTGTTATGAATTAATCTCTGAGTTAAGACTTTGATTGATATTCTTTTGATGTTTTGTTTCGATTTAGATCCTCTGAGTGAAAATTACCTTTACATTATTTTGTTATTTTCTTGGTTTAAAACTTTTTCGTTGTGTATTCTGTTTGGTTTTTTTACTTTGACTTTTTACCATAGTTGTAAAAAGTATTTATCTTCTACTCGATAAATACGTATACTCGAGTACTGAGTAAATACGTTTACGTTTCCTCTTAAAAAGTTATGGTACTCGCTTTTACGTAAACTTTTTGAAAGTACTCAACTACAGAAAACGTATTTTAGATCGTCTTTTATATAGGTTTTTAAATGCATAGAAGGGAGAAAAGGGAGAAAATGTGCCGAAAATATGGGAAACTAGTCGAAAATTGGTATAGTACCAAATATCTACCGTATTACCTCGAAATACCCCCAGGGGGTTTATTATTTCGCCAGCAAAATTTGAGGGGGGGATAATTCGAGGGGGGGTTTATTCGAGGGGGGGGTCTATTATTTCGCCAGAAATTTTCGGAAATTCCCCCTACGCAGACGTAGAAAAATCGAACAATTACATAGATTTATATGTGTTTATAGGCATAAATTACTGTATATACACAAAAACCCTTCCCTAACGTCACTTAATCATCAGTTTTAATGGGTGTTCTGCATTGTACAGATCACAAACTGCGGCATTTGTCATGTACGTTCACGTTACACTCAATTTTAGGGGGGGGGGGTATTTCGAGGGGGGGTTTATTATTTCCTCAGCCGAAATTTAGGGGGGGTATTTCGAGGGGGGGTTAATTCAAGGGGGGGGGATAATTCGAGGTAATACGGTAGTCAAAAATTGGATAAAATAGACAAAAAGTTATCAAAATGAGTGATTTTGAGCGACATTTCTCGAAAACTTTGGCGATATTTTTCAAAAGTACTCACGTTAACGTTTTCTGCGGGGAAAAGTACGTTTACTCACGTTTACTCATGAGTAAAAGTAAAAACAAAAATTACTTTACGTTTTCTGTACCCAAGGGGTGAGTAAAAAATAAATACTTTACTTTTATGTAACTTATGTAAAAAAGTTCGGTACTTTTAACAACTCTGCTTTTTACATTGACTTTGTATTACGTTTTATACTTTGAGTAGGTGAGCACTTTAAACAACATGCTGAAAATATTTTGTTCAAAAATGTGACAATACTTTAAGTTTACAAAATAAGTTTGCACATGAGCTCACAACATACTATCACAAGTTCCTTCATCACTATATATCACTATAATTATGCAAATCAATGCAGCAATTGCACATGTAAGTTGTTGCATCATTGACTTATTTTTGTCAATTGATATTGTTGAGTTTGCTGAATTTAAACACTACCAACTGTGATTATTTCTTGTGAAAATAAAACTTTTATGTGTTAAAGCAAATGAAAGAACAATCACCAATGTAAATGTAAAGTGCTGTGAATTCTCACACTTATTTAAAAACCAACCACATTTGCATGTTATTTCATTTTCAAAAGGGAAGTTTTGTTGATCACTGTATTTTTGTATCGTGATCAAAATCCCACTGGGGACCGGTCCCTGGCGGCAATAGAAACTGACTGGGGCCAAACGGTGAGAAAAATCTTTTTTCCACAAAAAAAAAGAATTTTTGTCCCCGCCCGGGGACGTTCGTCCCCGGTAGGGGACAAATTTTTTGTCACGTGTCGGGCACAAAAATTCTTTGTTTACTGAAAAAAAATTTCTAACCGGAAACGTTTGGCCCCGATCGGGCCCATTTCTATTGCCACCCGGGACCGGTCCCAAAATCTCAATGAAATCTCAATGTTCCTTAAACCTGTACTCTATTATACATATCTACCTATTTGTCTCGCTTGCCAGTTAAACATTTAAGTAACCTCATTTACTGTTAACTAGGTCATTTGTACTATTAGTAATTAAAAATCCAAGGCCTTGGTATCGTTATCGCCTGCTACTATTACAATACAATATATTTGGTGCTCTTGTTATAAACTTTGAAATGTTATCCATCTGTTTGTCTGTATATTATAATGTTTTGTGATGCACCTGTTGTTTGTTATAAGTCTTTTTCTTTTTCACTTGTGTAAAATGGATATCCATGACTCGCGTAGCCACGCGTGGTATAGTTGATGAAATGAAATGAAATGAAAATATAGCAATATTTCTGGCTCCGGAAGCGCGACATATTTACTTGAAAATAGTAGGGTCGGCCGGCATACAGGCAAATCTATTCATTTCTTTTTTTGTGAAAGGTCGGTCCTTTAAGTTTTCAATTTGACGTAGATATTTGATTTTGATAAAAAAAGTACATAAATATTTGCGGTGGTAGAGTATCATGTTCCCCGAGTATATGTCAGAAAATAGTTGTATTACCATATTACCTGTAATATAAGGTATACCTTATATTGTTTTCGTCAGATTTTTAGAGCCAAAAGTTATACCTTGTATTAGAGGGTACCTTACATTAGAGGGTACCTTCAATTTTTTTCGTCAGATTTTCGTCTGGTCGGTAATTCAAAGTTTCTCTTCGAGTGTATAGTGTTGCTGTATACTGACACACTTTTCAGCAGCGGAAGTCGATTTTTCATCATTTTCATCATTTTCCGCCATGTTTAGCAACCGTTTTTATTACCGTGTTTTGGCACGCAGCCAGCTGTGCCTTATCAGAGGTATGCCTTATATTAGAGGGTACCTTATATTTATTTCATCGCATTCAAAATAGCCAAAAGTTATACCTTATATTAGAGGGTACCTTATATTAGAGGGATGCCTTATATTGGAGGTAATACGGTATTTATAAGGAATGATGTTCAAACTTAAATCACAATTTTGGGCAAATTCATCTTTTTCAATTTAATTGTCTCATTGAAATCAATCATAGTCAATGCATCAATTTAATTTAATGATCCATCAGTTCATTTATCTTAAAAAACATGCATTTAAAAAATCACAAACCATGTACTCAATAATGTACCGTATTTCCTCGAAATACCCCCCCCCCCTCGAAATACCCCCCTCAAAATGGGCTCTATGAATTTGTGGTCCGGGAAATGCATAACAGACGTTCAAAACACTTACTCTATTACGTTAGAACATCGTTTATACCACCTACATCCTTATATAAGGCTGTAAAAACTTATTAATGGTGGTGGTTATTGTTGCATTTTTCACGTTTTTCTCTCAAAATTTTCACTCTGAAAAAATAAACCCCCTGGGGGTTATTTGAGGAAATACGGTATTGTATTTATCAAACTGCAAATCACATCACCCACATAGCTTTTCTGTGTTTTACTTGGCACGCCTATTTTTTATCAACCCATTCATTTTGTGGTCTTGATCTATGGTTAGATTTAGCCTGAAGAAAAAGTGTACGATTTTGCTAACATCGTTATCCAACTTTCACATTTTTTCTCAAAAAAGTGTTTTCAGGGTTCAGTTTTTTCTCAAATAGGTACTCTTTTTATTGTTAGACAATTTTTATTAAAAATGTTTTAGAATGATAAATAGGTAAGACACCTTTTACACCTTTTTTCTGTGACGACTCCAACAACATGAAAAAGTTCAAAAATTCAAGTAAAAAGTTCCATATTCATAAGATAAAATGGCCAAGTATACATACCACCTAGGCGTATATGCATGCCAAATTGCAGATAAATTGTGCTTGTCGTTCAAGAGTTATAGACGTTTGAATTTTTTTGCCATTGTAGCCATCTGTCGGGCTCCGACAATGGCAAAATTTTTCTCAAACGTCTATAACTCTTAAATGACAAGCACGATTTACTTGCAATTTGGCATGCACATACGCTTAGGTGGTATGTAGACTTGGCAATTTTATCTTATAACTATGGAACTTTTTACTTGAATTATTGAACTTTTTCATGTTGTCGGAGTCGTCACAGAAAAAAGGTGTAAAAGGGGCCTTAATCACTTCACTCACTTGACTGTTACAATAAATTTAACCAAAACTTTTTAGAGAATAAACAATTTCGTTTACTACATTTTTAATTACAGTATTTACTTGAATTTTGGTAATTACTCACACATTACGGTTCCGTGTTGTTGTTGTTGTTGTTGTTGTTGTTGTCGATGTTGATGTCTATGATTGGGGAGGGTGCATTATTAAAATTTATGTGTATCAATCACAGGTAGCGTTCCGAATAATGGGTGATTTTCAAAAAATATAATTAAATACCGTATTTCCTCGAAATACCCCCCCCCTTGAAATACCCCCCCCCTCGTTTGACCCCCCCCCTCTCGAGACCACTATGAAACAATCACCCCCCCCCTCGAAATACCCCCCCCCCCAAATTGAGTGTAAAGGGAACGTACATGACAATAACTGTAGTTTGTGTTCAGTGTACTGCAGAACACACGTTAAAACACTGTCGGTGTCACGTTAGAACAGTGTACATACCATCTACATACTAATATTAGTCTACAGAACCTTATAAATGGCGGTTTTTGTTGCATTTTTCGTCGTCTGCGTACGTTTCAGACGACAATTTCGTACTTGGTTTTCAAAAATTTTCTTGTGAAACAATCACCCCCCCCCTCGAAATACCCCCCCCCTCGTTTAACCCCCCCCCTCTCGGGACCACTATGAAACAATCACCCCCCGGGGGGTATTTCGAGGAAATACGGTATAATGGTTCTTTACATAACTTTAAAAATCAAACCCTTCCCTGTAAAGTATCATAAATCAGCTAAAGCTAAAGTGTATAATAAAAACGTTCCAAAAAGTGGATTGTTTTGTCATCCATCTATTAAGCCGGAATTACAGCTCTCAGCGGCGTTTGATGTGAAATGATGACATCGTAAAATTGATTACATCAAAATAGACAGAGGTACAGCATTGAAATTTCAGAATTTGATAGTTCTAGTAATTGTGTGTAATGTCCTAAAAAAAATTAAGAAAATAATGATTATTTTATAAGTTATAAATTTTACATCAAAATTTACACATTCTACATGAACATTTCACATCAACATGTAATCAATTTTACAATGTCATCATTTCACGTCAAACGCCGCTGAGCTGTAATTCAGGCTTTAGGGGTGGGCATTTTTTTAGAAAATACCCGAATTAAAAACAAATTCACATTGATCACACGTTATTGAAAAGTGTATAGTAGGGGAGGGTTGTTGGTAACACAGTTCCAAAATTTTAGGTTAGTACCCCTCCCACAGCTCAAAAATCAGTTGGTGCCGGACCTGTGTGGGACACCAAAAAATCTGATAAAAATTTTGCACTAAGGGTGACCCACTCTGTAAGGAGTCGCGGCAACTAGGGATGGCCAAAGTTTTTTTACAAGGGTTTTTTAATAAAAAACGTTTTATTTTAAAATAAAACCCGACCATCGAAACCGTTTTTTAAAAAAAAACCTTGGCCGAAATTTTTTGTACTTAGCAGTAGTGTATACCAACAAACAGGTACCACCATTTCCAGGTGGAACCACCAGTAGACGAACCTCTTGGCACCCAGCCAAAAAAAACCCACTTCGTCACGGTATTTGTGCCAACAACGGGAAGTGGTTCCGTTTCAGTCGTCACGTGAATGGTGTTTACTTATTTACGTTGTCACGTGATTTTACGCTGTTCAACTGGAAAAGCTACGCAAGTGACACGTGTGAAGCAACTGTTTTATGTTTGAGCTTTTTGACTTTATTTTGACTTCGCTTTGACTGCGAAATGCTCTGTAAACCCGCAATTGTTATATTTCACATTTCCCCATTTAAAAAGCCCTTTTGACTACTCAAGCAGGTTCCAAGATTGGATATTCATCGACGACGATGTCATTTGTAAACTATTTTTAGAGTTAGAGTGAAAAACCTCTAACGATTACTCGATAGATTATTCACCGAGTGAAAAACCTATCATACCCAAGTGGAAAACTAATTTATTTCAAATCAATTTACTTCGATTTATTTCTAATTAATATTCACCATTAATGACGTCGATTTATTTCTAATTAATATTCACCACTAATGACGTCAATTAAATTCGCAATACTGTCAACTGTAAAACCATAAAACAGTATAGTTTACTGAAAAATTTCAATTACAGATACTGTTTTTGGTTGAGTAGTGGACATTTTTGTGTATGTGTGAATTCATGTGATTTTGTTTTTGTGAATGTGTGAATTATGTGATTTTGTTTTGTGAATGTGTGAATTCATGTGATTTTGTGTGTAAAGTATAATGTGTCATGTAATCACAGTGTTTTTGATGATTTAAAATTTAGTAACCGCATGGTTTTGATAATTTAAATTTATTTTTACCATAAAGATCCAAGCATTTTTATCATCTTATGATCAAATTTTTGTAACAACCTTTCACAAATATATATAAATTAATCCGTCTGTTCAGTACTAGCATCTATCTGATTATCATTTTCATCATCGTCAATCATTTCCTCATCACCAGAGTCACCAGAGTCACTGGGGGAGTCACCAAAATTAGCCAGTTCACTTTTTTCGCATTGCACACATTCAAAATGACCAGTGACAGAGAGCATTTTGTGTTCATCAACTTCTCTAATTCTATCCCTTTCCACTGTGAGTAGGAAGTAGAATGTAATATTATGTGGTGAGTAGTGAAATGTGGATTCAAAAACATACAATTTAGCAACTTTTCACACATTCGACCTGGTTGACCCCGTACACTGTCAATACATTGGAAGCATGTCACTCTACCAGAAGCTACACCTCTTTTGTGATCCATTCGGTATTTTTTGTATTTTGCCAATACTGTGTGGTGAAATTAACTTGAATATGGTATCTTAATTTGTGAAAAAATATTATTGTCCACATACTGTATTTCAGAGGCACACATTCGTGCTCGCGGCCTTCAGAGCAGAGAGTATCATCACTTTTTGTCCTCACCAGTTCAAGCAGTGGGTACCTTTCCCTTAGCTCACGCAATTTATCATCCCTTCTCGCAAAAACTTCACTTTTTCGGATTTTCGCAATATTTTTGTTGAAATATTTGATTCTTTGTTCCAAATCATTTAATCTGTCCATTGCCCATTTCTCAAGAGTGTCATACTGTATATAGCATGCAGTATTATTGGAGAACTTTGTTCACCCCCACCCTAAAAAATAACAACAACACACCTCCATTTCTAAATGTTCCCTCACTAGTTTCATGTCACCCAGACTTTCACCTGTTTGCACAATACCCATAACATCTTCCATAGCAATGTCATTTGTTTGGTTGAGGCAATCAATTAGTTTAGCCATAGATTTTTCCACCATTTCAATTTTTAGGTCCACAGGAAGATATTTCCCCGTGGCGATTTCAGAAGCCGTTAGATTCTTAGAAGAGGAAAAATAAAAGTATTTATTTTGATGAGGAAAAATAAAGTATTTATTTTGATGAGGAAAAATAAAAGTATTTTTGATGGGGTGTAAAATTTTATAAATATACAAACTTTTTTGTTTGCCTTCAAAGTTTTGTGCAACATTTCCAAATTGTTATAAGCAGTTTTCAGCTTTTTGATCGTTTTTTCCATGGTACACTTTAAGTCATCTACATTTTCATCGATACTTTCCTCACTGTCACTCTCACTATTTTCATCGACGTCAATGTACTCTGAGTCATATTCCATGTCATTGCTACATTTTGTGGTTTCACTTTCACAGATTTCCCCATCAGTTTCATCTTCGGTTTCCATATATGGATCTGGACTTGGCGATTGAGGTGAATAACTGATTTCATCACCATGTGTAGAGCTGACAATATCATTTGGTGAATTGTGGAACCTGTAAATGAAAATAGTGATCAATTTTCCAATGCGGCATCACAATATCACTTCTAAATGAAAATAGTGATCAATTTTCCAATGCGGCATCACAATATCACTTCATAACTATTTTACAAAGAGTAAAGTGATTTTCCACAATGGGAAGCCGCTTCACGTGAAGTTTCATTTGTTGAGAAGTCGCTTCACATGAAGTTTTGCATGTGCAGTATCATTTGTTTTCATATGAAGAAAATTTACAATGCACACTTTACAATGTGATGTAGCTATGAATTACGAATCGAAATTCTTTGAATTACATTGAAACCCGTGAATGTCATGTTTCAGCTCTTTTTTAGTAGGGATAGGATTTTATACGTAAATTGATATTCAGAAGTATGCAAGCATACTCAAATTGAATATACTCAAGACATGGACAATCGCTACCGATGGACCGGTAGTAAATTTTTGAAGAGGATTTTGAAAAAAAATCCTTATTTAAAAAAATCTTTTGTACTGACATTGTTTTCGGACCCCTTTCACTGCTTGAATCTGGCACAATAGTAGCTATTGTAGGTGCTGGGTATGCCACTGATGCCGGGGTCGGGCACGCCGTTGCCAGGGTTGGGCACTCTGTCGCCGGGGCTGCGCATTCTGTCGCCGAGGCCGCGCATTCTGTCGCCGGGGCCGCGCACTCTGTCGCCGGGGCCGCGCACTCTGTCGCCGGGGCCGCGCACTCTGTCGCCGGGGCCGCGCACTCTGTCGCCGGGGCCGCGCACTCTGTCGCCGGGGCCGCGCACTCTGTCGCCGGGGCCGCGCAATCTGTCGCCGGGGCCGCGCACTCTGTTGCCGGGGCCGCACACTCTGTCGCCGGGGCCGCACATTCTGTCCCCGGGGCCGCACATTCTGTCCCCGGGACCGGGGCTGGGCATGCTGTCGTCGGGGGTGGGCACGTTGATGCCGGGGCCGAGCACGTTGATACCGGGGCTGGGCATTTTGATGTCGGTGCTGGTACAGAGCAAGATGCCGGAGGTGGTGTAGGGTGTGTTGTTGTTCGTGCTGGGTATGTTGTCATTGTAGGTACCCGGCTTTTCACTGTCACACTTTCCATCGTTTTCTTTGCGGTAGAATACATGTTGTAAGTCAGTTATCTCAAATATGCAGAATGACATTTTGGGGACAATTACCCCTTTTATAGTGGTCCCGAATTGGTGGAAAATTAGATGACATGGTAACTTTTGAGGGTAATAGGTCATGAAAAATAAGGGTAATAGGTCATGAAAAATAAGATTTATAGGTTAATTAGTTTTTTACTAAATTATTATACAGTTGACCTAGTGACCTACATAAATTTTTTAGGAATAAGTTCCAATTTTATGACACAATGACCTTCATTTTGATATGGCTTACACAATAGATAGCATGTTAGATAAATTTTAATTTAGAAATACCGTACTTTAAGTTGTAAAATTCAATGCGCCAGACTTTGGGACACATCATTAATCATTGGTACCGTTGAGTGAAAATCGGTTTTTATCAAAATCATTCACGTTTTTTGTATCAGAAGAGTTTCCAAATTTCTGCAAGATGGCTTTTTTGGAAATGCTGTTTTTGTTATTTATCATTTGCACAACTTCCAACACCATGGATTCAGGGTAAGTGAATAAATTAATGAAAAATAATTTTTTGTTGAATGTAAGTTTATTAAAAATTGCAGCTCAAATCGCAATTCACGTAATCAAGAACTGAATGGGTTGGATCCATTCTTCTTTATGAACCACCCAGGTGTGTAATGTAAATATAAAATAAATAATATTTTTGCGCTATTGAATTTTTCAAATTTTTATAGATGGTCCAGCTCAGCAAAATGACACAAATGCATCAGCTCAAAGTGATTCAGACGTAGCATCTCAACATGATAATCAAGTCAACCCAGATGTAGCACCTCAAAATGATAATCAAGTTGACCCGAGTGTATCAAATCAAATCCGGCTAAATGCGTCAAATAGAATTGACCCAAGCACCCATACACATGCGGCACCACAACAAACCCCCCAAAATACACCACCCCCAAGTATGCAGCCTAGATATAGGATAAATGAAGGTGCATCATCATCCAGGCAGCCTATTGTTCAAGAAGTTGTACCTATTTCTAGCACTAGGGCAGTTCTTAGAGTAAACACCAGAGGAAATGGCTTGCAAGTAGCATTACCTAGTAGAGTTGGTAAAAATATTAATTTTATCTATATATATATATATATATATATATATATATATATACATATCTAATGTTTTTACAGAGATATTTATCCAGAATTACACAACGTGTGACTCCATATAGAGCTGAGCAACATTTTGGGGCAGAAATGTTTGTTTTTTGTTTTCACCTAATTAATTGTTATTATCAAAATATCTTTTTAATTGTAGGCCAACAAATAATCATCAGACTGTTGCGGTAAATGGTGTATTTAATCAAATTTACCGTCAATTCACCCCACTTTTGCATACCAATGGCGCAGTGAATGCAGCTGATCACCCATATTTAAGGGATATGGATCAAAGAACACTGCTATGTTTCAATCAGTATGGGTTAGACAAATGAATTACACAATAAAAATCACGAGAAAATATAATTATGTATAATTTTACAGAAATTTGGGTGAGTTATTGAGATCAAGTCAGTAGTAGACAAAAATTCTGCATGAAAAATTATTGAACAGTTGATCACTTTTTTTATTTTTGCAAATTTCCCCACATCACTTCACACTTCACATTTTGAGAAATTACAATTTTCCACATCACTTCACACTCCACATTTCGTGAAGTTGAAATTTTACTCATACCACTTCACACTTCACATTTTGTGAAGTTGCAATTTTCCCACACCATTTCATGTGAAGTGGTATGAGTAAAATTGCAACTTCACAAAATGTGAAGTGTGAAGTGGTATGAGTAAAATTGCAACTTCACGAAATGTGAAGTGTGAAGTGATGTGGAAAATTGTAATTTCTCAAAATGTGAAGTGTGAAGTGATGTGGGGAAAATTGCAAAAATAAAAAAAGTGATCAACTGTTCAATAATTTTTCATGTAGAATTTTTGTCTACTTATTACATAATTCCAAGATTTGAAGTGTGGACCAGAGATGATGCTAATACATACAGCATAGATGACACAGCCATTGTGACAGTATTTGTAAGTTGTCATACAGTGTCATATTTCAAGATAGTTCAAGATAATTAAAAAAAATTGCCTTTTCAGACATTGTATGGTAGACATATTGCACAATTTGCCATGATAATACTGCTTTCAAATCAGCAATGTGAACAACAAAATATTATGAGAAGAATTCAAATTACACTAGACACATTCTCATCAAACAGAGCTATTAGAGAATGGATTTTCAATTCCTTTTGGTCTCCATCGAGTCACACTGTAAATATGATTAGAAGATTGGCAGATATTTTTGTGAGACCATATTCCCCATTGATACATCAATATATTTTATCAAATTTTATTCAAGGAAATGGTTATCGTTTTGGCTTAAGCAGAATTACAAATATTTTTCATGTTGCTATATTCAATCTGAATAGTGGTGAACATTTACTTTTGAGTTTTTTGGTGTCTGTTTGGATGCACCATATGATAAATACCATCGATATTATGTGAAACATAAGTATTTATCATTGTTGAGTTTGAGGTTGTTTGAATTTGTTGAACTGGAAGAACGGAAAAATAAATTTCAATTTTTCATTAATTGTACCATCAGATATCTATTTTATATCAATTTTATTTCACAAGACATCAATTTTACCAATTTTACCCCGCAACACATCAGTTTTACCGGTACAAGTACGTATTTACATTATTTGAATTATTTCGAAATGGGGTACACACTCGTACCAAATTGACCTAAATATTTTTGTCAGGGTGTTAAATGAATATTTTTGTCAAGTGTCTACACACTCAAAGTTATAAAATCATTAAATATAAAACTTTTCAAAAATATTTAGATGTATAAATTGAATTATAGATATAACGTGAATTATTTTTGTCCTATTTTATTGGGGAATTCACTTCACAAATTGTTGTTGAAATCAATTTGGTACAACTGTGTACACCAATTTTAAATGTCAAATATCGGGTGATTTCGTCTTATCACTTAGACGAACATTTTTTCTGCGTTGTAATTTTTACGCTTTGAGCAATTTTAACGCTAAATTGTGTTTTACACTTATGTAATTATGCTTGTGCTAAATACTCACAGTATTCACATTAATTAATTAATTAATTACCTTTAACATGCACTTATTTTTGCGACGTCACCCACCCACATGCCGTAAATTATTTTTGTAGTACCAATTTACCCACTAGTTGTTGTAATATACATGCCATAAATAGGTATATTAATCAAAACCTAGACCATAGATAAATTTTTCACGCATGAAATACCACCCATTGTGCAGGATTAATCGAGATTGCGCGCTCGCTGGCTGGATACGATGCGCGCTGGCTGGATACGATAAATTTTTCTATCATTACCTAATCGACATAAATTTATCGGAATTTTTGTTAGTTTGGGATGTAGGGTAGTTTGGGGAATGCAGCGTAAAGTTTTGGAAATTAATACGCTGTGAATTGGAGTTTATGTGAGGGGAATTCAGCGTAATGTTTTGGAAATTAATACGCTGTGAATTGGAATTTATGTGAGAAGAAAAAAACACTTTTTTGAATTTTTGGAATTTATGTGAGAAGGAAAAAATACTTTTTGAATTTTTAAAGTGAGAAGGGAAAAATACGTTTAATTATATCATTTTTTGTGCGGTAGATACATGAAAAAATACTATGTTTACTAGAAAAACACAAAACTTTTGAAGGTTGATCGACGGATTGGTCAAGCACGTTGTCAGCGAGGGTGCAAAAGCTGTGACTACGTACACCAGTTTTGGTCAAGTGCGGCGTGTCATCAGGGGATAAAAGCTGTGACGAAGTACACCAGTTCCAAGTGAAAAGTTGGTTTGAATTGGGTGCAGATTGGGTAGTGATGTGAAAGCGTTGCAACTTTGTCGCCATGACGTTTTTGACCGGTGCTGTCGCTTGGTGTGGAGCTTTATCGATCCTGGCACCAAGCACCATGGTGGCTGTAGCTAGGGTCTCTAAAGCGCTTGGCGCTAGGGTCGGTAAAGCATCATGGTACCTGTAGTTAGGGTCTGTAAAGCGTCATGATGCTTGGCGCTAGGTGTTAGAAAAGCGCCATGGCGCTTGGCGCTAGGTGTCGGTAAAGCGTCATGGCGCTTGGCGCTAGGTGTCGGTGAAGCGCCATTGCGCTTGGTGCTAGGTGTCGGTGAAGCGCCATGGCGCTTGGCGCTAGGTGTCGGTGAAGCGCCATGGCGCTTGGCGCTAGGTGTCGGTGAAGCGCCATTGCGCTTGGTGCTAGGTGTCGGTGAAGCGCCATGGCGCTTGGCGCTAGGTGTCGGTGAAGCGCCATGACGCTTGGCGCTAGGTGTCGGTAAAGCGCCATGGTGCTTGGCGCTAGGTGTCGGTAAAGTGTCATGGCGCTTGGCGCTATGTGTTGGCGAAGCGCCATGGCGCTTGGCGCTAGGTGTCGGTAAAGTGTCATGGCGCTTGGCGCTATGTGTTGGCGAAGCGCCATGGCGCTTGGCGCTAGGTGTCGGTGAAGCGCCAAGCGCTTTAGAGACCCTAGCTACAGACATCATGGTGCTTGGTACCAGGGTCGGTAAAGCTCCACACCAAGCGACAGCACCGATCAAAAACGCCATGGTGACAAAGTTGTAGAGCTCTAGGGGTGTGGAAAATTTACTTGCGTTTTGTTTACACTGTGAATGTTGTTTGAGTGATTTTTCTGACAATCGACATGGGGGTTACGTAAAATTTTGGTCACAAAAAAGTAACATTTAGGCAGCGTTTACACGGATTTTTGGGTGACGAGAAAAAACAAAAATTACACTTTAAAAAGTTTCATAAGTCGATTGTAAAGTTCCATATTTTCGAGAAAAAGTGGTTGAGTATATATAGTACTGAGGGGAAATTTCAGTCGAATTGGCTTGGTCATTGTATAGTTCTGGACAGTTGAAGTTTTTTGATGTCGCCGGACCTTGTCGCCGCCGACAGAGCCTTACCGACAAATCTGGAAAAAACTGGATTTTGACGATGCGCGAGTGTGACGACTGCAAATTCATGCTCTGTGATCGTCACGGACTTATTTTATGGACACATAAAAGTGTCTGATATTCGTCACGAGCTGTGAACGTGGTTTTTTTGTGACTACAGTTTACATTTTATTTGTAATATGTGACGACGTTGGTAATAATAATAATAATAAGCGAAATGTATCAGAGGTAGAAACGTATACCGTAAATTCTCGAATGAAACCCCCCTCGAATAAGACCCCCCTCTGGAATAACTCCCCCTCGAATAAGACCCCCCCTCAAATCAGTCCCCCTCTTGAATAAGTCCTCCCTCTGGATTGAAAACGTTACAAACAAAGATACAAAAGAATATTAGGCTACAGCAGCGACAGAAGATACATATTTAGGTAATGTCTATGCTGTGTATAGGTACACATCTTTTTGTTGTTGTTGTTGTTGTTGTTGGATGGACAGTTAAATACCTGAATCACATGAGTATGAGTTTACAGACTGCATCGATACAATGAATTAACTCCAAGTTTTCTGAGGAAACCTCCTCCGCTCGAATAATTCCCCCCCCCTTGAATAACTCCCCCCTGTAAAACTACTGACGAAAAAATCACTCACCTGGGGTCATCACTCACCTGGTGTCTTATTTGAGAATTTACAGTATATAAATAACACTTGCTAGTAACAGTAGCTACATAAATATGGTAATTTCCACTGAAATCTCTCCGTCATTTTCTGCTATCACTGCAACGCGAATGCACTGTTCCACAGGGTCTTGGTGCCTCACACTCAAATGCACAGCCTGACCAATCTGGTTGACAGGCAGTGGAGGATGATCTATCTGAAAGTTTTGAGTATCTGAGTAGGTAGGTATCTTGAAAAGTTAAAAAGGTACCTGAATTACATGAGTTGACAGAATGAATACAATAAATTAATTGCAATATTTCTGAGCGAAAAATTACTACTCCCGAGTCGAATTACTGGCCCC
>OZ038453.1:26965997-26979093 GCA_964036195.1 Sphaerolaimus hirsutus | reverse complement strand
TTAGTATAGTCTATAGGTACACAGTTTTTAAATAAAAATATGTGATTATTTTGACAAAGGGCATAAACTAACACAGAAGTGACATGTCTTGCTGCACCTGGCCTTGGCAACATCAGTGTCACACTGCTGGTTTTCCAGGTACCTGTCACAGTTTGTGTTGTAGTCCTGGCATGTGTTTGTTTCTGTAACTGCTTCTGATGACATCTAAAAAATGCAAGGTTATTCTTGCGAACATATTTTGTGACCCCTTTGGGCATGTCGTCCGAGTGTAATGTGACTACGGTGTCAACTTTCCGTTTTCCGTTTTCCGTTTCCGCTTTCCGCAGCCAAATTTTTTTCCGTTTCTGTTTCCGTTTTCCAGCAAGTGCAAATCGTTTCTGTTTCCGCTTTTCGCAGGGAAAATTCTTTCCTTTTTCCGTTTCCGTTTTCCGTTTCTGCTTTCCGCAGACAATTTTTTCCCATTTTCCGCCAAGTGCAACAAAATTTCCGTTTCCGTTTTCCGGCAACTGCAATATTTTTTTCCCGTTTCCGTTTTCTGTAAAAAATTTTTTGTTGACACCCTAAATGTGACCTCCTCCAACAGTGCGACTTTCAACCTCCAAAATCACTAACTCATGTATCTAACTGTCCATTTTCTGCTATTTTTTCTTATATGAGTCAGTCTACAAGTCAGTAGCCAAAAGTTGGACACATCGAAAAAAATTTTATTATCTTTAAGTGTTGCTTGTATAACACTGATAAAAACTTGATATTTCATTTTTTCTGTTTCTTCTTCTATATAGCAAAATTGAGCATTTTAGCATGGAATGGTGACATGAGGTGATTGCATCGCGACTGAGGCCAAAACTAAGGAGACGTAACTGCTATATTTTATACAGTTGCGAAGCTGAGAACATCCTCTTTCAGAATCCACAGCCTCCCCAGAAGCTCGCGTTAGCATTTTTATACCTAAGATTTCAAAACGTGCTGCATGGACTACTATTGGGTGATTGCATCTTATGTAACGGAATGTAGGCCGGAACTAAGGAGACGTAACGGCTATATTTTATACCGTTGTGAAGCTGAGAACATCCTCTCTCAGATTCCACAGCCTCCACAGAGGCTCGCGTTAGCATTCAATTCAATTCAAATTTTTCATTGTGGAATGAGTCACCGCGCAATTATCGATCACTATCCGATCCAGTGCACGCGTGCTCTGCGGCCACACAGTGTATTTTGCTCGCCGCTCCGGGTTTATCTTCATGCCTAAAAAGTAGAAACGTACATTTGTTAGATATTTGGCTAACTTTAAAGGAACACATTTTCACTGTACACCTGTGTATCATGCCTCATTAATTTTTGTGTCCAGCGACAGCCCGAGTTATAGCCATGTTGTTTTTACTGAATGTATAAGTTTTACCATCAGTCATATGGAAAAAGTATATCTACCGTGGCATCAAAACTTCATCCCGAAAACAAGCCCGAGAGAGAAAATGACGCCTAATCAAAGGCTATATTTTTCACCGGTTTTCAGTGGTTTTACACCTGAGTATCAAAAGATGATTGTCGATTGGACCGATCAAACCATATCAATTAAATTCATGATTCCCGTTCAAATCCAAAGTATTTCCTGCGAGCCGGTTAAGGATATAACCATGGCTCACGGCTTGTCAGTATTTGCCCCTTTCTCTAACTATCTTAACTCACCTCGTAGTAACACGTTATCCCAAATCACATCATTCTTCAAATCATTCTTCAAATCGGAATATCCCCCAGTGCACAGACAATTATCGAATCCACCGATGGATTTCGCTTCGGCTGCGTCATTAACACCAACCTTAGCCGATTTGAAGAGGATTTACCAGATGTCAGTTTTGTATTTAGAATATTACTCATGGGTCTATATTTTCATAATATTTTTCCTAAATTTACCACAACGTAATCACCTACTAACGCAGGTGTCCAGAGTTGACATACATTCCACTCAGGAACACCGCGCCATATACCTGGTTAGTATGATTCGGACAGAATGAACAAATTTAGTTTGTGTTGACATATGAAATGATCGTAAAGACTCTTTGTAAGGTGTAAAGGAACTGTTTTAATTTCCCCCACCTTATTATACTACCAAGTCATGTATTTATAACTCCTATGTACATTCTTTTACCTGAAACTCAGCCGTATCAATTCAGGGCGCACAGCAGTTCATAGAGCCAGTCGCATTCGTCACTGGACAACACCCCATTGTCTGCCGGGTCTGCACCGGAACCGTCGACGACCGGTGATGGACTGTGTAAAGTAGAGATTTTAGTGCAATTGTAAATACATTCAGTTATTTTGTATACTATAAGCAAATCCTGTATGATATTTTTTTTTTTTTTTTTAATTAGCCGTACTCGAATTTTGTATGAATTTTGCAATATTTGTTCAGTGAACATACGTAACCTATAATTTCCACTGTCAAGTGATGAAACATAAAAACACAAAAATACTACTAATCGACTTCCGCCGGACAAATGCGACTCAACCACTCAATTCTGCGTCGAAACAATGGTACCCTAGAATTTGCACCGGAGTGTACGCACCTAAGAACAACAGCGATTTCACGTGCAGAAGAATTTAAGCCTAGCCAGGATTTTCTGGGAATATATCCAGACATTACCTGGGTTCAGCTTCTAACACACACGTATTTTTCACCGTCGTTGGGCGGCGCTAACTCACCAGTGCAGATCAGGGCGGCACTTTTCTAGCAGATGTTTGGTATCAGTCCACCATCCATTGGAACCCCTTTTGTAGCATATCGTTTAACAGTTGTAGGTGTCTCTGACAGTTTTCATGTGATAGCCAGGCACATTTATCTGTGCATTTAAGAACACATTTAGTTCTCATTATATTTTCCCTATCACTATCTAAATATGGGCAAACGTATAAACTATGATAAACACCGCCAGATACTTTTACAGGAAGTTTGCTACATTTCTGACAATATTTTCTACCTTTCAGACCATGTTGACGTACAGAATTATGCCTAGAAGCGAACCAAGTCAGTATGTTATAAGTTATTTTTGTGGGATGCATTTGTGCACCTATATCCATGCGTAACTTACTTATATTCTGAGACTTCACCACTGAAACACACTTTTGCCATCGTGAGTATCGTACTGATTTCTTAACGTTACACTTTACAAGAGTAATTAGTGTGTTCCAAGGAACACCTATTTCACTACAGATATGCCTTACTCTGTCGTTTATTAAGGCATTTTTTCCCAGCCTACTTCTATTGTTTAAAGACATTTCAACATCGATTGCACGTCTGAGCAATCTGTTCTGTTCCAATTTAGAGGCATAGTTAAAGTATGTAGTTGTCATTTGTCTATATTTATCTGAAGGTAAGTCCCCTCCTAAATCAATCAGTACACTAGAAGAGCTAGTATTTTGAGGTAAATAAAGGCATTTTTTCATAGTTGACATGTATATTTTATCGAGTTTAGCTAATGCTTCTTTTGAGATGCCTGTAACTTCAAGACCATACATACTTGCTGGTTCAATGTAACTTTTAAAGCACATTTTACCAAATAGAGCTGGTTTAGTGGTGTTAGAGGAAGAAAGTATTGCCAGTGAACTAAATTTCAGCATTTTCGTAACCGCATTCATGTAGTGTCTTTTGAAGGGATCCTCGTCGCTACTAATCGTTATTCCAAGGTACCTAGCTTCATCACATTCAGTGATATGCTGTAGGATTTTAGCCATGTCATAGCCTAGCCCCCATTTTCTATCAGAAGCTTTTTCCCCCCAGCATAAAATGTTGGATTTGTCTTTATTTATTGAAACATTCCAATCCCAGGCCCATTCTGTAAAAACTAGCATTAAATCTTGTAATTCTGTTACTGTGTTTGCCATTAGCACAATATCATCTGCAAAAAACAACCCTGGTAGTTTAGGCTTACCCCAACCCAGTTTAGCCCCCTTTTGAGTTGACCTCAATTTATCAGCCAGATCATGCATGTACAGTGCATACAGGGTAGGGCTCAGCGCACATCCTTGCGCAACCCCAATGCGATATTCCATCTCATCACTTACAAAATCATCGTAAGTCATTCTTACCTTAATATCATCGTAGGCACGACTGATTGCTGACACAAAAGCCACCGGGATACCCAAGTTCTCTAATTTGCACCACAATTTTGACCTGTCGACTCTGTCGAATGCCTTAACAGCATCAACGAAGCACGTCAAAAACCTGTTTCCATTACAGAGAGCATAGTTGTGACATGCTCGTAAAATTTGGACGTTATCACATGTTCGCCTGTTGGAGCGAAAACCCCCCTGCATTTCAGTAAAAATATCGAAATCCTCACATATTTTCGTAAGTCGTACATTTAGCAACACCATATAGAGTTTCTTTACATTACACCCTATTCCAAGTGTACGATAGTTTTTCATGTCTGATTTAGGCCCCTTTTTGTGCAAAAGTACCATCTTACATAGCTTCGCCTCATTAGGTATAGGTGCCCCATTTAACCAGCTATTGTAAAGATTTAGTAAACATTGCCTACCAGTTATTGGTAGATTTTTCAACATTTCATGATGAATATCTGTTGTCCCAGATGATTTATTATTTTTTAGTGATTTTAGTCCTATAGAAAGTTCTCCATGAGTGAAGGGAGTGACCATTTCAGCAGTGTCATTTGTGTAAAGTTTCGCAGATATAGTGGGACAGATATCAGAACCCGGATTCTTATTCATTACATGGTCCCACACATTTTTCATTTCTATATTCATTTTTTCTTGTGAATCTACAGTATCCCCATTACAATCCAAGATTTGAGCAGTTGGTTCTTTACCCTTCCAGTTTCTATTTAGATGTTTATATACCTTATTAATTTCACCAAAATTATTTTCTAGTGTTTTTTTAACATGCTCATCTTTCCTTTTTTTATTTTCAGCCCTCTTCGCCTTATTTAATTGCCATTTGAAATGACTTAACTCTTTTCTTACATCAGAATTGTCATTTTTTCTAAGTTTTCTTCTTAATTTACCTATCTGCCTATGCAATTTTTTTATCTGCATTGGCACAACAATTGGGCATTTATTTTGTACAACTCTATTTGATGTTGCCATAGCAGACGCTTTCTGCATCCCTGAAATGATGTCATGATAGGTATTCATATTCAACTCAGAGCAAACCTCGTTATATTCTTGCCATTCCCCCCCTATCGGTTTACATAATTTTTGAATTTTCTGTTTTACACCACAAGCTCCCTGAACCCTTAAAAGGATGGCATGGTGATCGGAGACAAGTGGACATAACTCCCCATTTATATCTATTACACCTTCTATCATATTTGATGTCAGGCTTGTAAAGCAGAGGTCAATGATGGACTTTGCATTGATCCTCTCGTAAGTCCATTTATGCTCGAAATGCCTACTTAAGAGTGTTGGATTGTACCTAGCCATCCAATCACGCAGTAGTTTACCATTCATGTTTACATCGGCATTGTTCCCACTTATGCCTAAAATGTCATCCCCTATATGTCCATTAAAATCCCCTACAATAATGATTTCCTCCCCATTATTTAAACTATTCAAATATAATTTCCCAAGATTTTCCATAATTGCAGCATACTTATACCTAAGATACTTATAGCATTCTTATACCTAAGATTTCAAAACGTGCTGTGCACACTACTCTTGGGTGATCGCATCGCATGTGAGGTCGGAACCAGGAAAAACTAAATGCTGTGGTCTATACCATTGAAACGCTGAGAAAATTCTCTTTCAGAATCTACCACTCTCAAGAAGGTTCACCATCACGATTTTATACCTATGATTTCAAAACGTGCTGCATGCACTACTCTTGGGTTATCGCATCTCATGTGAGGCCGGAACTAAGGAGATGTAACAGCTATATTTTATACTGTTGCGAAGCTGAGAACATCCCCTTTCAGAATCCACAGCCTCCCCAGAGGCTCGCATTAGCATTTTTTTACCTAAAATTTCAAAACGTGCTGTGCGCACTACTCTTGGGTGATCACATCGCATGTGAGGTCGGAACCACAAAAAACTAAATGCTGTGGTCTATACCATTGGAAAGCTGGGAAAATTCACTTTCAGAATCTACCACTCTCAAGAAGGTTCACCGTCACGATTTTATACCTAAGATTTCAAAACGTGCTGCATGCACTACTCTTGGGTGATCGCATCTCATGTGAGGCGGGAACTAAGGAGACGTAACGGCTATATTTTATACCATTGCAAGGCTGAGAACATCCCCTTTCAGAATCCACAGCCTCCCCAGAGGCTCGCGTTAGCATTTTTTACCTAAGATTTCAAAACATGCTGTGCACACTACTCTTGGGTGATTGCATCGCATGTGAGGTTGGAACCAGGAAAAACTATATGCTGTGGTTTATACCATTGGAAAGCTGAGAAAATTTTCTTTCAGAATCTAACACTCTCAAGAAGGTTCACTGTCACGGTTTTTTACCTAAGATTTCAAAACGTGCTGCATGCACTACTCTTGTGTGATTGCATCTTATGTGAGGCTGGAACTAAGGAGACGTAACAGCTATATGTTATACCGTTGCGAAGCTGAGAACATCCCCTTTCAGGATCCACAGCCTCCCCAGAGGCTCGCGTTAGCATTTTTATACCTAAGATTTCAAAACGTGCTGTGTGGCCTAATCGAGGGTCGATAGCATCACATGTGAGGTCGGAACCAGGAAAAACTAAATGCTGTGGTCTATACCATTGGAAAACTGAGAAAATTCTCTTTCAGAATCTACAACTCTCAAGAAGGTTCACTGTCACGATTTTATACCTAAGATTTCAAAACGTGCTGCATGCACTATAGCCGACTGACCCTCGATTAGGGAGCACAGCATGTTTAGAAATCTTAGGTATAAAAATGCTAACGCGAGCCTCTGGGGAGGCTGTGGATTCTGAAAGAGGATGTTCTCAGCTTCGCAACGGTATAAAATATAGCTGTTACGTCTCCTTAGTTTTGGCCTCACATGTGATGCAATCACCCAAGAGTAGTGTGCGCAGCACATTTTGAAATCTTAGGTATAAAAATGCTAACGCGAGCCTCTGGGGAGGCTGTGGATTCTGAAAGAGGATGTTCTCAGCTTCACAACGGTATCAAATATAGCTGTTACGTCTCCTTAGTTCCGGCCTCACATGTGATACAATCAACCATGGAGTTCTTCAAACCGCATGTTTTGAAATCTTAGGTATAAAATAGTGACGGTGAACCTTCTGGAGAGTGGTACTATCTGAAAGAAAATTATCTCAGCTTTCCAATGGTGTGAATCACAGAATTTAGTTTTTCCTGGTTCCGGCCTAACATGCAATACAATCAACCCTTGATTGGGGTGCATTCCACGTTTTCAAATCTTATGTATAAAATCATGACAGTGAACCTTCTGGAGAGTGGCAGTTTCTGAAGGAGAATTTTCTAAGCTTTACAATGGTATAGACCACAGCATTTAGTTTTTCCTGGTTCCGGCCCCACATGCAATACAATCAACCCTAGATTGGGGCGCACATCACGTTTTGAAATCTTAGGTATAAAAATGCTAACACGAGCCTCTGGGGAGACTGTGGATTCTGAAAGAGGAGGTTCTCAGCTTCACAACGGTATAAAATATAGCCGTTACGTCTCCTTAGTTCCAGCCTCACATGCAATACAATCAACCCTGGATTTCTGCAAACAGCACATTTTGAAATCTTAGGTATAAAAATCCTAACGCGAGCCTCTGGGGAGGCTGTGGATTCTGATAGAGGATGTTCTCAGCTTCGCAATGGTATCAAATATAGCCGTTACGTCTCCTTAGTTCCGGCCTCACATGTGATACAATCAACCATGGATTTCTGCAAACCGCATGTTTTGAAATCTTAGGTATAAAATCATGACGGTGAACCTTCTGGAGAGTGGTAGATTCTGAAAGAGAATTTTCTAAGCTTTCCAATGGTATAGACCACAGCATTTAGTTTTTCCTGGTTCCGGCCCCACATGCAATACAATCAACCCTAGATTGGGGCGCACATCACGTTTTGAAATCTTAGGTATAAAAATGCTAACGCGAGCCTCTGGGGAGACTGTGGATTCTGAAAGAGGAGGTTCTCCGCTTCACAATGGTATAAAATATAGCTGTTACAACTCCTTAGTTCCGGCCTCACATGCAATACAATCAACCCTGGATTTCTGCAAACAGCACATTTTGAAATCTTAGGTATAAAAATCCTAACGCGAGCCTCTGGGGAGGCTGTGGATTCTGATAGAGGATATTCTCAGCTTCGCAACGGTATCAAATATAGCCGTTACATCTCCTTAGTTCCGGCCTCACATGTGATACAATCAACCATGGATTTCTGCAAACCGCATGTTTTGAAATCTTAGGTATAAAATCGTGAATCTTAGGTGAACGTTCTGGAGAGTGGTACTATCTGAAAGAGAATTATCTCAGCTCTCCAATGGTGTGAATCACAGAATTTAGTTTTTCCTGATTCCGGCCTAACATGCAATACAATCAACCCTAGATTGGGGCACATTCCATGTTTTCAAATCTTATGTATAAAATCGTGACGGTGAACCTTCTGGAGAGTGGTAGATTCTGAAATAGAATTTTCTAAGCTTTCCAATGGTATAGACCACAGCATTTAGTTTTTCCTGGTTCCGGCCCCACATGCGATACAATCAACCCTAGATTAGGGCACACATCACGTTTTGAAATCTTAGGTATAAAAATGCTAACGCAAGCCTCTGGGTAGGCTGTGGATTCTGAAAGAGGAGGTTCTCAGCTTCACAACGGTATCAAATATAGCCGTTACATCTCCTTAGTTTTGGCCTCACATGTGATACAATTGACCCTTGATTTCTGCACAAAGCATGTTTTGAAATCTTAGGTATAAAAATCCTAACGCGAGCTTCTGGGGAGGCTGTGGATTCTGAAAGAGGAGGTTCTCAGCTTTGCAACGGTATCAAATATAGCCGTTATGACTCCTTAGTTCCAGCCTCACATCCGATGAGATCACCCAAGAGTAGTGTGTGCAGCACGTTTTGAAATCTTAGGTATAAAAATGCTAACGCGAGCCTCTGGGGAGGCTGTGGATTCTGATAGAGGATGTTCTCAGCTTCGCAATGGTATCAAATATAGCCGTTACGTCTCCTTAGTTCCGGCCTCACATGCGATTTGATTGACCCAGATTAGTTCATGCAGTACATTTTGAAACCTTATGTATAAACTTATGACATTGAACCTACTGGACAGCAGTGGATAATGAAAGTTCACAATTTCAGCTTTCCAATGGTATAAAATATAGCTATTATGTAGTGCTAGTTGGGCACCAAATAGCAAATTACCTTATTACCTCTAATATAAGGTATAACTTATATTGTTTTCGTCAGATTTTTAGAGCCAAAAGTTATACCTTGTATTAGAGGGTACATTATATTAGAGGGTACTATCAATTTTTTTCGCCAGATTTTCGTCTGGTCAACAATTCAAAGTTTCTCTTCGAGTGAGTAGGGTAGAATAGTGCCGCCGTAAAGTGACACAGTTTTCGGCGGCGGGAGTCGACGAAGAGTCATCGCAGTGCCGTTCGGCACCATTTTCATCATTTTCCGCCATGTTTAGCAACAATTTTTATTATTTTGCGTGTTTTGGCACGCAGCCAGTTGTGCCTTATTAGAGGTATGCCTTATATTAGAGGGTACCTTATATTTATTTCGTTGCGTTCAAAATAACCAAAAGTTATACCTTATATTAGAGGGTACCTTATATTAGAGGGATGCCTTATATTGGAGGTAATACGGTATGTCAGAAATGCCCAATTTTGGAAATATTCACTTTCAAGTATATGCGATATATACAAATGAAAATTTTACATGTATTGCATAACTTACTGGACCCATTGGAGTACCTTAGGACCATTTTCACAATTTTCATTTTTTTTTCGGTGTCCAGCTTTTGTTCCTGGAGACTCGTAGACTGACTCATATACATATCTTGAGCTATTTCTCACGTACTTTTAGTGATTTTTCTCCATTTTCTTCTTTCTACACCTTGAAAACACCTTAACAATGTCATGCTCACACTTGAGTTGAAGCAAAATAAAATGTTTCCATCCCTATTAACGCAACCACAGGAAATGTTAATCGCAGACCTTGTTAAAAGCCCTGTTAATTGTCAAATGTCATGCAAAGTGTCAAAAGCAGGGTTGGCAAAATCTCAGAAAAAAATAAAAATAAAATAAAAATAAAATATAAAATTAAAGAATAAAATAAAAATAAAATGTCAAATTGAAGAATTAAATAAAAATAAAATACAATTTTAATAAAAATAAAATACAATTTTAGTAAAAAGTATTTTACTAAACCCAACCCTGGTCAAAAGTCATGGAAAATGCCCTGCAAAATGGCAAACGTACGTTTTCCATATTGCAGGGCATTTTACATGACTTTTGACACTTTGCATGCCATTTGACATTTTACAGGGACCTTCACAGTGTCTGGGAATCACAGTGTCCCCAAGTGTGAGACTTCTAAACATGTGCTGAAAACAATAATGACAGAGTCACATTAATAGAGAATTTGTGGTAGGTTTTTTATAAAATGGATCATATCACATCACACAATTCACGCCACCATTTGTAAGCTGACACATTCAGTACATTTTCTGACATGTACAAACCTGTGTTGTTTCCTCTGGCTGTGGGTTACTCCTTCTGCATGGCTTTCTTCTGGGGGCAGTCCCATACCCTGTAAAAGCCCTGTAAAATGTCAAATGTCATGCAAAGTGTCAAAAGTCATGGAAAATGCCCTGCAAAATGGCAACTCGGTTGCCATTTTTCAGGCCATTTTCCATGACTTTAGACACTTTGCATGACATTTTACATTTTAAAGTGCTTTTTACAGGATCTGGGACTGGCACCTGGCCACAAGACGCCTATTACACACTGGCAGCTGTCTACGAGCCCACAAAAAGCACTGCCGCAGGAATGTGGACCTTTGTGGTGTCTGCCCCGATTTCCTGTAGCTGTAGGTGTGATGAATTGTGTTTGGCAAAGTTAGCACAGCTAGATGTTTGGCCCAGATTCATTGTTTGTATGCTCATTCATAATTTGTACAATACCATTTTGATATACTTTTTTAATAAAACCAGATTTTTTACTCAATGATGGATTTATAGTTCACTGTGGTTCACTGTACAAATTTGGTGAAGTTTACATGATTACATAATATGGCTCACTTCCCATACAAATACAGTTGAAATAGTGGTATTACTTAAAAATATCAATGATGAATTTCTCTCTCACCAGGTTTTTCTTATTTTACCCATATCATATTATGTATAATGAGGTTTCCAATTTGGACAATTTCCAATAATATGTTGTAACATGTGCAGCATTAATGCAGCAATTAAACTCTACTTCAGAAAAAGTAGATACCGTATTTCTTCTAATATAATAGAAGTGTGTCCTATTTTTTCGTCAACTTTTTTACCCGCCCTTCTATTGGAGACACCCTTCTATTGAAGACTGCCCTTCATTTTTTTTCTATCTTCTATTTATTTCAAGGCCCTCATTAAGTCGAAAAAGTGTACCTTCTATTAAAGACGCCCTTCTATTGGAGACCCGCTCTTCTATTATAAGAAATATTTTACATGGAGAAAAACAACTTACACTGCCAAAACTTTTCGATAGTACTGCGGCCTTGTAGATGGGCACTTGGCTCTGTGTCTCCTGTTAACACTCCTGAAAAATTACTACAGTATATTAATTTACCGTATTACCTCGAAATACCCCCAGGGGGTTTATTATTTCGCCAGCAAAATTTGAGGGGGGATAATTCGAGGGGGGTATTCGAGGGGGGCTCTATTATTTCGCCAGAAATTTTCGGAAATTCCCCATACTCAAACGTAGAAAAATCTCACAATTACATAGATGTCTATGTGTTTATAGGCATACATAACGGTATATACACATAAACCCTTCCATAACGTCACTTAATCATCAGTTTTAACGTGTGTTCTCCATTGTACAGATCACAAACTACGGTATTTGTCATGTACGTTCCCTTTACACTCAATCTTAGGGCGGTATTTCGAGGTAGGGGGTTTATTATTTCCTCAGCCGAATTTTAGGGGGGTATTTCGAGGGGGGGGGGGTTAATTCAAGGGGGGGTTAATTCGAGGTAATACGGTATGTGCATTTTAGGTTACAGTGGATTTTTATATTGAAAATCAGCAAATGTCAGGTTGTCCAGTCCCAATCCTAAAAATGTAGGTATTTCTATTCCTGGTTACATTCATTTAAATGATTTTGTTTAATGATAAATAGTGTATAACCTTTGCGAATAGCCACCAAAAATCAGCACTGAAAGAAACACTGTTAAAATCAAGATGAAATGGGAGTTTTTCATGTTTTTTTTTAATTTAAAATTTTATTTTATTCTTTAACACATTAAAATGTTTGATTGTCTGAGAATAAAAGTTTACAGAATATAAACTGCTCTGTGCTCTGTACATTTCAGTCAATCAAAGATGTCAGAAATTGTTTCCCACTGTATGAATACATTTAATTCAATCTATCTCACATGCTGTAGTTTTTTTAATTTCATGTTCACATAAAGATAAGAATTAGAGCTGTAAATGGTACTAGAGTTATCAAATCTTGCATTCAAACTTCTTAACTTTTATGCCTGGGGGCTCTCCCAGAGCCTGTAAGAAGCCCTGTTAAATGTTAAATGTCATGCAAAGTGTCAGAAGTCATGGAAAATGCCCTGCAAAATTGCAACTCGGTTGCCATAATGCAGGGCATCTTCCATGACTATTGACACTTAGCATGACATTTGACATTTTACAGGGTTTGGGAGTGCCACCTGACCGACCACAGAACATGAGTGTCATATCTACATGAATTCAAAAGAATAAGGTCTAAGAAAATCTGCACTGCCCGAACAATACAATTACACAATATGTGAGCTTTGGAGATACACTTTTGTGCTGGTGGCAGTCCCAAGCCCAGTAAAGTCATAGCAAAAAATGGGTGTGTGATGCGTCGTGAAGCGCTGTGAAGTGTCTTCATGTTGACACTTGCCGACACTGTGAAGCGC
>OZ038453.1:26868690-26959597 GCA_964036195.1 Sphaerolaimus hirsutus | reverse complement strand
ATGCATGTATAGTAGGTATGTAAATATGTACATAATGTATTCATGTTTTATAATGGTACAAAAAAGAAATTAAAGATGGCATGCACATCTCATGGTGTATTTGACAATTTACGTTTCGACATTTAAGTATACCTTATTATACCTCGAATTAACCCCCCCCCTCTTGAATTAACTCCCCTCAAAATGGACTGGTGAAATAATAAGCCCCCCTCGAAATACCCCCCTCCGGGATGATGTACATCATGTATCCAATGTACATGGTGTATTTATTACTGCTTATTTGCATCGCAGCTACACATAGACTGTACTAGGTTGTGTAGCTATCTACATGTTTATTTCAAATATATCCTGTTTGTATGCATTTATAACCTGTTTTGGGTACATAAATGCCTACTATTTTCTATGACCCTTACAAAAATTTCTGATGAAATAATAAACCCCCATGGGAGTATTTCTAGGTAATATGGTAGTTGTAGTTCAAATCAATTCCGAAGTCTATACAGTGCACATCCATTGAAGAATTTTGGAGTACTGTGTAAATTGTCATTTCTGGGCATTTTGTTGCTGGTGTTGTGATGTTGATGTCCTCATTGTGGACATTTTTATAGACTTTTCTGACACTTGAATGGATACACAAATGTTATGTGGGGTTAAAACATGTGCAAAACCAATATTTTATAAGAAAACCACTGTTTCCTGATCGAAATACTGTAAATCAGAATTTTTGGGGGAAAACTCGATTTTTTTTTGAAAAAACTTGAGTTTTTTAGAAAAAAACTCAAAAACTCAAGTTTTTACAAAAAACACAGAAATAAAAACAGAGTTACTCAAGTTTTTTTTCGAGAAAAAACTCAAAACACAGGTATTCATTTTTGAAAAACTCAAAACACAGAAAGTGTTTTTTTTTTGGAGAACTTACCCATCGTTGAACACAGTAAGTGTTTTGAACGTCTGTTATGCATTTCCCAGACCACAAATTCATAGTGCCAATTTGAGGGGGGTATTTTGAGGGGGGTATTTCGAGGAAATACGGTAGAGAAGCTTTTTACCCTTGCAATCCTCTGATAAAAGTTTACATCCTTTCTTTGACAATTCGTTAACATACTGTGTTTCATTGAATTATCCCCCCCCCCCCTCCGAAGTATACTGCTAGCGGAATGCTAAAAGTAACTGCACAAATGTAGCTATGGTTATGCTCCATTGTAGCTCCATTCCCTTCTAAAACTGTGTGAAAAACAGATAAACAGATATTAAAAAATTCAGATTGATTGCATTTATACAATTGAATGGGAGTCTGCACTGCTCGGCATCTAAACCTGCATGGCATCTGGACCCGGATAGCATGGATTTCTGCCTGCTTGGCATCTAGACCTGCTTGGCATCTATCGTCCCATAGATGCCAAGCGGGCTACATGCCGGCACATGCCATGCGGTCTCCATGCCGTATGGGTGTAGATGCCAAGCAGGCTGAACCCTCCCCCCCCCACACACACCCACGAGACGGCACATGTATGCATCTGACCACCCCCCCCCCCCCGCAGCCGATTTTAGGCTTTGAATGTGCATATCATTATACTTATACTCTGGTTACTTTACACCCTGCACGCGTGGTTCCCGCTGGGAGTGCGCCAATGATGGTTAACGCATGCGAGTTTCAGAAAAAAATGACACAATTGATTGTTGTTATAATGTTGTTCATTAATATATTCACATCGATGAATTTTTCCATCTTTGTACGTAAATCGCATTATTTGAATATCATTGGCACGCTTCCAACACGAGACATAAATCAGTGCGAGGGCAGAGTATCACGTACGCCGAGTATACTTTGAATTCGATGTACGATTTTAAGGTGACTCTATTCATCAAAATACGGTAACATCCTTTGTGATTATACAACATTCTGACCGATCAACAGAATGTGTTAAATACTGTTTTAAAATTTAAAATTGACCCAATGAGTGAAATTTTATTTTTTTCTAAACAATTTGCGTTGTATTTTCACTTTGAAATTTTCGAAATTTTTGACTTTGCAATTGCAGGGGTTTATATATAGTATCCTATTCTCGTGAATTTTTTTGAATAAACGAAGATGATTAAATATACTGAACAGATCTGCATGCTTTGCGCAAAATGTTACCATAATTTTATGATTTAAGTTATGTGTAAATTCTGAGCTAAACTGTCGCAATGTAAAAACAGTGTATTGTGAGAAAAAAGTCATTTTCTATAATTAAAAAGTTGAGATATGGTACATTTCAATGGCCCCACACACGCTAGTTGACATCGACACCAAATGTCAACTGGTTTCATTCCTCGTTCAAAGATTGCGTTTGAAGGTCGTTCGTCCACTCATCAGCGAGCTTTGAATCGGGATCGGCGCCAGTTGACATTTGGTGTCCATGTCAACTAGCGTGTGGGGGCCCAATGCAAAGTTCCCATTTACTAGTATTTTGATAAATCAAAAAAATGTTTTGTTCTATTCAGAGTTTAATATATACCTACCTAACTTCATTTTTTAAAATATTAAATACAAATAATTATCCAATACGAATACTCAAATAATAGTTGTTAAAAGTACTGAACTTTTTTCGAAGTTCGCTTATTTACTAATTTATGTAACGTAAGGTGTTTGCATTTATAGTTCCCCTGTGGAATTATACTTTCATCAGACTTTTTCGAGGAGGGAACAACCGTATTTCCTCAAAATACCCCCCCCCCCCTCTCAAAATGACCACCATGAATCAATAACCCCCTCGAAATACGCCCCCCCAAATTGGGTGTAAAGAGAATGTAGATGACAAAACCTGTGGTTTGTGTTCCGGGAAATGCAGAACACACATTAAATCAATGACTGTGGTCTGTGGTATACTCGGCGGACCGCAAAGTATGTGCAGAACGAAGATGCGCAAAGTATGTGCGTCAAACATTGAGCTCAGAAGCCAAACACAAAGGGACATCCATTGTTATGTGTACTTCCATTCTTCTTTGCCCTTTGTGTTTGCCGCCTGAGTTCACATACCTCCCCCCGCCACCCGCCCGCCTGCCTGGATGGCATCTAGACCGCTTGGCACCTGGCCCCTGCCCGCCCGTTTGGCATCTATGCCACAGTCCGCTTGGCATCCAGCATTAGATAGATGCCAAGCAGGTCTAGATGCCAAGCAGGCAGAAATCCATGCTATCCGGGTCCAGATGCCAAGCGGATTAGATGCTATTTAGGCCTGACTCATTGAATGGATTGTGTGAGAACACTTCATTCAGCTGGATTAAATTTATAAATAAAAAATGAATGTGCAGAATGAGCAAAAATGCAATTTTGCAGTGTTTTATCATTATCTGCAGTGATTTTTTCATGTGAAATAGTATGGCCAAACCACATATCCTATTTTTGCTGATTATACTCACTATACTGATTCTGGGCTATAATACACAAAAGTTGGCTAAAAAGTATAAATACAATTTCATTCCACATGTCTTAATAATTAACACTTTTTCTCGTTTCAGGAATGTAAAAAGAAACATAAGAAGGGTGAGCAGGGGCCAGTTCCGCAAAATGAGAAGTGAGGAGTGAAATGGCAAGTGAATTGAGAAGGAAATTGGCAAAAGCGTAGGGAAATTAATTTTTTTTAAACTTTGGTTTTGCCAATTCACTTGCCATTTCACTTGGCCTTTGCGCTTTTACTTCGCCTTTGCCATTTCACTTCTCACTTCTCATTTTGCGGAACTGGCACCAGGTGTCCATCTAGAAGACCCCAATATTACAGAAAATTAATAGCACAGTCAGTTTTTTTTAATGAAAATTAATTTTTTTTACACGGGATACACACAAAGTGTCAGATGTGAGGTCATACAAATTAGTGAGTAACACATAAATATAACATAATCATTTAAAAACAGAATATATCAGCTAACAAGCTCTAACTTGCATAATTTATGTAGCTTTAAGATTGAACATAATTTTAAATATCGTATTTCCTTGAAATGCCCCAAGATGGTTTATTTTTTTCAGAGTAAAAATTTTGGGGGGTATTTCGAGGGGGACTTATTCGAGGGGAAGGGTTTATTATTTTATCAGAAATTTTCAAGAAATTCGCAGTTATGCTGCGATTACAGCTCGGGCGTAAAATTGACCGGGCGTAAAATTTATTTTGGGCGTAAAATTAATTACAGATGAATGGATAAAGATACGGCATTGTTATTTCAGTCAAAGAAAGCTTAGATGCAGACGTTTCTTGTGTCCAAAGCTCATGACTTTATTTCAATTGTACTGGGAGTTATGAATTTTAGCACAATTTTTCCAATTATGCGCTGTAACTGGCGTAAAATTAGGGCGTAAAATTAAAAAAATTTGCGCCAAAACTCATAACTTCTAGTACAATTAAAATAAACTGATTAGCTTTGGACACAAGCAACATCTGCATGTGCGCTTTCTTTGACTGAAATTACAACGCCATATCTCTATCCATTCACCTGTGATTAATTTTACGCTCAAAAATCAATTTTACACCTGGTCAATTTGACGCCCGAGCTGTAATCGCAGCATAATGGAGCGATTACAGCTCGGGCGTAAAATTCCAGCGTAAAATTCCATCGCAAAATTGATTACATAAAAGTGGATGATGATACAGGTCTGCAATTTTTCATGGAGAATATGTTTATCAATACCTTCATTGTGTCCGAGGGTCATCATCCACAGTCACTGCAATTTGATTGTGGAAATTCAAAAATTTCTATTTTACGCTGGAATTTTACGCCAGCTGAAGAAAAATCAATTCTACGCTATGTCATTGCATGCAATCACCTGGCGTAGAATTGACTTTTCTTCAGCTGGTGTAAAATTCCAGCGTAAAAAAGAAATTTTTGAATTTCCACAATCAAATTTCAGTGACTGTGCATGATGACTCTCGGACACAATGAAGGTATTGATAAACATATTCTCCATGAAAAATTGCAGACCTGTATCATCATCCACTTTTATGTAATCAATTTTGCGATGGAGTTTTACGCTGGAATTTTACGCCCGAGCTGTAATCGTAGCAAGTACGCTTTTATATACCCAAAACAGATAATCAACGTGTCCAAGTAGGGTATATTTGGACATATCAACGTCCATCGCTACACAAACTAGTACATTTGTAGCTGCTATGCAAACTGCGACCAATATTTGCATCATGTACATTGCATAGATCACGTAAATACATATGCCAGACGGGGGTATTTCGAGGAGGGGGGTTTATTTTTTCACCAGCTCAAAAACATCTGGGGAGTTTTCGAGGGGGGGGGGGTTAATAAAAGGGGGTGATTATTCAAGGGGGTAATTCGAGGAAATAAGGTATAACATCATACTGTAGTTAATCTGCCAAAATCCGCAACTCGCAAGTTTTCACATTTCGCATTTCGCACCATGTCCAGTTCACAGCGATCTGGGCTGCCACAAAAAAGGTACACATTTCTGCGCAAATGCTTTTTATTGGCACAACGCCAGCTGCCAGTGTGCAATCAGCGCCTTGTGGCCAGAAGGAGACCATGTAGAAGGAGTAACCCACAGCCAGAACCGATCACGCAGGTTTGTCCTTAGGGCAGTCCTAGATCCTGTAAAAAACCCTGTCAAATATGAAATGTCATGTGTCAAAAGTCCAGAGTTGTTAGAAGGTACGTACGTTTACTCGAAAAATACGCGTACGCGAGTACGCGGTCAATACATTTACATATACTTTTCAAAAAAATACCGTACGCACTTGTACGCGTACACTTTCAAAGCGTACGCGTACGGAAAATGTATTTATGAAAGTTCAATGTGGGACATATTTATAAAGTAACTACACTGCTATGTATTTACAGAAGTGGTTCCATTGAATATTTTAGATATGTGGGGGTAGTGCCTTTAAAAATTTGCAACCAAGTCGAAATGGTTGTGGAGACAATGGATGTGGTAAACGAGTCGGGAGAACGATGATTTTTATCTCCTAGAAAAAAGAGACCTTGAAAACTATATAATCTGTCATTTGCTTATAGAAAAACATACGTTGTGATGTACACGTATGAAAAAGTGCCCACTTTTACACATTCTATGAAGAAAAGTAGTTGTTTCTACACTCACAAAAAAGTACCCACATTTACGCGTACGTACGAGTAAAAAAAAAGTAATTTACGTTTTCTATACTTTGTGGTGAGTAAAAAAAAATACCTTACGTTTACATATACTTTTAAAAAAATTCAGTAATTCTAACAACTCTGCAAAAGTCATGAAAAATGGCCTGCAAAATGGCAAACGTACGTTTGCCATTTAGCAGGGAATTTCCCATGACTTTGAACACGTTGCATGACATTTGACATTTTACAGGGCTTTTTACAGGGTCTGAGAGTGGCACTTTGCCAATTATGGTGCCAAATGTGACAGCAAGCATGATGAAAAGTACTGATGAAAAGTATTCGTTGTGAAATGAATAAGTGTGTTTACAACAGTGTTGTTAAAATACTGGTATTTTTGGAAAACGTAAACGTAAACGTAAGGTAAATACCAAAATACCAGGTATTTTGGGTAAACGTAAATACGTTTTCGCAACACTGTTCTGCAGTTGTTTTAGATCTAATATTTTTGTTGAATATATGGACAACTTTTACACCCTCCAGATATTATCTCACTGCTAATGTAAAATAAATAACTGTTTAAACATATTTTTTACAAATGGAAATTGCAAAGTATTTACCCACACAAATGTAAATATGATCACCTAATCATACACAGAACGCAAACACAACAACAACCTCATTATATCCCAAAAGTAACACAACAAAAGCTTGTTCAGACTACAACAGCAACTGCATCAGATATGTGGAAAATCAAATGTGTGACACAGATGTTGCCAAAGCCAGGTGCCAGTTCCAAACCCTGTAAAAAGCCCAGTGAAATGTCAAATTGCAAAGTGTCAAAAGTCATGGAAAATGTCACATTTGCCATGACTTTTGACACTTTGCATGACATTTGACATTTTACAGGGCTTTTTACAGGGTCTGGGACTGCCCCAGGTGCACCAAAACATGTGGACATTGTGCCAGCAAAGTCAATATAACTGTGAGTCAATCACTGTATTTACCTCCAATTCTGGGTGTACTGCTACAACAACAATGCATTGCATTCTATGAAACTGGAATCTGACAAAATGATGAACCAGGCAAATAAAATACAATTTGAAACACTGGTTTTGGTGCCTTTTGGCCCCATTTTAGTCATTGAGGACATAACCATAAGTGAAGGGTGTGCTTCTAAAAGTACTGATCTACAAAAAATCTATTTTGAGGTAATCGTGGTAGAATGTTTGGAGTATGCAATACCCATACATGAGTATCAGGTGTGGGTATTTGGGGTATTATATTTTGGGTATTTTGTTGGGTATCCACATGCATGAGTATAATCTTCGATTATATACATCACACTGGCTATATAAAATTTTGTGATAGTGATACCATTAATCTACTGTAGATCGGTACTTTTAGAAGCAAACCCTTCAAGTGGAGAAGTGAAATGAGTAGTGAAATCGGAAGTGAATTGAGAGAAGGAATGATAAGGGAGTTTATAAGTGACCCCTTCACCATACTTGGCTCAAAATGTATGCAATCAATGTGTTGAACAATGACGTCATAATTCCATGCACAGAAACAGAGTACATATCTGGAAGAACAGCAACATATATTGATGCTGCTTGGCATGACGGAACTTCCAAAGGTGGAGAAAACTAACATCCCAGCAGGTGCCACTCCCAGACCCTGTAAAAAGCCCTGTGAAATGTCAAATGTCATGCAAAGTGTCAAGGGCCATGTGAAATGCCGTGCAAAATGGCAACCGAGTTGCCATTTGCAGGGCATTTTCCATGACTTTTGACACTTTGCATGACATTTGACATTTTAAAAGGCATTTTACAGTTTCTGGGAGTGCCCCCAGGTCTTCTGGAAGCACCTATGATAAAAAAGCTGATGGACAAATTAGAAAAGCAACAAAAATTCAGAGAGTGGTACAATCGATACACTTTTCTTGCAAAACCAGGTTCAGACAGGGCGTTGGATGACAAAATTGTGTAAATTTTTACAGATGTTAGCATGCCTGTTACAGTTCTGAGTAGTTAAAAAACATCTCCATAATATTTCCTTAACCCTTCAACAGATTTTGTCACAAATAAAGCCTCTAATAGTAAACACATATCAAACAAAGCTTGGAAAATTTGGGGTGTTAAAAGTATGATGTGTGTTATCCAAAAATGTAGGATATTGTTATTGATACTGAAATTGATAATTCACACGATATTTTTTCTGAAGATGTTGTAATTTACTTTTACAGCATCCATCACACAACCAGCAGCAATGAATTTGAGCAAAGTGTTGCAATTCAATGCAAAAGAAAAGATGCATCCATCAGCAAAACCCACCAGGTGCCACTCCCAGACCCTGTAAAATACCCTGTGAAATGTAAAATGTCATGTAAAATGCCCTGTAAAATGAAAAATGTTCATTTTATGTTTTCCAGGGCATTTTCCAGGGTCTGGGATTGCCCACAGGGCTGTAATGGGACTGTGGCTCACATCTGTGCCAACTGAAGATGTGAAAATCACTGTGGGCAGAGTGCTGCAGGGGGGTCAGGTAATTGTGATAAGCTTACATAGCACAAACTACAAGTAGAAACGTTTAAGAAGGGTGCATGTGGCATGGAGAATGCATGAGCATGCATGGGTACATATACGTAAAGTGACAGAATTTTTCATGTGACAAGAAAAGTTTCAACTGCAGTTTATAAAGAGGGTCATAACAGAACACTTATACATTGATAGAGATGTGAAGTTACATTATTGTAGTTACAGTCCACTACATTCTATACACTTTACATTCCTACTGTTGGATAGGTTTTGAGTGATTGGTCTGAACCATTAAACTTCATGTTTCAACCAACCTTTACAAGAGACTACTTAATTGGGTGTTTAGGTCAGTTGATGCCCATGGACTCATTTCCCTCATTATTCATGTGCTCTTTGGGGGGTGACTATCTATGAATATGAGATGTTAAACTTTGAGACCTGTGTCGCTGAGCAATGTTCACAGCAAAAAGTGGGTTCGTGAAGTGTGTGGAAGTGCACTCTGTGAAGGCACTTCCACTCACTTCTGCACACTTCACAAAGTTTTGGTGAAGTGTCTTCCACTCACTTCACCTAGCTTCACGAAGAACGAAATTTGTGAACTGCACTTCATGAACTTTTGCAGCATACTTTGCGTGGTTCGTGAAGTGCTGTGAAGCATCTGGGATGTAGTGAAGTGTCTTCACGCCGACATTGCGTGTCTGCGTGAAGACACTCCAGGACACTTCAGGACACTTCACCGCGCATCACACACCCATTTTTTGCTGTGGTTCCACCCACAAACGCAATGACACCACATCTCAAAAGCAAATCTCCTCTGTTCATTGGCTTAGTGGTCTTGGCTCCGCCTCTTGCCCAAGGTGCACATGCCAATCCAGCTGAACCCCAGTGCACGTTTCTCATCTGTGCACCACGGACTCAGTTTGCTGTGAGCCCTGTTTCCCGTGTGCACAACAACATTGGCTGGATATTATATACTACACTAACATTGCACATCTCATGATCACATCGAAATTCCAACATACATAGTGAATCAGCATTGAAAATATCAGTTTGTCTACCAAATGCTTGTGTTTCTTAAAACACTGGCTATCAGAATATGGAAGCTTTTGAAAAACTAATCAAAAAAAATTTTTTATGTCATCATTAAAAAAATTTCCATCCCTACTTCATACTGATTTCTACTATTTCTTTATTGGTACTTTTCCCATTTTTCCAGCTGGACAGTACAATTACAGTACAACATAGATTTACCAGGTCAGAGGCTGAGTCAAAGTGGCTTGAAATTGAGATAACTGATGTTATGGAAGAGTTATCACAAAATGATAAGAAGTGGCACAAGGAAGGATTCATGTTGCATGTGACTGGGGAGGCTGCAGATCAATCCAACATCATCTATGATAAAAATGTATGAATTTTTTTGCAAAATCTTGTTTTGTTTTTGTATATCATCAAACTAAGTGTTCAGCCAGATAAGCAGGATGCCGTATGTGCTTGAATAATCAACCCCCCTCAAATAACTTCCCCTATTGAGTAATTTCCCCTGTTGACAAGCGTGTATATAATAACCCCCCTCAAAATCATTCCCTGCTTTAGGCACATCATTATTTTTGTCCAACTTGAACAAAAATGGCAAATTAATCATTATAAAGCATTTTTCACGATATTAAGTAATTGAAACATACTTGAAAAAAATTTATGAGACATTTATTCCCCCTTTGAATAATTCAACCCTTGAATAGTTAACCATCACAAAAGTCCACAAGCGAATTATTCAAGCAATACATTTTTTCAGCAGACTAGTTACTCCTTTGCTGTGCCTTGGGCATGAGAAAACTGGTGGTTATCCCAAACCCTGTAAAGTGTAAAGAAAACTGTCAATTGTAAAGTCAAATGCAAGGTTAAGTATCGAATGTAAAGTAAAGTGTCAAATGTGAAGTCAAATGGTAAGTCAAATGTCAAATGTAAAGTGTAAATTTTGTATCCAAATATTATTTCTTGTATCCAAATCTTATGTTTTTGTACCCAAATTTTTTACATCAAATTTAGGAACAAAAACATAAGATTTGGATACACAACATAAGATTTGGATACACAACATAAGATTTGGATACACAACAGAATATTTGGATACACAATTGTTATGTTACTTTACATTTGACACTTTGCATGATAATTGACATTTGACTTTGCATTTGACATTACATTTGACACTTTACTTCACACTTTACACGGCCTGATGTGATACCCCTGTGCCCATGTTGTTAAGGGCCTACACAGACTAGTTGATGTCAAAATCATGCCCATCAGTGATGTCTTTTTCAACGAGTGGTGGTATTTTTTTCCTCACTCAGCTAACATGGGGGGGGGTATTCAAGGGTGATTATTTCATAAAAAATCAGACGAGGTTAATAGATACTGTATCTAGATATATAATACAGTACTTAATACATCCAATAAAAATAAAAGATCATATGCACAGATGATATTGCTACAACTGAACACAGTGTCCAGAGTGAAAGTTGAAATTCCCATGCAACAGAAGAATGCAATTCGACGACAGAATACTGGGGGCAGTCCCAGACTATGTAAAATGCCCTGTAAAATGTCAAATGTCATGCAAAGTGTCAAAAGTCATGAAAAGTGCCCTGAAAAATCGCAACTCGGTTACCATTTTGCGGGGCATTTTACATGACTTTTGACACTTTGCATGACATTTGACATTTTACAGGGCAATTTACAGGGTCTGGGACTGGCACCAAACGGACCTCGTATGTGTCACTTGACTTTCGGTCCACACATAAACTTCAAGAGTTGGGGCATAGATTTTGTTTTGGTCTGGCATGGTGGAATGTATCACCAAAAATTAGCGAGACCTTTGACTGAAATAGCTGGACTGGTAAATTGATAGTTAGTCTATGTTCACCGGCTATACTAAAAATTTGCTGTAAAATTTTTTAGGCGTTACAAAAATTTATTTCCGTTTACTAGAAATACACGGTTATTTGGGTATTTATATTTACGTTGACATTCTCCAAAAATACCAGTGTTTTAACAGCACTGCATTTTTTGCCGGGGGGGGGGGGATTCCTAACCTTCCACAAATTACCATTTACAGCAAATAATGTGCTGGTGATGAAGTGCACTAAAGTGGTCTGAAGCAACTCCATTTTCACACTCAAGAACCTGGGGCAAGTTCCGCCAATTGAGAAGTGTGAAGTGAAATGGCAAATGCGAGTGAAATGAGAAGTGAATGGAGAAGGAAATTGGCAAATGCGAAGGGTAATCACCTTTAATTTTTTCATTTTTACTTCGCTTTTGCCAATTTACTTGCCATTTCACTTCGCTTTTGCCAATTTTTTTCTCAATTCACTTCGCTTTTGCCAATTGTCTTCTCTATTCACTTCGCATTTGCCACTTCACTTCTCACTTCTCAATTTGCGGAACTGGCACTTGATCACGCTTGATCACCGATGGCATGCACTTCACTGACACTTCATGTATTTCATTACACAATTGTTTACATAGAAAAATTGGCAATTCGTGAAGCACATTGAAGTGTCTGTGAGTGTCTGCGTGAAGACACTTCACCGCAGATCATGACAGATCACCAGGGCGCAGTCCCAGACCCTGTAAAAGCCCTGAAAAAATTAAAATGTCATGCAAAGTGTCAAAAGTCATGGAAAATGCTCTGCAAATGGCAACCAGTAGCCATTTCGCAGTGCATTTTCCATGACTCTTGACACTTTGCATGACATTTGACACTTTACGTGGCTTTTTACAGGGTCTGGGAGTGGCACCAGCGCTGTTTTTGCAGTGCTTGAATACCCCAGCATAAAGCAGAAATGACAGCAAAAGCCAAAATGACCACAGCAAAATCCACCTGGCAAAACAATCAGGTCATATGAGTTGTGATGGAAGGGCTACCCCGGGTGCTGGGCACCGAAGGGCACCAGCACCGGTGCTGGTGCGGTACGGTGCCATTTTTTCCGGTGCCTTTTCCATCACTACATATGAGCACAGTGAGCCCAAATTCCACCAGGCCCCATCATATGTCCAACCCATATTCTGCATGGGCATGTGCCACAGAGAGACTGCATTCCCCGAGCGCATTTACCAACACTTCTATCCGCAAACTGCACACACATATACGCCGTGCTGCCACGCCAGCCAGTGAGTTGGGTTTCGATAAAGTCCAGGTGCCACTACCGGACCCTGTAAAAAGCCCCGTAAAGTGTCAGATGTCATGCAAAGTGTCAAGAGTCATGGAAAATGCACCGCGAAATGGCTACTGGTTGCCATTTGCAGGGCATTTTCCATGACTTTAGACACTTTGCATGACATTTGACATTTTACACGGTTTTTAGCAGGATGCAGGGAGTGCCCCCATGTGATATCATAATGTTTACATTTTTACATGACATGACAAGAGTTGCTTTGGTGCTAGCACCAAGCACTGGTGCCAATACTGTTTTCTTAACGGAGCCAGAGAAAAATGTAGACAAATAAGACAGGAAAAGCACAGTGATGCTTGACATGGGCATGGCACCAACCACCAATAGCACCACGCCAAAATGCCATCTACTACTAAAAACACGATCACACTTTTTGCATTGGCACTGGTATCATGTGCAAAGGACTGTGGCTAGTGATGTAAAAGCGCGATGGCGTTTGCGCCTGGCGCTAGCGCCAAAGTAAAAAGCGCCATGGTGCTTTTGGCACTTTGGCGCTATTTTTGACTGGCGCCACGAACAAAATGGCTGGTGCTGGCGCTTGGCGCCATTTTGGTCTGGTGCCATTGGCGCTTGGAGTTTGGCGCTAGGGGTTGGAAAAGCGCCATGGTGCTTTTGGCACTTTGGCGCTATTTTTGACTGGCGCCAGGAACAAAATGATTGGCGCTGGCGCATGGCGCCATCTTGGTCTGGTGCCATTGGCGCTTGGAGCTTGGCGCTAGGGGTTGGAAAAGCGCCATGTTGCTTTTGGCACTTTGGCGCTATTTTTGACTGGCGCCAGGAACAATATGACTGGTGCTGGCGCCTGGCGCCATTTTGGTCTGGTGCCATTTGCGCTTTGAGCTAGACGCCATGGCGCTTTTACCGCCTGGTGCCAATGTGTTCTGGCGCTTTTCACATCACTAGCCATGGCACTTCATAACTTCACTAAAATGGACACTGTTTAAAAGCACACCCACACACAGCTATAATCCAATATACACACTGGTGCCACTCCCAAACCCTGTAAAAGTCCCTGTAAGATGTCAAATGTCACACAAAGTGACAAAAGTCATGGAAAATGCCCTGGAAAATGGCCACTCGGTTGCCATTTTCCAGGGCATTTCACATGACTTGACATTCACTTTGCATGACATTTGACATTTGACAGGGCTTTTTACAGGGTCTGGGACTGCCCCCTGGTGCTGTCCAGTGATGAACAACGGCGCAATGGCGCCGGTCCTTTGAGTCATCAAACATTGGACAATGTTATCGCTACTAGGTGCGCCTGTGCATGGCGCGACATGGTGCCACTCCCAAACCCTGTAAAAAGCCCTGTCAAATGTCAAATGTCAAATGTCACGCAAAAGTGTCAAAAGTCAGGAAAAATGCCCTGCGAAATGGCAACTAGGTTGCCATTTTGCGGGGCATTTTCCATGACTTTTGACATTCTGCATGACATTTGATATTTATTTAACAGGGCTTTTTACAGGGTCTGGGAGTGCCCCCAGGATACGCCGGGCTTCCCGCAAGAACATTTAAATGGGTGAATTGGGTAACTGTAAACGATGGTGGATGTGAAAAATGTGATATAATTATTTCTGTAAATTTGTTTCTTATTTAATTTGGTGATTGGATGTTTTTTTTGTTGTTTTTTACTATTTATTTATATTCACTTACTCAAAACATGGGTGTCTTTGCCAAACAGTCACTTCAACAGAATAATGAATCATGGGGCAGCCCCAAGCCCTGTAAAGTGTAAAGTAAAGTGTCAAATCTAAAGTCAGATGCAATGTAAAGTGTCAATCAAAACAAAAAAGAGAAGATTTTATTACTGAACTTTGCATGACAATTGACAGTTTACATAGCATCTGACTTTACATTTGGCACTTTACTTTACACTCACAGCAAAAACTAGGTTCGTGAAATGTGTGGAAACGGGCTGAATGTGCGTGAAGCGGCCTCTGAGAAGACACTTCCACACACTTCACCACACATCATGACGTTTTTCAAGATTGTTTGTGAAGTGTCTTCCGCCCACTTCACCTATTATCACTGCGACCAAAGTTCATGAAGTGTACTTCACGAACTATTGCAGCATACTTTGCATGGTCCGTGAAGAGCTGGGAAGTGCACACCAGCACTTCACAGCATCAGGGTGTGTCGACATGAAGACACTTCACGGCGCTTCACGACGCATCACACGCCTATTTTTTTGCTAACTTTACTGGGCTTGGGACTGCCACCAACACAAAAGTGTATCTCCAAAGTAATGTTATCTCTAGTATCTCCATATTGTGTAATGTTGGGGCAGTGCAGATTTTCTTAGACCTTATTATTTTGAATTCATGTAGATATGACACTCATGTTATGTGGTCGATCAGGTGGCACTCCCAAACCCTGTAAAATGTCAAATGTCATGCAAAGTGTCAATAGTCATGGAAGATGCCCTGCATAATGGCAACCGAGTTGCCATTTGGCAGGGCATTTTCCATGACTTCTGGCACTTTGAATGACATTTAACATTTAACAGGGCTTCTTACAGGCTCTGGGAGAGCCCCCAGGCATAAAAGTTAAGAAGTTTGAATAATAGATTTAATAACTCTAGTTCCATTTACAGCTCTAATTCTAATCTTTATGTGAAAATGAAATTCAAAAAACTACACCATTTGAGATAGATTGAATTAAATGTATTCATTCCGTGGGAAACAATTTCTGACATCTTTGATTGACTGAAATGTACAGAGCAGTTTATATTCTGTAAACTTTTATTCTCAGACAATAAAACATTTTAATGTGTTAAAGAATTAAATAAAATTTTAAATTAAAAAAAACATGAAAAACTCCCATTTCATCTTGATTTTAACAGTGTTTCTTTCAGTGCTGATTTTTGGTGGCTATTCGCAAAGGTTATACACTATTTATCATTAAACAAAATCATTTTAATGAATGTAACCAGCAATAGAAATACCTACATTTTTAGGATTGGGACTGGACAACCTGACATTTGCTGATTTTCAATATAAAAATCCACTGTAACCTAAAATGCACATACCGTATTACCTCGAATTAACCCCCCCTTGAATTAACCCCCCCCCCCCCCCCTCGAAATACCCCCCTAAAATTCGGCTGAGGAAATAATAAACCCCCCACCTCGAAATACCCCCCTAAGATTGAGTGTAAAGGGAACGTACATGACAAATACCGTAGTTTGTGATCTGTACAATGGAGAACACACGTTAAAACTGATGATTAAGTGACGTTATGGAAGGGTTTATGTGTATATACCGTTATGTATGCCTATAAACACATAGACATCTATGTAATTGTTAGATTTTTCTACGTCTGAGTATGGGGAATTTCCGAAAATTTCTGGCGAAATAATAGAGCCCCCCTCGAATACCCCCCTCGAATTATCCCCCCTCAAATTTTGCTGGCGAAATAATAAACCCCCTGGGGGTATTTCGAGGTAATACGGTAAATTTATGTACTGTAGTTATTTTTCAGGAGTGTTAACAGGAGACACAGAGCCAAGTGCCCATCTACAAGGCCGCAGTACTATCGAAAAGTTTTGGCAGTGTAAGTTGGTTTTCTCCATGTAAAATATTTCTTATAATAGAAGAGCGGGTCTCCAATAGAAGGGCGTCTTTAATAGAAGGTACACTTTTTCGACTTAATGAGGGCCTCGAAATGAATAGAAGATAGAAAAAAATATATAAAAATAGAAGGGCAGTCTTCAATAGAAAGGTGTCTCCAATAGAAGGGCGGGTAAAAAAGTTGACGAAAAAAATAGGACACTTTTTCTGAAGTAGAGTTTAATTGCTGCATGAATGCTGCACATGTTACAACATATTATTGGAAATTGTCCATTGCAAAAAAATGCAAAACCTCATCATACATAATGTGATATGGGTAAAATAAGAAAAACCAGGTGAGAGAGATATTCATCATTGATATTTTTAAGTAATACCACTATTTCAACTGTATTTGTATAGGAAGTGAGCCATATTATGTAATCATGTAAACTTCACCAAATTTGTACAGTGAACCACAGTGAACTATAATTCCATCATTGAGTAAAAAATCTGCTTTTATTAAAAAAGTATATCAAAATGGTATTGTACAGATAATGAATGAGCATACAAACCATGAATCTGGGCCATACATCTAGCTGTGCTAACCCAACATGAACAAGTGCCATGACAATTTCACACATTGCCAAACACAATTCATCACACTTACAGCTACAGGAAATCGGGGCAGACACCACAAAGGTCCACATTCCTGCGGCAGTGCTTTTTGTGGGCTCGTAGACAGCTGCCAGTGTGCAATCGGCGTCTTGTGGCCAGGTGCCAATCCCAGATCCTGTAAAAAGCACTTTAAAATGTAAAATGTCATGCAAACTGTCAAAAGTCATGGAAAATGCCCTGCAAAATGGCGACCGAGTTGCCATTTTGCAGGGCATTTCCCATAACTTTTGACACTTTGCATGACATTTGACATTTTACAGGGCTTTTACAGGGTCTGGGACTGCCCCCAGAAGAAAGCCATGCAGAAGGAGTAACCCACAGCCAGAGGAAACAACACAGGTTTGTACATGTCAGAAAATGTACTGAATGTGTCAGCTTACAAATGGTGACGTGAATTGTGTGGTGTGATATGATCCAGTTTATAAAAAACCTACCACAAATTCTCTATTAATGTGACTCTGTGACTGTCATTATTGACTGTGACTGTCATTATTGTTTTCAGCACATTTTTAGGAGTCTCACACTTTGGGGCATTCCCAGACACTGTGAAGATCCCTGTAAAATGTCAAATGTCATGCAAAGTGTCAAAAGTCATGTAAAATGCCCTGCAATATGGAAAACGTACGTTTGCCATTTTGTAGGGCATTTTCCATGACTTTTGACACTTTGCATGACATTTAACAATTAACAGGGCTTTTAGCAAGGTCTTGGATTAACATTTCGAGTGGTTGCGTTAATAGGGATGGAAACATTTTATTTTGCTTCAACTCAAATGTGAGCATGACATTGTAAAGGTTTTTTCAAGGTGTAGAAGGAAGAAAATGGAGAAAAATCACTAAAAGTACGTGAGAAATAGCTCAAGATATGTATATAAGAAAAAAATAGCAGAAAATGGATAGTTAGATACACGAGTTAGTGATTTTGGAGGTTGAAAGTCGCACTTTTGGAGGGCGTCACATTTAGGGTGTCAACAAAAAAGTTTTTACAGGAAACGGAAACAAGAAAAATTTTGCACTTGCCGGAAAACGGAAACAAAAACGGAAAATTTTTGCACTTGCGGAAAACGGAAACGGAAAAAAATTGTCTGCGGAAAGCAGAAACGGAAAACGGAAACGGAAAAAGGAAAGAATTTTCCATGCGGAAAGCGGAAACAGAAACGATTTGCACTTGCTGGAAAACGGAAATGGAAATGGAAAATTTTTGCACTTGCTGGAAAACGGAAACAGAAACGGAAAAAAATTTGCCTGCGGAAAGCGGAAACGGAAAACGGAAAACAGAAAGTTGACACCCTAGTCACATTACACTCGGACGACATGCCCAAAGGGGTCACAAAGTATTTTCGCAAGAATAATCTTACATTTTTTAGATTCCATCAGAAGCAGTTACAGAAACAAACACATGCAAGGACTACAACACAAACTGTGACAGGTACCTGGAAAACCAGCAGTGTGACACTGATGTTGCCAAGGCCAGGTGCAGCAAAACATGTCACTTCTGTGTTAGTTTATGCCCATTGTCAAAATAATCACATATTTTTTATTTAAAAACTGTGTACCTATAGACTATACTACAAGCTAATAGTACAGGGGGATAAGTTAAAACAAACAAGTCAGAATTGGTAAATAGCTGTGTGAAAATACAGTCATATGTGGTATGTGGTAAATGGTAAATGCAAATTGTGAGCAAAAAACTGTATAAGACAATGTTAATTGTTCATTTCTGTTACATGCTGTGTCTTCTTAAAGTTATGAGATCCTATCACATTACTTGTCATATTGAAATGAAATACCTAGTTCACTTTAGAATAGTCAGTCAAAAATGACGTTTTGGCGTAAAATTAACTCAAAGTAAATAGGAACGCCGCCATGAAGACAGTCCAAAAAATTTATATTTAAAATTATACTCAAGATAGAAATTGACAATTGTCACACACAGAAACAAAACCAGACAATTCAAGAAGCCATCCTGGAGATGTTAGGAATGACAGAAATGCCTAAAGAAACTGAAAATGATTTACCTCCAGGTGTTTTGAAAATACCCATGATCAAAGACCTGATTAGAGAAGTGAATGCACAGCAAGAATACCAGGAGTGGTATGAGCAACATATCATTGTTGCAAAACCAGGTGTGATGGCCAATGTTTCATTTGATAATTGTATATGAAGGGTGTGCTTCTAAAAGTACCAATCTACAAAAAATCAATTTTGAGAAAATCACAATTGAAAGTTTGGAGTATGCAATACCCATAAATGGGTATTGGGTATGGGAATTTTGGGTATGGGTATTTTGGCCATACTGTTGAGTATCCACATGCATGGGTATAATCATTGTTTTATACACATAACACTAGCTATATAAAATTTAGTGAATTGTATTTTTTGTAGTACAGTACATTTTAAAGGAACAAATTGGTAATAGCATGTAGATCGGTACATTTTAAAGAACATAATCAGAAAGATGTAGATCAGTACTTTTACCCATAATAAAAAAGCAAAAAATGAGTTTTTGCTTAATCTGACGCCGATCTGACATTGGTACTTTTAGAAGCACAAAAAAAATGTGCAGATCAGTACATTTAAAAGAACAATTTTGAAAAAAGTGTGTAGATCAGTACTTTTAAAGACACAAAAGCTGAAAAAGCTTGTAGATTGGTACTTTTAAAATTTTGGAAACTGTTTTTTTGTGATTTTTTGCATTTTTTGACCCCCCATATCTAAAAATTGAATTTTGCACCACCCACATTATATATATATTTTTTTGAAGCGCATTTTTATGGGGACCCCAAAAATGGTCCTAACTCAAATTTTAAAAATTTGTAGATTGGTACTTTTAGAAGCACACCCTTCATATGCAAATGAATACTATTTACTATGACCCTTACAAAATTTCTGACGAAACCCCCCCTCGAATAAGCCTCCGCCTCAAATTAACCCCCCCTCAAATTTTGCTGGCAAAATAATAAAAATCCTCATGGGGGTATTTCGAGGTAATACTATACATAGATAAACTAAGATAGATAAACAAGTAAGATCAGTAATGTAAGGGTAAAAGTAAAGTATAGAAAGTTAACCTGCATCAATGAAACATCAAATGCTATTTTGCTTTACAGTACCATTTTTATAGATTTTTATCTATTCTCTGAATATATTTATATTTACTCAAATAATTCTACACATTGCACACATGGTTCATGCTGAAGCATGCCAATTGCCAAGAATATGAAACACATGCAATCTACATTTTAAAAATGAGGTAAATCATTGCTGTAATAACATTTTCTGTCAGTGTATTAACAACAATAAATTTTTACACAAATTGCATGCTTTTATCATCATTGACATTCTTCTCACATGAGACATCAAAACCTGCAAAGTGTCATGCCACCTGTGTATCTGATCACAAATTCACTAATTACTGGGAGTAGGGGAATGTATATATTTACTTCACTAATAAATTGAGACGTCCAATTCTAAAACTTGACAAACCCAAAATATAAAAATTGTGAGTTTGGCCCAGAAACGTCATCTGGGGCTACTCTCACACATTTTTCGTAATTTTCCATAACTTTTTTGATCTCACAGGCCCATATGGCAAAGTGCCAAATTTGACATTTTTGGGAAAAAATGCAAAAAAATGGGCAAGAAGTCAACAAGTCCATTCCCTCCTCAAAACAGTTTTTCTGTCTGTGTGAGATTTTTAGAGACACCCAATTTTTCACATGTATTTACGTTGAGAGACAGGGCGGAAAATTTGACACCTTATTGTAAACATTTGGAACTTAATGTTGAGCATGAGAGAGCCCCATTGGACACGCACCACGGACCTGGAATTAGAAATGAAGCTTAAAATGGGATTTACTCAAAATCGCATTTTGTGGACTTGTCGACTTTTAAGCGGGAATTAGAGCTCAGCGTCGATTCGACGTGAAATGATGACGTGAAATGATGTCGTGAAATTAATTACACAAGTGTGGATCATGCTACGGGTCTACAATTTTCTAAGGATAATATATGAATCAATACCTCAATCGTGTCCAATACTGAGTGTTATCAGCCACAACTAGAGCGAATTGAAAAATTCAATTTTTATCATTCCACGTCATCATCATTTCACGTCACAGTGTCAGGGAACAACTTGACATTTCACGTCAGACTGCTGCTTGCAATAGTCTGATGTGAAATGTCAAGTTGTTCCCTGACACTGTGACGTGAAATGATGATGACGTGGAATGATAAAAATTGAATTTTTCAATTCGCTCTAGTTGTGGCTGATAACACTCAGTATTGGACACGATTAAGGTATTGATTCATATATTATCCTTAGAAAATTGTAGACCCGTAGCATGATCCACACTTGTGTAATTAATTTCACGACATCATTTCACGTCATCATTTCACGTCGAATCGACGCTGAGCTCTAATTCCCGCTTTAGAATTAGACGCCTCAATTTTAATGAGAATAAATAATCAAAACATTTCAATCACAGCATCCATCGAGCTTCCATCTGTGATAGATTCCAGCAAAGTATTCCAATTTGATGTGAAAGGAGAGATGCAACTGTCAGCAAAGCCAACCAAGGCTGTGCTTGGACTGTGGCTCACTGCTGTGCCAAAGGACAAAATTGAAATCACTATCAGTAGGGTATTACAGAGTGGCCAGGTATAGTGATCAGTGAGCAAAGACCATATAGTGTGCATATAGTGTGCATCTAGTGTGCATATAGTGTGCATCTAGTGTGCATATAGTGTGCATGATTACATATGTATTACATTTTCATTCCAAATGTTATCAAAATATAACAAGCTTTGTAATCACACAACAATTGTGTGAACAGCAATTTGAGGGTTTTCAGATTGGATATTGTAGATATCATTGTGACTTGTGCTGTCAGGTGACATTTTACAGGTCTTACTGACACTTTTTCTAGTCTGTAAAATCCGATTTTCTTATCCAACTTTCAGTTTGAGAAGTCAGTCACTATGCAGCGCGAATTAAACAGCTCACAGAGCAATGGTGCTGATTCAAGGTGGATCGAAGCAGATATAACTGGTGTGGTAAAAAAGTTGTCAAAGAATGACCAATGGTTGTTGCACATGGCTGGGAAAGCTGTGGATGGATCAGACCCAATTGATAGAAAAAATGTAATATATTTTGGCCCTCCATTCTGCAACTAAATTGGTGAAATGTCTGATGGTGCTGTTTTGCAATAGCATTGCTGATGCTGTATTCATGGGTGCAATTTTTTAATTTGCTCATGGTTGTTAAAAGTACATAAATTTCACTCACTGCCTGACAATCAAACAAGTACTTTTTTGGACAATTTAAAATTAAGTTTTATGAGTGTCTTCTACACACCTTACCTATAAACATGGGATCTTCAAAAACATCCAATGTAACTGAAAACACTCCATGGAACAATTACTACACACACACACTATCATTAGTAAAGAACATGTATGCTTCATGAAGCATCTGTAAGTATAAATGTACAAAAAGTCACTTCACAACACTTCACCCCACATCACACCAACTCTTCACCACATTCCATTTCCATTCACACAGATCATCCTGCTGCAACTTGACACAGTGTCTGAACTAATACAGAGGGACGCCAAGGACAGAATCGTGCCAAACACGAGGGGGCCCTTTGGACAGCCAAACCAACTGTGCAGCCTTTCTAGCAGAGGCGAAATCGACTTTGCGGAGTTGGGCATGCATTTTATCATTGTGCTTTTTGGTGGAGGTGACACTGAAAATTCGGCTGGATCAGACTGAGGGTTTTGTAGAGAAAGAGTGCAAAATTTCACTTGCCTGAGGGGGGAATCGAACTCGCACCTCATGTATAGAACACGAGTGCCCTAACCACTAGACTACTAATGATGGCAAAAAAAGATTCAAAAACGTTTTCAAATTTTCAATTTTTTTAGGATTTCCCGAATTTTTGAGCACGCGGTGAAAACAATACATAAAAACCGATTTTTTTTCAAAAAAAGATGAAAATTCGAAAACATTATCGAATTTTTGAATTTTTTTCACCGTTTTGGCATAAAATAGGGTGTAAAACGCAGAGACGCAATTAAAATCATTACTCTTTATTTATTTATTCGTAGCGAGAGAACAAAAAATCTGCAGACGTGTCTGCTGTAACAGCTCGGAAGGCTGTAAAACTGAAGATATATTTAAAATTAAGCAGAAAAAGTCGAAAAAGAAGTAATTTGATTAAAAAAATTCAAAAAGTCCTAAAAAAGATTTGAAAATTCGAAAAGTAATCAAAAAGATTCAAAAAATTGAAAATTTGAAAACTAAATATGAAAATTTGAAAACTACTTTGGGAAAAGGGGGTGGTGCCAGTTCCGCAAATTGAGAAGTGAGAAGTAAGACGGCGAAAGTGAAGTGAAATGGCAAAAGCAAAGTAAATTGAGAAATAAAATGGCAAAGTGAAGATAAATTACTTTTTTTCGCTTTTGCCAATTTACTTGCCAATTAACTTCGCTTTTGCCAATTTACTTCGTTTTTGCCATTTCACTTCTTACTTCTCAATTTGCGGAACTGGCCCAAGGTCTCCATAGGAGTTTATTTATGTGGCCATGATTTCACATAGTGCCCAGCAAAAAAATGGGTGTGTGATGCGTCGTGAAGCGCCGTTAAGTGTCTTCATGTCGACAATTCTCGATGCTGTGAAGCGCTCGTTGGCACTTCACGGCGCTTCATGAACCTTGCAAACCTGTAAAAGTTTGTGAAGTGCACTTCAGAAACTTCAGTCACTGTGATGATAGCTGAAGTGTGTGGAAGACACTAGGGTTGGGGAACCGAACCGACCCGAACCGAACCGAACCGAGAACCGAGCACTATTTTGGAACCGAGAACCGAGAACCGGAACCGAGCTTGAGAACCGAACCGGAACCGATAACCGGCACTTATACCCGGAACCGAAGTAAATACCCGAAATAACCGAAATTTTCTAGGAATCTAAGTTTTTAAACAGCGTTTTTTCAACACCTACATCTAAGCCTTTAAACAGCAGCTGAACATCTTGGTGCGTGTTCAGAATTGCAAAATCCATCTGTTTGCAAGATGATTGCGCGGGAGCGTGTAATTTCACAAATACTCCAGCGACATTACACCTTACAATGAAATCTACCATATCCCACCTGAATAAAAGAACAAACATAAAAAAAATTCATCATATTGATCAAATTGCTTTGATAAATATGATGAAATTTTTTATGTATGTTCGTTTATTCAGATGGGATGTGGTAGATTTCATTGTAAGGTGTAATGTCGCTGCAGTATACACATTATCACTGGTAGTAGTTTTCATTGGTTTTGTGGCAGTTTTAACCGTAGTTGGCAAAAGTTATTTATGTTTGTACTCAAAATAATACGCGTACTCACTCGCATACTACATAAATACATTTACGTTTCCTCCAGAAAAAAATACCAGTACTCATTTACTCGTGTACTTTTTGAAAGTACGCGAGTACAGAAAACGTATGTTTGCTTTTACACTTTTTTAAATACCAGTATTATTATAACAACTCTGATTTCTGCATTCTACCATGAAATAATTGAATTGAAATTCAATAATAATTGAAGCTGTGATATGCTCCTGTAGTATGAAATATCCAACCAATGTACTTACACATGTAAACTTGGGTATATTGTTGTTCTGTTGTTCAGCCGAATATTACCCGATACCCGGTTATTTTATTACCCGGAACCGAAATTTTGATCATTTTAGAACCGAAAGTACCGAACCGGAACCGAGTTTAAGAACCGAACCGTGAACCGGAACCGAAAATTTTCAGGAACCGAGAACCGATACCCAAACCGAAATCTTTTAGAACCGAGAACCGAGAACCGGAACCAAAAATTTTGAAATTCCCAACCCTAGAAGACACTTCACGAACAATTTTGAAAAACGTCGTTATGTGTGGTGAAGTGTGTGGAAGTGTCTTCACAGAGGCCGCTTCACGCACATACAGCCCGCTTCCACACACTTCATGAACCTATTTTTTGCTGTGTTAGGTACTCAATTTGTTGCAGTCAACAGAGTTTCAATAGCAGACATCAGACGTCAACCGAGTTGCCATTTTGCAGGGCATTTTCCATGACTTTTGACACTGTGCATAACATTTGACATTATACAGGGTTTGGGACTGCCCCTGAAGGTTCTAAATAGTCAGCAGAGCATGTGTTTGTACCAAGTACCTCCACCACCAGGCGCCAAAAATATTCAGACCAATTTTTTGTGAAGGCATTTGTGAAAATCAGCCTTTTTTACCGCCAACACTTTATGGGCGACCAATTCACCACATTGGGCATGTTCACAATATCCGGGGCTGCTGCCATCCCATCAGGTGAGTGTAGATTCTGAAAAATGTCAGTGAATGAACTGTTTGGTTCCCATTTGTCTGTTGGGATTATTTTTTCTGTTTCAGGGGGCACTCCCAGACCCTGTAAAATGTCAAATGTCATGCAAAGTGTCAAAAGTCATAGAAAATGCCCTGCATAAGGTCAACTCTGTTGCCATTTTGCAGGGCATTTTGCATAACATTTGACACTTTGCATGACATTTTACATGTTACCGGGCTTTTTACAGGGTCTGTGAGTGGCACATGGGCTGTCTCCCATTGGACCAGCATGTATGATTGTAGTGAAGTTTCAGCTCAGCTATATAAGCTGGAATTACAGCTTGACCAAATTCAAATACAAAATTTACCTCTTCAAATATAAACTTACCTCCTTATTAGAGTTGGCGAAGCTGGTTGTTGGTTGCTGGTTCATTGGCTGTTCAGGTGCTGGCTGATGCCTTGTGGGGCTCAGCTATCAACTATTAAAACAATGAAATGGGAAAAAGGATCACACACATATCACTAGATGAACTTTTTGTTAATTCAATGCTGTATGCCTAGGATCACTTTTATCACTGGAAGTCACTGCTAACTTTAGTAAATCACATTTTTTCTAGTCAGTGCCTACAACACTCATTTTTATATTCATATATTTACTCCAGTGACATGAACACCTTACAATGAAATCAACCATATCCCATCTGAAAAAAAGAACAAATATAAAAAAGAATCATCATATTTATCAGAGCAATATCAAAATTTGATGATTCTTCTTTAATTAAGGTGGGATATGGTAGATATCATTGTGAGGTGTAATGTCACTGGAGTATACATACCACCCCACAACCCCAAACTTTTATACAGTTACAATGAACTACAAATTCTTGTAGTGAGCAATCCAGGAGACACTAGATCTGGCCCAGTCAGGTGGCAGTCCCAAGCCCTGTGAAGTGTAAAGTAAAGTGTCAAATGTAAAGTCAAATGCAAAGTAAAGTGTCAAATGTAAAGTCAAATGCAAAGTAAAGTGTCAATCAGAACAAACAAGAAAAGATTTTATTACTGAACTTTGCATGACAATTGACAGTTTACTTTGCATTTGACATTACATTTGACACTGTACTTAACACTTAACAGGGCTTGGGACTGCCCCCAGGTGTCAATTTACCATCTAGACAAGTGTTTATTAAAGTGCTGAATGGTCAGTCAAGTTGCAATGGTTATGAAAAAATTTCCAAAAATTCTGAATGTGTGTTGAGATGTAATCACTGTTTGATAAGGCCATGATAAACTTTTTGTAACTGGTAACCAGTGATTACAGGTTTTGAAACAGGTGGAAAAAGTGTATGGTTAAAATTCTTCCAAAAATGCATCTGTCACTATTGCTGAAGTGTCCAGTTGTATGCAAATTTGAAGTTAGCTTTAGCAAAATTTCAAAACAAAAAAATTATAGTGCAAAACAAAGTCCCAAGTGATAATAAACTCAACAGACTTCTTGTGATTTTAGACCTGGGGCCAGTTCCGCAAGTGTACAAGTTCCTAGTAAAAACATGGGAGTTGAGTAAAATTACAAATGGCGAGTTAAGAGTAAAGTTAAAGTTTAAGAGAAAAGTTGAAGAGTTGAGTTAAATGACAAATGATTAGTCAAGAGATAAGAGTAGAGTTAAGAGTCAAGCAAGTGTATCCAAATTTTTTTTTCTTATCCAGATCTTATGTTTGTATCCAAATCTTATGTTCTCTCATAAGATTTGCATACAAAAACATAAGTTTTTGTATGCAAATCTTATGAGAGAACATAAGATTTGGATACAAACATAAGATCTGGATAAGAAAAAAAATTTTGGATACACTTGCTTGACTCTTAACTTTACTCTTATCTCTTAACCAGGGTTGGCAAAAGCTCAGAAAAGAATAAAAATAAAATAAAAATAAAATGGAAAATTGAAGAATAAAAAAAAATAAAATAAAATGGAAAATTTCAAAATAAAAATAAAAATTGTATAAAAACATGAATTTTTGTAAAAAATTTGTAAAATTGTATACAAATTCATATTTTTGTAAAAATTGTATAAAAATTCATATTTTTTGTAAAATTTTTTCCTGTTGTTTATAGTTCAACCTGTTCATTCGCGGAGCTGGGGCAGTCCCAAGCCATGTAAAGTGTCAAAATGTTATGACAAATATAAATTATATGACAAATATATGTCATGAAATGGAATGGAAAGTGTCAATTTTCATGACAAATATAAATTAAAGTGGAAACTGTAAAGCAAATTGTATCCAAATCTTATCTTTTGTATCCAAATCTTGTTGTTTTTGTAACCAAATCTTCTGTGAACATTTGGATACAAAAACGTAAGATTTGGATACCAAAATATAAGGTTTGGATACCAAACCATAAGATTCAGATACACAATTTACACTCTGCTTGGCTTTTGTCATGACAATTATACTTTGCTTGACATTTGAGATGCCAATTGACTCTTTACTACATTTGCCATGACAATTGACACCTTGCATGATGTTTTACAAATGCGCCATGCACGCTCCAGTAATCCTTCTACTGAAAATGCAACCCATTCTTATCGATAATTGTAACTTAACACTTGCAACTAGCTAACAATACCTACTGCATGCAACTTTTGCAAAGTAATGGAAAAATTTGTCACACGTTTTTCATGTTTAGGTTAAATTATCACATTTTTCTGACCTTGCATGCAAGATTCTGATTTTTTGTAAAATTTCTGTAAAATTTTTGTAAAATTTTTGTAAAATGGTCCATTTTATTATTTTATTATTATTTTGGAATAAAATAAAATAAAATAAAATGAAACAAGAATAAAATTAAAATAAAATACATTTTTATACAATTTTTATACAATTTGTATACAAATGATTTTTATAAAACCAACCCTGCTCTTAACATCATTTGTCATTTAACTCAACTCTTGAATTTTAACTTTTCTCTTAAACTTTAACTTTACTCTTAACTTGTCATTTGTAATTTTACTCAACTCTTATGTTTTAACTATGTAGTAACTTGTACACTTCCGGAACAGGCACCTGGGGCCAGATTTAATACTCCCTACAGATTTGTAGGGTAGGGCGTGCGCCCGATAGATTTTTTAAAGTTCAGCCGCATCGACGCACATGCACCGAGAGCAAGGCGGTTCATAAAATACACGAAACTATCCCTGAAGGTCGCCGATATTGCAATATGACGTATATCGCTTCGATTTTCGCCCGGAAATCACGATTTCGTCATTTCTTGGCCGTCTGCCAATTCGTTTTTTATTTTATATTGTCGGGCGGGTTACTCGCATAAGTCGCGCTTTTGTACGCTCGTGCATGCATTTCTTTCTTGTCGCTGCCCTCATGGTTTCGGTTGCAGACAGTGAACACTAAAAAAATGACCACCTGACTACACAAAAGCGCGACCTATCCGAGTAACCCGCCCGACAAAATAAAACAAAAAACGAAGTGGCAGACGGCCAAGAAATGACGAAATCGTGATTTTCGGGCCAAAATCGAAGTGATATACGTCATATTGCAATATCGGCAACCTTAAAGGATGGTTTCGTATATTTTACGAACCGCCTCGCTCTCGATGCATGTGCGTCGATGCGGCTTAACTTTAAAAAATCTGTCGGGTGTACGCCCTACCCTACAAATCTGTAGGGAGTATTAAATCTGGCCCCTGAGGTCTGGGGTTTTATGAGTGGGTTAGTTCTAGCACAGCAAAAAATGGGTGTGTGGATGCGCGGTGAAGCGTCGGGAAGTGTATTCACGCCAACACTTTCCGAGCGCTTCACCAAGCATGCCAGCGCTTCCACACACATCACGAAAAAATGCGTGAAGGCACTTCACGCTTCTTAATATGGTGCTCCCACACAAATTTATACGCGGGGAAGCGTGTGGAAGCGCCAGCGGCATGAAGTGTCTTCCGCATTTTGGATGCGCGTGAAGCGCGCGGTGAAGATAGGTGAAGCGTGTGGAAGACACTTCACCCAGAATCCATAAATGTAGCCCAAGAAATGTAGTTATTGATTTTTTCAAATGAGTCAATTTGAAAAAGGTAATTAACAGCTAAAAACTTGAATACATCAAAATATGCAATTGATTTAAATTTATCTTTAGAGGCATGAAACGACACAATCTTTACTTGGCTGTTTATCACTTGCCTTGTCACTTGTCCACTTGTCAAATTGACAAAAGGCACTTATTTTTGCCTTTTGTGGCTGCAGGACGGTGCAGCTGCGGCTTCCATTCCCCCAGGATGGTTTTGGAGCATTCTAATAGGCCAACGACCGCTAGACCAACTTTATTCCCACCACCTGTAAACAGGTGCCAGTCTCGCGCTTTGTAAAGCGAGAAATCAAGTGTCAAATGTAATTTAAAATGTCATATTTATACAAATTTGTCACTTGCCACGCGAAGTGTCAAACGATCAGCAATAGACTATTTAGTTTATAAGTATTTTAATTGACATTTTTCACAACATTTGACACTTGACTTTACACTTTGCAGAGAGCGGAACTGTCCCCAGACCATTTACGACACCTTTTAACCCTAATATTAGACCTGGTGGCAGTCCCAGACCCTGTATCATGCCCTGTAAAGTGTCAAATGTCATGTAAAGTGTCAAAAGTCATGTAAAATGACCTTTTTACCGAGCATTTTACATGACGTTTGACACTTTGCATGACATTAGACATTTTACAGGGCTTTTTACAGGGTCTGGGACTGCCCCCAGTTCCAGTTGTGTCACCGAGGCCACATCCACTTCCTTGGACTACGGACCACCATCCATGGAATCGACCTCAGCCAGGCATTGGCTAGCCAGTTGCACTCCCAGACCCTGTAAAATGTCAAATGTCATGGAAAATGCCTTGCAAAATGGCAATCCGGTTGCCATTTTGCAGGGCATTTTCCATGACGTTTGACACTCTGCATGACATTTGACATTTTAAATACTGGGCATTTTACAGGGTCTGGGACTGCCTTTTGGCCCTAACCCCCTCCCACAACCAATTGTGCCAGTAAATGCACCTGATAGATGGTCGCCGGTTCCTATTCAGCCAGTTAATGGCTAATGATTTTGGAAGTGATCTGAAAATTGTGAGCATGGATATAGTTTAGTGACACCCTACATACTGTATTTCCTCGAAATACCCCCAGGGGGTTTATTTTTTCAGAGTGGAAATTTTTAGGGGGGTATTTCGAGGGGGGGTTATACGAGGGGGGGTTTATATGAGGGGGGTATTTTTTCGAGGGGGGCTTATACGAGGGGGGTTATACGAGGGGGGGTTATACGAGGGGGGGTTATTATTTTGTCAGAAATTTTCATGAAATTGGTTGTAAAGATTATGTGAAAACATGCCCAAAAGGGGTAATAAACAGAGTTGTGCAAATACTGGTATTTTTGGAAAATGTAAACGTAAACGTAAAGGCTATTTACACAGGCCCCAGCCGGGGACCGGTCCCCGGCAAAAAATAATTTTTTTCAAAAGTGAATAATTGGCATGTATGGGTTGTTTGTGTGTTAAAAAGGTGAATTATCATCAAATTCACATGCACAAAATTTTAGCGAGATAAATAGTTACACGTGCTGATGCATTTTCTTTGGGGGAGTGTATAATTTTTTTTCGATTTGTCTAAATTTTGGCATGTGTGTACTTTAGTGTCCTTCATTTAGTGAGTACGCATGCCAAATTTTATTGATTGTTCAATTTTTGTTGATCACTGTATTTTTGTACAGTGATCAAAATCCTGCTGGGGACCGGTCCCGGGCAATGTCGAAATGGCCCCGACCGGGGTCAAACGTCCCCAGTGAGAAATTTATTTTTCAGTAAACAAAGAAGTTTGGTCCCCGACCGGGGACGTTCGTCCCCGGCAGGGGACAAATTTTAGTATTCCAGCCCATTTGAAGGATCACAACTTTTTTACGGTTTCCCTAGTACCCAGGTATTTTGGTCAGGAAAACGTAACAAAACGTAATGGTATTTTTGGAAAACATTAACGTAAGAGTAAGTATAAATACTCATATAATTTTTGGGTAAATGTATATACCAGGTATTTTGGGTAAATGTATATACGTTTTTCCAACTCTCGTAATAAATGTGACGAAATAGGATATATGTGGGCAAATTTACGTACATCGCTATTCACATTGGGTACATGTGTAGCTGCGGTGCAAACCGGCAACAATAAATACATCATGTATGTTACATAAATTATGTGCATCATTTCAGAGGGGGGTATTTCGACGGGGGCGGGGGGGGGGGGTCTCCCCAGCTCGCAAACACCCGGGGGTATTTCGAGGGGGGAGAGAGTTAATTCAAGGGGGGTATTTCGAGGAAATACGGTAGCTACAATATCATGTCTGCAAAACAAAAAATTTTATTATCAAGGCATTGGTTTGATAGGGCAAACATTTTAGAATGTAATCTAGAAGTATCAATTTATTCTGTGCGAAAGTATGAGTACAAATAAATGTTCGGTGAAAAAGTTGAGTTCTACCACACTGAAATTTTGTCATGGAATTCCATGACCCAGTGACATTTGATCCAGAGTTCATGTTGGGTATTTACTTTTACTCTAAAGGTCGCGTAAAATGCGATGATGATGAAAACAGTGTATTGATGTGCATCACTCCCGATCACGTCTCAGAACACAGATTAAATACCATCAAAATGGAACATAGAACATTGTGTGAAAAGGGGATGATCTCAACACCAGTGATAAACATTGTGTGAGATTGAGTGAATCTACCTAGGCGACATGTTACATAATGACTTCATGCTGACTTTATGATATTTTGATACAATATAGTGACTTAATACTCCCCAGACACTGTTATTTATGTCTCCATATTAGCTGCATGCAAGTGAACCATTATGTGTATGTTTATGTGACCCTTGAAATAATGAAAAATACTTGCTGCTAAAATATTTGGCTACACTGACAGCATATCAAAGCATATACCTAATATTTTTTCTGGAAATCACCAGCAATATAATTTAGGGCAGTTTTCATGGTTTATACAACAAAAAAGTCTTTTAACTAATGTTTCTGACTTCATATGAATATGATAGTGCTTAAAATGTTGTTGATTTGTATGTGAAATTGCGCATTTTTGAGTTCAAAAATATCAACCATCCCTAATTTCAGCGACGTAGCCAGGATTTTTGAGGGGGGGGGGGGCGGATAGTATACGGAACCCGGCGAACGGGAGGGGGGGCTGCGCCCCCTCCCCCCGCTAAGATTTGACCGTGGTGAAGGAATGGCGCCATTGGCGTTGGCATTGGCGCCAAACGGTGCTGTACATGCATGTATTTTACATATACAGCGACCGGGACACATTTTGAGTGATTTTTCGGTCCTCAACCGTAGGTATGAAAAAAACATTCGGTGCGGCGCCGAAATGCGCGCACGCGCGCAAAATTTTTTTGGGCTGCCGACAAAATCGCATCGTGGAAGTGCCATTTCTGGCATATTTTTGAGACCGACCGGGGAAGGGGGGGCGGCCGCCCCCCCCCCAGCCCCTCCCCTTGGCTACGTCCTTGCCTAATTTATATACCGTATTTCCTCGAAATACCCCCCCTCGAAATACCCCCCCCTCGTTTGACCCCCCCCCCCCTCTCGAGACCACTATGAAACAACCACCCCCCCTCGAAATACCCCCCCCCCAGATTGAGTGTAAAGAGAATGTACATGACAAATACTGCAGTTTGTGTTCTGCGTAGTGCAGAACACACGTTAAAACAATGTCGGAATCACGTTAGAACAGTGTTTATACCATCTACGTACTAATATTAGTCTACATAACCTTATAAATGGCGGTTTTTGTTGTATTTTTCGACGTCTGCGTACGTTTCAGACGACAATTTCGTACTGAGATATACAAAAATTTTTTGTGAAATAATACCCCCCCCCTCGAAATACCCTTCCCCCCTCGTTTAACCCCCCCCCCCCCTCTCGGGACCACTATGAAACAATCACCCCACGGGGGGTATTTCGAGGAAATACGGTATACAATGTTATCAAATTTTTACATAAAACACAACGTTTAAGAGTGTATGGAACTTTGGCTTTCCTTTGAAGGCTTACACCAGTCAAACTGACTATGTCAACTCATTTGTCAACTCATCAGTTGTCAAGTCAATGCACCCAGCCAAATCTGCTACATTAGCAAAATGGATTGTATCCAAGTTAACATGGCCTGATTAAAAATATGTTTTATACCGTATTACCTCGAATTATCCCCCCCCTGAATTAACCCACTCCACGAATTAACCCCCCCCCCCTCAAAACGGACTGGGGAAATAATAACCCCCCTCGGAATACCCCCCCCCCCCTTCGGGGCATTGGTTTTATTATCAAGGCATTGGTTTGATAGGGCAAACATTTTAGAATGTAATCTAGAAGTATCAATTTATCAGAGTTGTTAAAAGGTACGTACGTTTACTCGAAAAATACGCGTACGCGAGTACGCGGTAAATACAATTACATATAATTTTCAAAAAAATACCGTACGCACTTGTACGCGTACACTTTCAAAGTGTAAGGGTATAGGCGCACTGAACAAGTGCAAACACCCTAAAATTTTCATTTTATTTAATTTTCCCAACACTAGTTCACAAACACTATCTATAAGTAGCAAATATAAGATAGGAATTTCTTAATTATAATCTACGTCATTACCATTACACAAACAGTAGACTTTTGTCGCAAACTAGGAGATAGTCTCATTATATTTAGTATTTAGAGACGCTTTTTCGCTCCACATGATTGAGTGTTATGGCATTTTGAAGACGTGCGCGCCCACAAAACCTTTGTAATCACCAGCAGTATACTCGGCAATACTGCATGTGAATAGGTTTTTACTTAATTGCGCCGACTACCAGACAACGGCAGTCACTTGGAGTTTTGCTTTTGGAATAAGAAATACATCGATGAGATAAAAAGGTAATTACCAAAAGACCAGGCCTGTAGATGGAAATGAAGCTGCAAAGGACTCACAACCTGGACATTTGAGCCACCGCTCATGATGTCCGAAATGTCACTTCTCACATCCAATTTGACTGCCTTTCTTTGGTGGATTCGTTCATGATTTGCTACATAAAATTGTTGGTTCTTTAAACAATTTCGACTCAGTAATACAACTTAACTTAACAACTAATCACAAATACCAGAAGTAATTAAAATACCGCAGTCAAAACTTTATGCTTATACCTAATTAAACCATCTAAATTAAATCTCTTTTTCAAAATAGACTAGGGTTGGGAAGTTGGCACTTCTACCCTAGGTAGGTACTTTAAATTATGGCTCCCTCGATTAACACCTCGTTCCACAACCGTTGGAACCCCATTTCTCTGTAGTATTAAAGTCCAAAAATGATATATTTTCCATTGTAATTTCTGGCAATGCAAAATCGTAATGGCTACAATACAGGTAAGTAAAGACAGAGAAAATAAAAACTGCTCAAACAAAAGGTAAGTGAAGGTATGTCTCCCTTTAGTTTGCAGTTCAATTATATACTTTACAAAATTCTGTTTTTCAGAATTCCGTTTTGGTTAAAACACTTTTGCTCAATACTTAAATTAAGTTAATTAATTGATTAAGTCAAACAAAAAATTAAGTAAACAAGACTTGTTCAATGACAAAAATAAAATACAAAAAACAGTAATTAATAAATAGAAGCTTCACAGAATCATTATTTCCTGTCTCAAACCTTGGAAGGATGAGGACCAGTGCCTGATCAACACCAGTCATCGACCTACTAAATATGATGCCAGGAAAGAAGTGAGTGGAACTTTTCATTCTGAATTCCGATTTAGATATTTAGGTATGTTTACACATGTAGAACCATTTTATTTCCGCATAGTGAATCAAATATTGCATGCACACTTTAGAGTAAAACAGTTTTATTTCACACGCTGTTCATGCAACTGAAAACTTGTTTTTACTTGTAGTAAAATCTATTATGTATTTACATTGATGCTGAAAAATCGTATTTTGCGCGCAACATTTAACCGCGAGTAAGAAATTCTAACATTGTATTTATAACTAATTAGTGATAGAAATGTCTGGTGGGAAGTCACTAGACAGCACCGGACAGCACAATGCTAACATTCAGCAAACAGGGCTGTGATACCCAAGGTAATGGGGTGTGCCTATTACAGCCTCATGTTGGAGTGCACACCTGCAATCCAAATGTCCCTAGGTTGCAGAATTTGCCTGCATGCATCACCCAGCGCTAGTGGCAGATGCACTGCCAGGGCCCCATTGATGAAGCTGTCCCCCCCATGCCGCCGACATGGAAGAGGCGTGTACCACAGTCCAACAACAAGTGCATCCGCTGTGGTTGACACCTGCTCAAACCGTTGTGCCGCAAACCGTTGATGGTGTATGTAAAATGCCCACACCCAGGATGGGTTCCTGTGGCCACCTGACAGCAGGCCAGCAGGAGGGTCAGGAATTACGGCCATTCCTAACTGCTGTCTAGTTGATGTAGTGTGTTGGGACTAACACTGCAAAGTTGTTGCTTTTTGTATGAATGCCAAGCATGGCAAAGGTATGACAGTTAACGCGTTTTTTCTAATTCAATTTACTTTACTGTTACGCGCTGCATAACACAAATGCTTTAGAATTACAAAATATACATGTAACTAGCAAATCACTAATCACTAAACAAGAGAAATCATGCCACTGCATGGTGCCTCAAACTGGAAAATTCTCAAATACAAAAATGTCCTCTAAATGTTAAAAATGTAAATAACCAAACACAGAGTGAGATAGATGAAAAGTGAGATTGCCAAGCTTTAAATGCACTTATTTACAATTTACACCCAACTTAAATCCACAAAATCATGCCCAACATGACCACCAGCGCCAACATGAAGTGCACTTTCACGATCTGGCCGGAATTGCACAGGTCGCCAGTGCAATAGCAATGGTGCTGGAAAATGCCAGACTCCCACTCGCGAGTCTCACAGGTATCCTCCAGCGGCATGGCGCCAAAACCGCAGGTCTTCTGGGTGGACAGCGCGGCTGAAAGATGGAAATACATAGTAGAAATGCCACAGGAAATGGTAAGTGACAATTGAAACCCACTGCCGAGCATAGTGTCAATCTTGATGCAGTAGTGCCCAGTGCACTGGCCGCAGGGCAAGCTGTCTGGATGCTGGCGCCAGTTGGGCATCACCACACAGTCATGGCAGGTGGACGCTGAAAATGCACATGTTTCCCACTAAATACTGACTTACTTTGCACTGAGTGACACCCACTAGAAAACACTAACCAGTAGCAAATGGCCAGGGTAAATACCCATACAGCCCCATCAACAGCGCCCCACCAGCCACCAGCTGGACTTGTGTCTGGAGTGCCACTGCCAACCTCCAGTCGTTTTCCGGTAGCGGGAAGCATCAGCAGAAATGCCAGGGATGAGGGGCAGGCGGCCAGCCATGTTGCAGAACTGATAACCAGGCATCAAGGTAACCACTAAATACAAAAACTGATAAAATTGCAGTAAGACTGTATGTGTCAGTCAGGTGTCTACCAAATTCATAGTATTTATTATATACTCATTTATTTGACATTTGCAATTTATTTTAACTAACCCAATAGACATTCTAAACATTCAAAACTAGCAATCACTTAAGACAAAATTTCACATTTTACACTTCACCACTCAATCTTTTCCGCTTTAAAAACTAAACCAACACAAAAAATTCTAAACCAAACAATTAAAAACACAGGCTACTTTACACATTTTACTAAAATTAAATCACTTCACATAAACATTTTACATTTTACCACAAAAAATATAAAGCTTCACTGACTTCACTAAACTTGTCTCCAAAGAAAATAAACCTAACTCTACTCCTAACTTCAATGCCCTGAAATTTTACAATTTACAAAAACACATTTTACACAGTTTACTCCAAATCACTCCATACTCTCTCACACTTCGGACACCAAGACCCCGCAGTCGACCAAGTAGGCAGGTGAAGAGCTGGAAAAAAATAAAAAAGCAAAGGTAAAATAACAAATTTCACAGGTAACATAACTACAAAACAATTTGATAAATAAAACACTAATTTTCACTCACGAGGGTTGTGTGGGCATGCCAATGAACATCTCCACAGTCTCATTGGTGATCTGCATTCCGTCCAGGGCGGATCTGTAGCTGGCCATCGACTGGCAATCTAAAAACAAAAATAATATCAACTTTAAAATACCTTAACACTACCTAAACCTAACTAAAAATGATAAATTTAATATTTCTCACCCTCGGGATTAGCACTTTCTTCACCAGTGGCACTTGGCACGTCAGCCACAGCCAGTTCTTGGGAGTGCAAGCTGATGTCACTGGACTGGTTCAGGTGAGATTGCACCTTCTGGTAAATGCCAAACAGCGACCAAGCAGTCACCATCAGGCCAATGACTGCGCCCAGGATCGAGAAACCCACCACCAGTACGGCAAACACCTGTGACACATAACATTTGATCACTCAGCTAACCCAAAATGCACAACACACACTAAAAACCAACAACACCACTTACATCATAAGACTCATCAGAATCGCCACCAGATGGACTGCCAGAAGTGGTGCCAGAGACAGTGGGCAGCAAGGCAGTTGTTTCACTGCCCAAAGTGGTGGTGGATGGCAGGAGCGAGCTGGTGATCAAAGGTGTGGATGTAGTAACCAGAGTGGTAGGTTTGCTGGCATCTGTGCTGCTGCTGGCCATTGTTGTTGTGGTGGTTGTGGACTGCCTCACTGCAATCAACAAAATAGCACTCAAAATAGGTAACTATAGATCAACCATTTTTAACCACAACCCCAACTGAACTCATACTCACCATAAGCAATCAATTTGTCCCCAGTCTGAATGCCATAATATTGGAGGGTTCGATGCTGTGCCAAATAGCGGTGCTGGCTGTCCATCAAGCTGACAGGTTCCACGCCCAGGCCGAAGTGATGAACAGCCACATTGTGCAGCACCCTGACCTTCATGTCAGGCTCCACAGCAACTTCAGCCACCTGCCCAGCACACAGTCCATGGCAGAAAATCTGCACCCTGCATAATAAAAATCGTAATTAACTTATGTAACTTATTCCATTGTGAATTGTCAAGGGTAAGAATTCTACACCTGAGGTGAGTGAAAACGGTAAGGCTGTAGTGAATTCAACCCACTGACAACTAACCAACCAACATAAACCACAACAAAAACATCTAATATTTACCCAAAAATATCCTAAATAAAATACTCACTTCAAGAAAACCGGAGTAGTTGTGGCCACAGTGGTGCTGCTGGTAGGTGGACTGGGAACAGCCACCTCAGCTTTGGTTGGCGCCAAACTATAACAAACAAAAAATAAAATTTAGGTTATATATTTAATAAATTAATGCTTTGAAACACATCCATTTCATTTAAAACATGACAAATAACCCAAAATTATAACCCACTTTTCAGTCAGGGTCACGCGAATCCAATCAAACAGGTCCTGTGCCAGGATGGTGGAGGACGCAGCCCTCTCAGTAGTCAACCTACAAAAAGGAAAGGAAGACTACACCCAGGTATGCCATTTCTACAGAAAATGGTGAACCAGGTAAATTTACAAAACACATAACCTACACAACCCACTGTCAACCAAACCACACAAACCAATAACAAGAACTAACTAAAAAAAATCCCAAAACACTGTACCACACCACTCACCTGGGCCCAACGCCCAACTCGACCAACTCGCTGGATCTAGTCCCAGGTGCCACCGCAGTTGGCAGGTTGCCAACAGTCACCGCAGTTGAAGGCCTAGAACAGTGGTAAGTCATGGAAAGATTGAGCATTAACCAGTGAATACCCAGGTAAACTCCAGGTAAACTCAATTTCAAAAATCACACTTTAAAACTCAAGTAACAAACAAAATACTCAAATCCCGAAATCCAACCAACTCGGTTTTCTGCCAGGTGGTAGTGGACAAAGGCCTGGAAGTGGACACCACTGGGCCGAAATCCTGTAAAAAGGGGGGTAAAAACTGTCAGATATTTCTTTGCATTTCCATTTCCAAGAAAATATTTACCACCCCCCACAAATTCAATTTACTTTCTCAAAATAACCTTTTTTACCAGTAAAATTCACATTCCAACCCCAATTTTACATCAAAAACACCCCATGCTCACTTCATGACACATGGTAATCTTCCCAAAGCGATTCAGCTCAAACAGGGGTGGACAATGGTCACCATGCCAGAGCACCAGGAATGGACCACCAGGGATGTGGCGCGCCCAGGGGACTTTGGCAGCCTGCTGCAACTGCTCGCGAGTGCCATTACACCTTAGGACCAAATCAGCCCGGTCCAAACTGCACAGGCCGCCCAGAAAACCCGACCCAGCCAGATGGATACTGCACAGCAGAACCTGGATATGGAATTGGATACAAGATAAGTTTCAGCATGGGGGGGCGATTTTTAAATATGAACAGTTTTAGGAAACTAGGTAATCTTGAAATAAATATATTCGATTTCTATTTAGATATTTTGATTCTTGAAGAAATCTACACATTTTACAGACATTTTATTTTACATTTTATAAGTTTTTCAAAAGTATTCTCAAAACGATTTCAAACTGTTCAACTCACCAAAACAACTTTCAAAATCATCTCAAAAACTTTCAACTTTCAGAAATTTATTGAATTAAAAACACAGTCAATGAAGCATTTACAAAGCTCCAATTTCGTTAAACTGTTACACATTTAGCAAGGACATTCTTATCGATAATGTGATTCACCCATAATAAGCACAGATTTGTCAACACATTTTACAGTGCCTTAAAGGATTCACATCTGTTTATTTCACACTTTATTTGCGATAAGAAATGCAGCTTCAACCCAGTCAAATAGATTGACAAGATTCTAAAAGTTGGGACCCCCCCATCTTAAACATATCTGTAACATATTTCCCCAATTTGAAGCCAGCTTATCTGGCACCACATTCTAACAAATTTGAACTGTGTAAATAAGGAATGCTTGAATTAACCCCCCATAAATAAAATTCAACTAAAACTGGGTAAATGCCAAACGATATTTTAAACGTGAACTTTTAGCGAACTTTAACGCAACTCGCACTTTTCTAAAAAACTGACAAAACATTAAAACTCCAATTAACGATAACTTTAAAACCGTAAGTCCTATAGGGACACTTAACCACTCATTTTAAACCTAAAAACCCAAGGATTAATTCTATCGGATCACCTTGATACTCAGGGTCCCAGAAAAAAAAAATCGCGAGAGGGGAGGTGCACACCCCTTTTGAGACCCACAAAACAAACTCAAAGAAAAGGAAACCAACCAGTGTGTAACCAACGTTCCAATCAGCTTCAAAAACTACTCAGAATCAAACCCAAAGCTTTTAACACAATGCTCAATTAAAAGTTTAAAAATGTATGTGTAGCTATTTCTGACCACCCTCTCTAAGCTATTACTACCAAGCCACACTCTGCTGGATTAACCTTAATTGACTCACAACTAAAGGGTCGACCCCCTAGCACCTTGTGAAAGGCCAATAGGCAGGACCCAGTAGCCCTATACAAGCTAGTAAAGGCCACAGAGAGCTTCTGGCAACTCTAACCCGAGAGGATGGGTAAGAAATTGGGTACACACACATGAAAGCTTGTGTCAACTCCCACAGCTTTCAAATACTAACCAAATGCAATAGCATTGTGTAAAAACTTTAGTTTTAAACAAAAACCTTAGAATAATGCCGATTTTAGGGTGAGTTTTGAAAGCATGTGTTCTTTTGGGAATAAAACCCCTCAAAAATGAATAAGTTATTCTCACACACTCTTAGATAACAAAGTTAGGCATTAAAACTTCAGCTTTTTGTTCAAATTTGACTCTGACTACAAAAGAAAAAACCAACCCTCCTTCAACGTTCCATCCGCGCTCAAGCAACAAATCAACAAATAAATGCAAAGGTGTAGATATGCATGTGTCAACTTTTTCAGTTGACATACATATAAAAGGTAGGTAGATACAAATAATTCTTTTTATTTCAATGCAGAACCACAAGAGAAACAAAAATCACAAAATCGTCCAGCAGAGCCAAGCAATGGAATCCAGTCCAGTCCAGAAAACAGGAGTTTTAGCCAGAGAGCCTCAACAACCAGTGTCCAAGGATCTGTGAGTGGGTTAAAATTGTGAAGGGATAAGCAAAACCAAAATTCCCCGGGGAAAAGACTATTTTTCTCAAAATCGGCCAAACTTGGCAGAGTGCCAAAAGCACTAAAACAAACAAAAACACAAGTAAAAACCACCCGAAATTAAACACCTTACACCCACAAACCTGTTGTGTTCGTTTCAGCACCTTTTGGGATCCAAAATTTTCCAACCATTTTTCACTGGGCGGAGAACAATCTGCGCGGAAACAAATATTTTCAAAAATATTCAAAGTAGTAAAAGTGGTTAGGACAGCACTCAAACACACCATAAACACCTCGAACACCCAAGGCAAACAAAGGAGGCCCCATGTGGAAGAGTTTCCAAGATTTCAGAAACAAGTGAGTTCTGGCTTGACCGGGCATTACTTTTCTTTTTGGGAGAAAATCAAGTTTTGGATACATTCTGACAAAACATGTTAAACCACTTTTTATGGTTTAAATAGGATACTACACTACAATTAAACATCCAGTGATGTAAAATATTCAATAAATTTAACTCAACTCTAACTTTTTCTCAAAATTCAAAAATTCCAAATTTTCTCAAAAAAACCTTCAAATCTAGAACTTCGGGATTGGGATTTTTTTCACTTCAATTTTTATTCTGGTTTAGGTGACTTTATTTAAATTTATTTTTTTGATTTGATTTCTATATATTTTATATTGATTTTCTCATTTTGTAGTTTTGTTTTGTTGCATTTTCGTTTGATTTCCTTTGGTTTTGGTCTCAAAAACTTCCCCCCTCAACCACTTTTCACCCAGATTACACCCAGACCCAAGTTGGTTTTTCCACTCATTTAGAGACCTAATTTGACTGATTTATTGATCCTCTATTTGCTTGCCTACACCCTCACTCTGCATACTTACTCTCCTAGGTATTTTATTCCCCTTATGTCCAATTTTTGTACATTTTTTTTTTCTACTTTATACCCTGGGGCATGGTATTTCCCTTGGGGGAGGGGATGCGATGGAGATTGCTATTGATTGCTATAGATTGCTTAAGCACATTAGGTAATAAAAAATCACCAAACTGGCCTGGTCATTATACAATTTCTATTCAAATATATGCTTGCATTAGGTATAATTTTCCCAAATTTCACAACTTTTATGCTTGCTTAGGACTTAGCACATCATTTTCATTTAAATTCAATGCAAATTTGCGCTCACATAGGAACACGTTCTCATAAATTTAGGTAATTTAAGACAAATTTCATCACATTTTGCACTGGCTTAAGGCTTACATATGTCAATTTTATATAAATTCGCACTCACCTTACAGCAAAATTTCAACAAATTTCATATTTGCGCTAGCATGCATTTATATTAGTAAGGCTTGCAACATTGTAATTTTATTATTGTAATAAATTGACTTATTTCATACAAAATATTCACATTTTAGGCACTAAAATATCTAAAAAAACACCTATTTAAACCAACAATTTCCTATTTTATCAAATTTCCCGCACTTCAATAACAAATTTATTACAAATCTGTGGTCACTCCAAGATGTCTTCTGACCCTACAACAAGTTGGTCACAAAAATACAAAACTTGGTATATGTTTTGCAAAGATATCACTTGCTTTTTATGCATAATCGTAATTGCAATCCCAATTATTTATGTTCTATTTAAACTATATAACTTACTGCAAAAACTCCCACATTTTTAATCAATAATACTTAGTGAAATAATTTCAATTTAGCTCGCTTTCCAGTAATCTACTAATATGTATGCAGATTCAGGTAGTGCCCAGAGGGCACTGGCTGTCCAGCAGCCAGGTGCAATGGCACGGGCTGGCACCAACAGCTCACAGGGAGATACTGAGACTGAGGCAGTGAAACTAATCACTCAGGCAAACAGGGACAAGGAGAGACATCTGAAACCACTGCAAGAGTCATACAACTCAATGGTGGTGCTCCTTGAGACACTCCCATTGACAGATTCAATCAGAGAGGAACTGCAAGAAGTGATGGCAGACATGAAAGTAGATGTGCTGCTGAAAGCGTTGGAGGTGAATGGACAAGCAGTCAAGGAAACGGCTGAAGACATTGTCAGGGAAATGCAACAGCAGCCGCCAAACCAAGATGGTGATGGCCAGCAGGGCATAACCACTTATGCTGTAACCATGCCAGGGCAAGGCCAGCCAATCGATGTGAGTGATGCCCTGCCCACAGGCAATGGGCAACAGCAGGCTACCCCAAACTTGGCACGTGAAATTCGCGCCCAAATAAGGGCGGAGTTTGAACGGCAACAGGCCAATGTGCCAACTGGTGGCCAAAGGGCGCCTGCAGATCCCAGAAAAAATGTTGTGAACACCATGATGTGGAAAATGCGCCTTGGAAACCTGCAACGCAGGGTGAATGTGTTCACAGGCCAGCCAGATCAATCCTGGGCTATTTTTGTGGAGGGTTTTGTCACGCTGTCAAAATCCTTGGCCCTGACTGAAGAGGAAATGTGTGACTTTCTGCCACCATTCCTGACAGGGCCAGCGCTGCAGTGCTATGAGGAATTGTCCCCAGCACAGCGCACCAGCTGGCATGAACTGCGCCAAGCCATGGAACGCAGGTTCAATAGCCCTGCAAAAAGAAATGCAATGTTGCGGGAACTGGATGCTGCCAAACAAGGGCATCTACCGATCACTAGGTATGCAGACCATGTGCATCGCATGGTGCGTGCATTGAACCCAAATGCTCCTGCAGAGCAAATTACACAGAAAACTGCAGAAAAGATATTCTGCAGCATGTCAGATGAGCTGATGGCTCTGGCATCACTCCAATCCTTGGAGCCACCAAGTGACTTCCAGTTGCTAATGACAATGCTGGAACGCTTAGAGGAATGTGCGACCAGAATGAGAAGCTCTGGTCTCGGCTGGGCGCCCAGTAACGCGCTGGTAAACAGCTTTGGCACGTACGGGGATGGTGTGAAGCTGGATGAAACACCAGCACACCAATGGCGCTTCCCTGTACCCAGCAATGTGCAACAAGTCAATTTTGCTGGAAGGCTGATGCCACCAAAGCCAGAAATGCCTGCCAGACCAGGAAATAATTACAGGGTCAACAACAATAGGCCTCGGGACCAGCGCTTCGGTTACAAGGAGCGCTCTCCACGATTTGTGCCAAGGGAAGCACAAAAGGACAAAGCAAAACAGTCCAGTGATGCTGACAAAATGGACAGGCGCCAGAAAGATAAGTATCTGGACAAAGCCACTGACATGAGCTCCGACCTGACCACTAAACACAAAGCCACGAGAATGGTCCAGCAGGTCAGCCATGAGTGTGCCACTGAATTCACTGAGCCAGAATCTGACTCTGAAGTGGATGAATACAACCTGACAGTGGCTAAGAGTGACCTGCCAACAGTACTGGCAGCCCTGAAAGAAACTAATCCAGGATTGAGTCTGGAGGAGATTCCAGATGAAACAGAGTAACATGGGAATCAATCTGGTGATGGGCCATTTGTGACCAATGTCACAAAATGGCAAAATGCTTTCTTTTCTCACACAACTCTACAAAAATTTACAAAATCAACCAGTATGTCTTCATAAAACATATACCAAGTCTAGTATATTTCAATTTTAAATTCTCACAATAGTAAAATACACCCCACAATCAAGCAGACAACCAGCCAGAGACATCAGCAAGTGACACATACAGTGGTGAAACCAGACTGATGTATGATTGGGACTTGGGAGAAAATGGTGAATGGAGAGAAGTACCAGTAGAATCTGACCAGATGGACACAGCGGAAGCAGACAACAGTGAACCGGATAACCCAATGGATATGTTATGCTCCAGTCCGGATGTGCCAACAGGAAATGACCAGTTGACTACAGTGGAAAATGATGAATCAGAAATTCCACCAGAAAGAACAGATCCACCAGACCCAGAACAGTTGCAAGTTGCTGAAGAGCTAATTGAAGGAAAATTGATCATGGCTGGATTTGAGACAGATCTGAGGAGAAGGCAGTTACATCCAAATCCACCAGGCACAAACAAACGACAAATGGCACTCATCCCACATGGAAATCCAACAAGAAATGGTGTCATATATGCCCAAGAAATGATGCAAGATGGAAAGATCCACCCAGAATTGCAAATTGTGCACGCTGATTACATAGCAACAGCAGACCTGCGATACCTGATGCAGAAGATTGCATGGGAACTATTGATTGGCACTGAGGCAACTGTGACAATAGAACATGGCAAATGGGTGCAGCTGCAGATCAAAGTGCCTTTGAGAAGGCTAAAAAGGTGGGCAACATATGTGTCCACCTATTATCTGTCTATTGGCAGGTACGCCACAGGCACAGGATGGAATGGATGTGAAATCCTGATGCTGACAGACATCATTGGCAAAATGAGTATCGATGGAAGAGTGATTCCCATAGTGGATGCCCTGCGCAAAATCAGAGAGTTGGGTGAAGCCCACCAAGTTGGCAAGGGCAGAGTGATCAGAAAGAAGACACAGGAGGTCTGGATCTGTGACAAGACCATTCCAAGAGTGATTGAAGACACATTGCAAAGAAACCAGCCATTGTTTTGGATGCCAGGGATCGCAGAAAAAGATCAGATATACCCAAGCGTGAAAGGCATTCAAAAATTATGGCAGACATCAGATTTGGCATCAACAGCACCAATTGAAATTTGGAGGAATAGCAAAACTGTCCCACCAATCAGAGACACCTTTGTGAGATTCCCCACCAGTGCACTGATGCTGCAAGAACAGTTTTTCCTGCCACTCCTGCAGACAACTGAAGGACTCAGGGATTTACAATGCCTAGCATTCTTTGGATATGAACACAATGCTGATGGAAAGGTGTTGTCAACCCAGCAACACCAAGAAGCCAGGATAGAATATATGTACTGGCAGGCCTGGCATTGGGCAGATGAACTAGCTGCCATCAAGTCATTTGAAGAGCAGATGTTGATTTATGAAGCAATGGGTGCATTGTTTGATGAATTCCATCTAGCCAAAATGACTCAAGAGATGAATCAGCCAAGGAACAGAGAAACCCCATGGACAAACAAATTCACCATAATGAGGTCAGAGGATTTCTCATACCTGACATTCAGAACTGAAATTCCAATGGACACCCAGATCCCCTGGACCAGCCGCACACCAGTGAAAGTAAATTTCAGGCAGCCAAACCTGGAATCATCAGGGACACTGACAGCTGTGGCACCCTGCCAGGATGGCAAGAAACAGCAATTGAGTGTGGCAGTGCTGGCCAAAACTGCCCTTCACTACCTCAAAAAGCACATTGAAATGGACCAAAGTGAAGTTTGCATCAGAACAGACAACAGAATAGATGATGCTCAAGACAAGCAAACATACACATATATAGTGTATGCACTGATGAACCCATGGAAGACAGCGGCAGAGTTGACCATCATGAAAGTGTTGCTGCCAAATCGCTTGAGAGAAATCAACCAAATTGTGGCAACCAACATTGACCAGACACAATATGACTATCCAACAGAAAGACCTGAAGGCATGAATCAAAAACAGTACGAAGTGCTACAGGCATTGAGAGTGAATGTCAACTGCATCACAGTCAGAGCCCCGGCTGGTGCAGGCAAGTCCAGAGTGGCCATACAGGCCATACAGGAGCACCTGGCAGCTGGCCTCCACAGACACTGGCAAGAACCATATGCCACCAAGGTTCTGATCACAGCCACAGATAATGAGGCAGTGGAGCGGTTAGCTGATGACCTGGATGCATGGATCAGGTCAGGCAGTGTCCCATGGTTGCATGCCCGATTGAAGGCAACCTCTCGCAAAATGGAACAGCAGGAACAGGGCCGCAAAGGCAAAATGCCCACAGGGTGCAGGCTGCACAGAGGTGAGGCAGTTCCACCAGAATGGATAGCAGAAATGAAAAAACACAAAGATGAAAAAGAAGAAGAGACTGCCACACTGGACAGAACACTGCACAACCAGTACCAGATTGTCAGTGCAACCACCAGCACGGCATTGAGCAAACTCAGAGAATGCAGATTTTCAATGCTGGTTGTGGACGAGTCCACAAAAATCACCAAACTGCAGCTGTGTGCACTTCTGACTTTGTTGAGCACCAGTGAAGACAGGATCAGCAGGCGCTTCATTGTCTTGCTACTTGGCGATGAATATCAACTTGGAAAGCCAAATTTGGGGCAGACTCCAATCAGAAGAGTGATGGAATCAGTTTTCAATGAAAGTGGCCTGGAGAGAGTGAGCTCAATTGTGGGCAGAAGAAGGCGCTTCAGACTGAAGGAAGTGTACCGGGCCTCAGTAGAACATGCAGGCCTGGTGAAATATTTGATTTACAATGGGCACCTGGAGGCACCCATTGAATACCAGACCAGAGCAGAATTCCTGGCAGCCAAGCCACCAGGTTTCCCACTGCTGTTCAAGAGAAGGCCAGATGGCACAAAGCAGTACCTGGCACCCATCTACTGGCTAGATGTGAACACAGAGGATGTGGTTGTACAGACAACTGATGGAAACAAAGTGACCAGACGCTGTGACCGCACCAGGGACCAGTTTGTCACTTTCATGAGCGAATGGTACAAGGCCGCTGGCTGGGATGGTGTGGCTGAGACCAGGATCCTGGCATATTACAAAGAACTGCAGTCGGACCTCCAAGATGGATGTTGCCTGCTGGCCAAACACCACAGCCAGGAGGGCATGCCAAATCTGGACTACAGAGTGACCACATGTGACATTGCACAAGGGTCTCAAGAATCAGACATCATTCTGGTCCCAGGATGGACAATGAATACCAAATATAGCCAATTGACACACCTGACAAACATGATGCGCTTGTGCGTGGCACTGACAAGGCAGAGACGATCCATTGTGATCATCACGGACTTCAAACCAATGTTCACATTGACAAAGACTGCAAGGGGATGGAAGCAACTGTTTGAACAAGTGGCCAGAACTGGAGCATTCATCATGACAAAGGACAGAGTGGCTGAAGCCAAGGCATTGTTGGGCAAGGACGACCTGTCATTGTGTGTGGCTGCAGAGAATCCAATTGACTTTTTCGAATTAAACAACCAAGAAACTGGCCAGTAGGCACAATAGTGCATACACAAAACTGGGAGAAATATTATTCATAAATATTATTTAATACTTTTATATCCTCTTTAATTTCTCCTCAGTTTTGTCCGGCCAAAGATTTAAATTTCTAAGTAATGATCCAATGTGATTCTTTAGAATAGACTTCACTTGATCAAACAATCAAAATAAAAATTTTAAATACCTTTACAATTCAAACAAAAATCAACTGAAATCTATTCTTACTATAATTCCTTCCATTAGTGACCACATAAATATTCTTTATATACTGTGATTAGCACATTTAGCTGCACATTTAGCTAGCAGATAATGTTATTTTAGGTATATTTTAGATTTTATCCCATAGATTATATGCCAACTTAATTTAGGAACTTATAGCTTAAATGGGTATACAATAACTTATTTACTTATTATGTAGACTTAATATAATAAATGTAATAAAATTATAAATCTGTATCACTTAATCATGATTGTGTAATGGTACTTTACCAGGACTCGCCATGAGTCTTAAACTTTATTATTGAACTTTTTCTATCATCATTTCGTAAATCAGTCGTCGCAGGCTTCGAAATGGCATCATGTTTCCTGACAACACTAGCCTTCCTGATCAGCACTCATTGGGCCCGTGCCATGGACCCAATGGTGTGCCCTGTGGACCAATCACCAACAGTCAGCTATGCGATACCACCCGACATCAATTGCCACTTCTCATCTACGGCAGAGTTTGCAGCACCAAGTCATCTGACATTGAAACTTTATCGCAAGAACACATACCAGCATGTGACAAAAGCATATGTGTGCACAAAGTGGAAAGAAAATCACACAAAGTACACAACATTTTTATATACCTCATATAAAGATGTGACATACATACCTGTGGAAGTGTCAGCAATAGAATGCAAAAGAATGATCGATTACCAGCAATGCATGAAAGCAAATGACATGGAAAGGTCGGGAAAAGGCCAGTACCGGACTTGGTATCCAGCACCAGAATTACCAACTCATGGAGCATTCAGATGCTGCAAAACGATTAGCCACATTGTGACGCAATGTGCACTGCAACAGACAACAGTTTACCAGAGATCAGACAGAAAACAAATGTGGTCCACATTAGGAACTGATGTTTCTAAGTGCCGCTACATTGAAAACCAATGTGCATTGCCAGATCATCAACTTTTGATGTGGCAAGCCAACACCACTGTGGAATGCCAATATGAAGCATGGAAAACAGCCCCAGGGATCAGTTTACAAAGACAGTGGATTGCAGAAGGGGGCACATTGGCATTGACATTCACAAATCCACAAGAAGTAATGGATTGTGGTCAGCAACTTTACATCAGTGACCAAGGTTTCGCAGTAGAAACCGTGGTGACCAATGAAACATCAATTGCATCTCTAACAGGCTTGACCATAATGCCTGAAGAAAAAGCCTCGTCAGATGTAGTTGCAGCCCAAGCCACCTTGAGGCAGCTGCATGCTGACCAAGCTCAGAGATTCTACTTTGAGTTTCTGATGGTGAATCACTGCAAAATGATGAAGGCAATTCATGCAGTCACTGTTAGCCAACTAAAAGCTGACCCAACAGAAACGCTGCAAATGATCTTGGATCACCAGCATCTCACTGCCAAAACAACCGGCAATGTGATACATGTCTGGTATTGCAGGCCACTGGCAAATGGTACATATTACATCTTGCCAATGAATGTCACTGATGACAAATGTACTAGGCACATTCCCATTCAGTTTGCAGCAATGGAAGATGGTCCATTCTTCCTAGACCCAGCAACCCTGATGGTGATCAAATGGACTTTTGAAGTGCCATGTCAAGAAGTTGACAATCAGATATTTCACATTCACAACACCACGGTGAAATATGCTGCGAAAACAGGAGAACTGCACCAAGTTCAAAGCCTGCCAAGGCTTCCCCTGGCATATGTTCATCAACATCAAAATGAAAAGGAGCCAGCAACAAACCAAGCAATTGGCTTACATCCATACAAACAGCATCCACAATGGGGCACGAAAGCACATACCAACGATTTGCTGCAGACACATCACGAGTTGCTGACAAACCTTGGTTTGCAACCTGGGAACACAGCAGACGAGAACACCAGAATTGTAGCCCAGAACATGGTGATAACAGGCGCTACAGAGGCCAACTCACACAAGTGGCTGAAAATAGCACTCAGTCTGATTGTCATTCCGATAATGGCAATCTGGTGCTTTATTGCTGTGAAATGCTGTCTACCATTGGCCATAAGAGCAAGACTGACACACAATGCTCTTGACATGGCGATGAGTTTCAGTTACTGGTTATGGCAACAAGTAACCACACTAACAAGGTGCTACCAAGCAGTCCAAAGGTTCCGAAACAGGCACCCGCAACATCAACCAGTGCCAACCACAGCAACTGTGACTGTTGAAACGATGCCAGAAAACTCAGAAGCCCTGACACGGTCAAATCGCCGCCCACGGCCTATTGCCGCTTTGACAAGAGGAAAAACCATCACAATCAATGGCGAAACCATTGAATTGAGGCCGGTAGAAACCATAAACATGATTGCGGCCACAGAGGCTGAAGAGAGTGAGAACATGCCAAGCACCACAATGCTTGTCAACAAGCACCGAATCAATGCCATACTAGACACTGGAGCCCAATGCAGTGTAATTGGGAAAGGGCTAGCAAGCGCATTGGACTTGCGGCCTGAGCCAGAAAAATCCCAGATACATCTGACATCAGTCACAGGCCATGAAATTCCTATTGAAGGGATAACAACTGCTGAAATTCAGTTAATGGGATATCATGGAACTCATTCACTGTTCATTTCAAATGAATTGAGTGACCAAGCCATCATTGGAAATGACATATTGAGGCCTGTTGGGAAATTGACCATCCATTATGACGTGGATAGAACCTGGGCAGAATCATCAGAACAAACTGCCAATGGACAACCTTATGAAAAACACATCAATCAAACCAAATCAGTGAAGCTGGTCAACAAACACAATTTATTGTATGTGGCTACAAGCATTGCGAACACAACTCTGGCAGCATTGCTAGATTCTGGCGCCCAGTGTAGTCTGATTGATGAGAGAATTGTCAATGCATTGGGATTGGGACCAGTGATACCATTAGCAGAAAATGACAAACTGGTATCAATCACTGGTCACTCACTGGTCATCTCAGGAAGAATTTATGTGCATCTGATCATTGGAGGACAATCTTTGCAACATAAATTCTATGTGGCGCAAAACCTCAATGACGAACTATTGCTGGGAGGTGATTTGCTGCGCCGCTTCAGGCGCCTGACAATCTGCTATGCCACCTGCCGCGTGTGGGTCGGCTCACGGCAAATTGGACTTGGACCAGCAGGTGATTCAATTTCAACAGAAGGACCACCAGCAGCCAGATGGCCAGTTAAGCTGATAAACCAGGAATTCATCAGAAGCAACACCAGAAAGAGAATTTCAGTCATGATTGCTGGGCTAACGTCAGGTGACCCACAGCAAAATCTGGTGTTTATACCAAAACCAGCAGAAGAAATTCGTGGATTGTCACTTCCATACCTCAGAGTGCCAGGAGGGCATGACATGCTGTGCATTGATATATACAACATGTCACTGCAACATCGATGCCTACCAAAAGGTGCCTGTATTGGTCACATGGAGCTGGCAGGCACAGCAATTCCATTGGCACCACAAATAGTGAGATCCACACATGTGGATACAATCAACAATGTCAATCAAGAATTCAGAAGCCATGTGCAGAAACCACACACAGACAAGAAACCAGATGAAATTGACCTGCAACACCTGACAGGTGACCAGTTGGAAGAACGACTGCAGAAACTGGAGACAGTGTGGGAGTTTGGTGACAAGCTTACTGACAAACGAAAAGAGGAATTGAAGAATCTGTTGAAGCAGTTCCATGACTGTTTTGCACTAGATTATGGAGAATTGACCACAATCACAGGGAATATTTATCACCGAATCAGAACTGGTGAGAAAGGACCAATCCAGCTGCCTCCACGAAGAACACCACCACATTTGAGGGAGGTGGTTGAGGAACAACTGAATTCAATGTTGAGATCAGGCGTGATTGTGAAATCAAATAGCCCATGGCGTGCTGCAATTGTCATGGTCAAGAAAAAGGACAATACACACAGATTATGCCAAGACTTCCGCGAATTGAATCTCATCACAGAAGGAGATGCATTTCCAGCACCAGACCAGGCAGAAATATTTGACCGCATTGCTGAACTGAACCCAAAGTTCTTCAGTAGCCTGGACTGCTTGGGAGCATATTGGCAGCTGCCAATGCACCCTGACGATGCAGAAAAGACGGCATTTGCAGTAGCCAATGGTCAATTGTACCATTTCACCAGAATGCCATTTGGACTCAGTACAGCTCCAGCATCTTATGCAAGAGCAATCACCACCATTTTCGAGCCCATCATCAACAAGAGTGTTCTGGCTTACATGGATGATTTGTTAACTGCATCCCCAACATTTGAAAAGCACCTGCAAGATCTGACAGCAGTGCTGGAACGTGCCAGAATGTACCGCTTGAAATTCAAAGCCAAAAAGTGCATATTTGGAGTTGGAGAATGCATATTTCTCGGCTTCAAATTGTCAGGAGATGGACTTGAGCAAGATGAAAGCAAAACAAAGACCATTGAAAATTTCCCACTGCCACAAAATCGCACTGGTGTCAAGTCATTCCTCGGAATGTGCGGATTTTACAGGCGATTCATAAAGAACTATTCAATAATCGCAAAGCCATTGGTAGAACTGACAAAGGAAAGTGTTGAATTTGAATGGACAGAAGAGAGATTGAATGCATTTGAAGCACTCAAGAAAGCTATGGTGACAGCTCCTGTGCTGGCCTTTTACAGGCCAGAACTGGAATTGATTATATCAGTTGATGCAGCCTGTCCACCAGTACATGGATATGGCGCAGTACTAGAACAGCGCCAACCTGAAACAGGAGAAATCAGACCAATTGCCTTTGCATCAACACAAGTTGCTGACAACCGCAATGACTTTAATGCAATGATCAGAGAAGCAGAAGCATTGGCATGGATTTTGGAAAAGTACAAACATTATTGCATGGGCAGGAAAGTGACAGTGTACACTGACAGCAGGGCACTAGCATATTTGATGCACGCAAAAGGCCATAGTCAGTATATCACGAGGATCTGTCTGACACTGGCAGGATATGATCTGGACGTAAAACACAGACCAGGGAAAACCAATGTGGTGGCCGATGCTCTATCTAGAGCTCCTACGGGACGAGATAGCGAATTGCTGACCAAAATTGACAATCCACCAATGGAGATTGAGTTGGATGACAGCAAAATTCCAAAGCCAAGACCATGGTGGAAGAAACTGCCACCATACGTGCCCAATGAAGAAATTCCTGATCCATACAAAGGACCCAGAAAAACTACAAATACAGAGCCAGAAGTGGCACCAATCAGAGTCATGGCAGTGCTGCGCTCACCACAAGACAGTGGAGAATGCACACCAGCCCAGTTGAACAACTGGCGAGACAGGCTGTCATCAGCCCAGAAACATGACCAAGAGACACAACGAATTATCCATCAGATGGAACAAGGCGAAAAACCGTGTTTTGGGCCACATTTTGCCTACCCAGATTTGCTGGCTTATGTGCGCAACCCAACTCACCCAGCTGAAAAAGCCAAACGTACGCGTGTGTTTGTGCCAAAAACATTGCGTATGCAAATGATGGCAGAACATCACGATACAGTGGTCGGCGGGCACTTGAATGCGCGTAAGGTACTGTCACTAATGGCACAGCACCTGTACTGGCCTGAGATGCAACGAGATGTGTACAATTACATCAAAACATGTACACACTGTCAAACACGCAACTGCCCTGTCCCAAAGACACGATTGCCTATGCCCGAGACACAGCCAAGACTTCAGCCTTTTGAGTGGATCCACATCGACCATTTAGAACTGCCAACCAGTTATTCTGGCCACAGCTATGTATTTCTGGTGGTTGACAGGTGCTCACGTTGGGCAGATGGCTGGGCAGTTGAAAGGACTGATGCAAAGACAGCAGCCCAGATGCTTGTAGAAAACTGGATTTGCAAATATGGTGCGCCAGCATATATGACATCAGATTGCCACGCCTCATTCACAGGTGAAATATTCACAGAAATCACAAAGCTGTTCCAAATTCGGAAAATCACAACAGCCCCATTTCACCCACAAAGCAATGGCATTGTGGAAAGAGCCAACCGCAGTTTGCTAGGGCTCTTGGCAGCGTGCATGCGTGATTTAGATCACCATGACTGGCCCACCTGGTTGCCTTTTGCACTAATGGCAAACAGAATGGCAGTGCACTCAGCCACTGGAGTGTCTCCGTATATGTGCGTGTTTGGACAATTGCCAAGAACAGCACTGGCTGCAGATTTGAAGCCAAAACAGTTTGAGACTATGATGCAATACCCCACGTACATGCATACATTGCTGGTGAATATGCGCCGCATATGGGCTTATACAAATGCCAAGAACCAGGAACAAAATGACACCAACAAGGCAATCCATGACAAGAAGTGCGCAGATACGCAGAAAATCCATTTGGGTTGCCTGGTGCTCAAGAAGTCATTTACGATTCCCAAAGACCAAACTGGAAAAACAAGAGATGTGTGGGTTGGGCCGTACATGGTCACGAAACTCACAGGAGATCCACCAAAAACTGTGTATCTCCAGAAATGGAATGAACCGGATTCACCCAGTATCAAGTTTCCAATGATGCTGGTCAAAATGTGGCATCCACGGGATGATGTCTTTCCAACATTTGGACATGGGGACCCAGCAGTACAGCAAGAGGAACAAGTACCCCAGCAACCTGACCAAATGGCTGGTGCTGTGGCACCACCAACTGATGTCAGTCAGGATGCCACGAAAACAAATGAAAATGCAAGAAAACAGGCAGATCCAAGTGTGCCATCACAATCAAAACCATTCATGATGACTGGTGGACTTGAGTCATCTGCATCTGAAGATGAAGAATTGCCAGTACTGACCAAATATCCAACTGGCCAGCCAAGGGCAATGCGCTACAATCTGCGATTGAACCCCAAAAAGAAGGTGATCAGAATGATCAGAGCCAACAAAAGGCCAGAAAATGATGAAATTGGTGCATTGTACAGTGAATTGCTGGGCCATACTGCATCAAAATGGAAGGCCACACCACTGCCAAGTGGAGGGTCCATGGAGTATGAAACAGAAATCCATGAAATACAGGAAACAGCAAATGAACAACAGCCACGACAGAGGACAATGGGACTGGTGCCAACGACACATCCAGTTGTGACACCAAACAGACCGCACCAGCTGGCAGTACGGGCATCGACAACATTTGCAGTGTGCACCAACCACTTCAACAACACATTGCAAATCAAGCCGAGGTGCCCCATGGTACTGGTGCCACAAGGAAAACAAGTGATCACCACTGGAATTGAGGTTTCAGTGCCACCAGGCATGGCAATTCGAGTGATCAATGGAAAAGATGATGTGCATTTTAAGATTTTAGAACATACTTATACAACCGGACAACATATAGTCAACATTTGGTATTTGATAGACACTCGCAAAGAATTTAGCAATCAAGATACAGTAGCATGCTTACAGGCCCATCAAACTTTAAAAATTAGCACAAATTAGCATTATCCCATTATTCTTAGATCAGACTCGCTTATTGCTTCATCCTATATTGGCTTGTCAGTTTTCTTGTAATTTGGTAATTTGTTAATCTCGCCTGTTCTCTTGTAGTGTAATTATTAGACTCATTCACAATTCATAGTGCTTAAGTTGACAGGTGAGGCCACCTGTGACAGCATAGGGGGCCGCATGTAAGGGTATAGGCGCACTGAACAAGTGCAAACACCCTAAAATTTTCATTTTATTTAATTTTCCCAACACTAGTTCACAAACACTATCTATAAGTAGCAAATATAAGATAGGAATTTCTTAATTATAATCTACGTCATTACCATTACACAAACAGTAGACTTTTGTCGCAAACTAGGAGATAGTCTCATTATATTTAGTATTTAGAGACGCTTTTTCGCTCCACATGATTGAGTGTTATGGCATTTTGAAGACGTGCGCGCCCACAAAACCTTTGTAATCACCAGCAGTATACTCGGCAATACTGCATGTGAATAGGTTTTTACTTAATTGCGCCGACTACCAGACAACGGCAGTCACTTGGAGTTTTGCTTTTGGAATAAGAAATACATCGATGAGATAAAAAGGTAATTACCAAAAGACCAGGCCTGTAGATGGAAGTGAAGCTGCAAAGGACTCACAACCTGGACATTTGAGCCACCGCTCATGATGTCCGAAATGTCACTTCTCACATCCAATTTGACTGCCTTTCTTTGGTGGATTCGTTCATGATTTGCTACATAAAATTGTTGGTTCTTTAAACAATTTCGACTCAGTAATACAACTTAACTTAACAACTAATCACAAATACCAGAAGTAATTAAAATACCGCAGTCAAAACTTTATGCTTATACCTAATTAAACCATCTAAATTAAATCTCTTTTTCAAAATAGACTAGGGTTGGGAAGTTGGCACTTCTACCCTAGGTAGGTACTTTAAACAAAGCGTACGCGTACGGAAAATGTATTTATGAAAATTCAATGTGGGACATATTTATACAGTAACTACACTGCTATGTATTTACAGAAGTGGATCCATTGAATATTTTAGATATGCGGGGTAGTGCCTTTAAAAATATCAAAATTCGCAACCAAATCGAAATGGTTGTGGAGACAACGGATGTGGTAAAAGAGTCGGGAGAACGTTGATTTTTATCTTCTAGAAAAAAGAGACCTTGAAAACTATATAATCTGTCACTTGCTTATAGAAAAACATACGTTGTGCTGTACACGTATGAAAAAGTGCCCACTTTTACACATTCTATGAACAAAAATAGTCGTTTCTACACTCACAAAAAAGTACCCACATTTACGCGTACGTACGAGTAAAAAAAAAGTATTTTACGTTTTCTATACTTTGTGGTGAGTAAAAAAAATACTTTACGTTTACGTATACTTTTAAAAAAGTTCAGTAATTCTAACAACTCTGCAATTTATTCTGTGCGAAAGTATGAGTACAAATAAATGTTCGGTGAAAAAGTTGAGTTCTACCACACTGAAATTTTGTCATGGAATTCCATGACCCAGTGACATTTGATCCAGAGTTCATGTTGGGTATTTACTTTTACTCTAAACGTCGCGTAAAATGCGATGATGATGAAAACGGTGTATTGATGTGCATCACTCCCGATCACGTCTCAGAACACAGATTAAATACCATCAAAATGGAACATAGAACATTGTGTGAAAAGGGGATGATCTCAACACCAGTGATAAACATTGTGTGAGATTGAGTGAATCTACCTAGGCGACATGTTACATAATGACTTCATGCTGACTTTATGATATTTTGACTCAATATAGTGACTTAATACTCTCCAGACACAGTTATTTATGTCTCCATATTAGCTGCATGCAAGTGAACCATTATGTGTGTATTTATGTTTATGTGACCCTTGAAATAATGAAAAATACATTGCTGCTAAAATATTTGGCTATACTGAGAGCATATCAAAGCATATGCCTAATATTTTTTCTGGAAATCACCAACAATATAATTTAGGGCAGTTTTCATGGTTTATACAACAAAAAAGTATTTTAACTAATGTTTCTGACTTCATATGAATATGATAGTGCTTAAAATGTTGTTGATTTGCATGTGAAATTGCGCATTTTTGAGTTCAAAGATACCAACCATCCCTAATTTCAGCGACGTAGCCAGGATTTTTGAGGGGGGGGGGGCGGATAGTATACGGAGCCCGGCGAACGGGGGGGGGCGGCGCCCCCTCCCCCCGCTAAGATTTGACCGCAGTGGTGAAGGAATGGCGCCATTGGTAGCGTCACGCCATGGCGCCATTGGCGTTGGCATTGGCGCCAAATGGTGCTGTACTTGCATGTATTTTACATACATATACAGCGACCGGGACACATTTTGAGTCATTTTTCGGTCCTCAACCGTAGGTATGAATAAAACACGGTGCGGCGCCGAAATGCGCGCACGCGCGCAAAAAATTTTTGGGCTGCCGACAAAATCGCATCGTAAAAGTGCCATTTCTGGCATATTTTTGAGTCCGACCGGGGAAGGGGGGGGCACCCCCCAAGCCCCTCCCCTTGGCTACGTCCTTGCCTAATTTATATATACAATGTTATCAAATTTTTACATAAAACACAACGTTTCAGAGTGTATGGAACTGTGGCTTTCCTTTGAATGCTTACACCAGTCAAACTGACTATGTCAACTCATTTGTCAACTCATCAGTTGTCAAGTCAATGCACCCAGCCAAATCTGCTACATTAGCAAAATGGATTGTATCCAAGTTAACATGGCCTGATTAAAAATATGTTTTATAACGTATTACCTCGAATTATCCCCCCCCCCTGAATTTACCCACTCCTCGAATAACCCCCCCCCCCTCAAAATGGACTGGGGAAATAATAAACCCCCCTCGAAATACCCCCCCCCCCTTCGGAACGATGTATATCCTGTACGTAATAAATACGTCATGTATACAATGTGCATTATGTATATTACTGCTAATTTGCATTGCAGCTACACATAGAATAGTTTGTGTAGCTATCTTAGTTTTTTATGTCCAAAAATAGCCCGTTTGGACACATTTATTACCTGTATTGGGTACACAAATGCCTACTTTTTACTACGATCCTTACGAAAATTTCTGACGAAATAATGAACCCCCTCGAATTAACCCCCTCAAATTTTGCTGGCGAAAAAAAACCCCATGGGGGTATTTCGAGGTAACACGGTAATATTGGAAGTGAGGAAATGCATGCAATGAATGGAAGCAATGTGTCAATCAATCAACGTGTGGCATAATGTCCGATTCAACAAAGGCTCAAACAACTTCATACCGTATTTCCTCGAAATACCCCTGGGGGGTTTATTTTTTCAGAGTGAGAATTTTGAGGGGGGGGTTAAACGAGGGGGGGGGGTATTTCGAGGGGGGGGGGGTTATTATTTCGCCAGAAATTGTTTGAAAACCAAGTACTAAATTGTCGTCGCGTACGCATACGTCGAAAATGCAACAAAAATCGCTCGCCATTTATAAGACTCTAAAGACTTGTATAAGTGTGTAGACGTATAATCACTGTTCTCACATAACAGAGTCATCGTTTTTATCGTGTGTTTTGCATTACCCAGATGACAAACCGCAGCCTTTGTCATTTACGTTTTCTATACACTAAATTTGGGGGGGGGGTATTTCGAGGGGGGGTTTATAAGTTCATAGTGTCCATTTCGAGGGGGGGGTATTTCGAGGGGGGGGTATTTCGAGGAAACTCGGTATTTACATGAGCATGTAATTAGGCAAATGTACACGTACATGGGATGTACCATATTTGCTGTAATAATTCCCTCTTGCATAATTCCCCTCTGTTAGGGGAATGAGGACAAAATAATTCCCCCTGTGAATATGATCATATAGGCTTTTGTTGTGTTCAATTTGAACAAATATGGCATGTTATTTTGTTAATACAGCAGGTTTTGTGAAATTAGTACAAATAAACGTGATTACAAATTTCAACAAAAAAATAAGTACCTCTTCGACATATTCCCCACCCCTTGAACATTTTCTCCCTCAAAAAGTCTGACAACAAAAAAAATTCCCCGAGGGAATTATTCAATTAAATACGGTAGATAACCCAGTTCCTCGTTTAACTTAGCTGGCCACATTCAAATTTCAGCCCCCTCAAAATATTCCACTTTCATTTATGCCCACACTTTGTAACCCCTTTCTCATTTTACCGCATTCTCACATTTTTATCGCAAATTTGCGCAAAAATGGCTTCAACGTGCGCGATGGCGGCACTGGCTTTGATATTCCTGGCAGCTGGCCAAGTGAATGCAGAGGTAAATATAAGGATAGGTAGTTTTCTAATGGGCACCTAAGTAGCGTTCCAAAAATAGGGTGATTTTTGAAAAATCTTATAAATATACCAGAGCTCATAACCCTACGAAAGCAAAAAATCGCGTTAAAAATGCGTGAAAAAAACATACAAAAAAAACAAAAATAAAAACATCATTATTATTTTCGCCCCAAAAAGAGAATGTAATTCGATATATTTTAGAAAAAAAACTGGAGACTGCCCCAAGCGCCTTTTTCTATTCACACCTGGCGTTTGCCACCATTTTTACCATCAAAAAAGCTATGAAAAAAAAGAGTATAAAATTCAACATGTAATAACATTTGACTGATTTCGTGTGAAATTTTTCATTTTCACGGGCATTTTCACACTGAACCAGTCACAATTCAAATGCAAACCTACGCGCCAGCCCCCCCCCCCCCCTTAAATACCCCCCCCCCCCCCAGAGCGCACCAGACAGCGAAACGGCGTCGGGCGGCTCGGACAGCAAGCGGTACGTGCACAACGTGCTCATGCCGGGCAACAAAGACGACGCGACCGCGTACAATATCCCCGGATATCTGCGTCCAGGGAGGGCCGGAGATAAGTTGGTGGGGCGAGTGATGCAAGTGAGAAGTGAGGCAAAGTGACGAGGAAAAGTGACAAATATCTTATAGAAGTAACTTTTATGAACACTGAAAATTTGTTTGCTCAAGAAAATAGCATGTGAATACACCAAACTGAAAATAAATATTGTAGTGAATAATTTTTGTCACTTTTTTTGTATCTGCAGTGACTGTCTATGCCGAAGTGGTGCAGCTCCCACTCCCAGACGCTTTTAAAATAGCCTGTAAAATGTCAAATGCCATACAATATGTCAACAGCCATGTAAAATGCCATACAAGGTGTCAAAATCCATGTAAAATGTCAGCTAAATATCAAATTTGATTTTATTTGCTACCAATCATCGTCATGTTACAGGGCAGTTTACATGATTTTTTCGACACTGCAAAACATTTTACATGCCATTTTACATTTCACAGGTTTTTTTACATGACATTTGACCTTTGACATTACTACAATCCGGGAGTAACCCTGCAAAATATAGTCCTATTAACATAAATTGACACGTTATGGCCCTCAAGTAGAGTCAACATAGGCCCACAATGGCGAAATAATAAACCACCCTCGTTTAACCCCCCTCAAAATCCTCACTCTGAAAAAATAAACCCCCTGGGTGTATCAAACCCCCCCCCCCCTTCAGCTGGCCCACCTACTTCCGGCCCGGCAAGCGCGGCCTCAACATGGTCGGCTGGCCAGATTTCGGCACGCACAAGAGGGCGGCGGGCGCCGGCGCCAGCCTAGACCCCTTCAGCGTGGCTTACAGGCAAGCGGCCGCGCAGAGGATGAAATACAAGTGAACGAAACCACCTAGGCTCCCGCTAGGCATGTAAACCCGCTCGGCATGTAGACCCGTTGCAGGGGTCTCCAATTGGGGAGAGCTGTGCTGCCCCCCCCCCCAATTCGGCCAGCTATCTATGTATCCGAGGCAAATTTTTGGGCTTCTTTCCCCTGAGCTCCCCCAATGAAATTCTTACAGTTATCTATTTAGGTATATATTTACGTGGAGCACACTTTTGAGGAAGTTTTTCAAATTTTCACTCAAAACCTAAACTCTTGAACTTGATTCATTTTGTCAATTCTCACCTTAAAATCGCTATTTTGAGATAGACACCTGGTTATATACATATTCTAGCTATATTTGACATATACATGCCGAGCGAGTAGTGATGGAAAAAGCGCCAGACTTTTGGCGCTTGGCGCCGAAAGCCTGGCGCTTTTTCCATCACTAGCCGGGACTGCCCCCAGGGGGCGGTCTCAAACACTGTAAAGTGTAAAGTCAAGTGTCAAATGTAAAGTCCAATGTAAAGTCCAATGTCAATTGTCATGCAACATAAGTCAAATGCCAAGTCAAATGTCAATTGTCATGCCATGTGTAAATTTAAAGTCAAATGTAAAGTAAAGTGTCAATTGTGTATCTAAATCTTATGTTTTTGTATCCAAATCTTATTTTTAGACGTTAGGTTTGGATACAAAAACATAATATTTGGATACAAAAAAGGATTTGGATACACAATTGACCATTTACTTGACATTTGACACTTTGCATGACAATTGATATTTGACTTTACATTTGACACTTTACTTTACCTATAACTTCACATTTGACACTTTACTTTATTGATTTTACATTAGACACTTTACTTTACACTTTACAGGGCTTGTGATTGCCACCTGACCACATGTTTTACCCAAATAACATCCCCCATTTATCATTACAGGTTTGCATTCGCTTGAAATAAATATGACCAGCAAACCGTGACTGTCAATGGAGCAAGTAAAAAATCATTATTTTGTGAAATTCGATAAACTTCTTTTTAAGTGATTGCCCCCACCCAATCATAAGAAATATTTAGTAAACTCGGCGGACATGAAACGAATCAGGTATTCGGCCCTTGGTTCCCAATGACGTATGTTTTTTAATTTGAACTTGAATGGACGAATTCCATTTGGTTCACGATACATTTTTTTCAGTCCGACCTTTTAAAAGAGAACGATATGAATTTGATAGACATATCGTTACAGAAAGCCGGATTGTAAGGCATTAGGCCCGATCTTATCGTCGCGGCCCAGATAGATTCCTCCGAAAAAGTACGTATGAAATTTGGCACACGTCCAAATTCCTTGCGTTGCCTAACAAAAAGTTAGACGCATGATTTCCACGATAAAGACGCACGGTTGCGGAATTACCTAAGTCAACACAAGATTCAACGAGTACGTGGGTCGCCATTAGCGGCAATTCGCGGTCGCTGAATTTGACTTAAACGCGAACGCAAACGGTGCGTCGCGCGTCTTTAAACTTGATTGCATGAAACGCAAGGAACTTGGACATGTGCCAAGTTTAAGTATTCACACTCGTACAAAAATCCCGTAGAACAATGACTTCCAATAAGTCCGCCGAGTTTATACTTTATTTATGTCTCACTATTTATGTCTCAGGTTGGAAGCGTGACCATGATAATTATAGCAACCGCTTTTTGTACAATGATGAAAAGCTTTTTGTTAACCTACAAACAAGATTACAACGTTATAACAGCGATGTATTTTTATAGAAATTGCGTGAATTAAATATCATTGGCACGCTTCCAATGTGAACCACGCGTGCAAGGTGTAAAGTCACCAAGTCACAAAGTGTAAAGAATAGAAGAGTATAGAAGTCAAACTATTTTACCTAACATATCAGCATCTACACTTTTATGCATGGATTAAATAAACAAGTTTGCACATTGGATTAGTGACTGAGTGTGAAATAAAAATGGAACACAAAAAAAGGTTATCTTACATTTCCATCAAGTAATACGCAGTTCAATTTCAAGACAATTCGTAATTAACAGCTGGTCAATAGTCAACTAACACAGCAAAAAATGGGTTCGTGAAGTGTGTGGAAGTGCGCTCTGTGAAGACACTTCCACTCACTAGCACACACTTCACGAAGTTTTCGGTGAAGTGTCTTCCACTCACTTCACCTAGCTTCACGAAGCCCGACAATTTCGTGAAGGGCGCTTCCCGACGCTGACACATTGAAAACACTTCACAAACATTGTGCAGCGTGGTGACACATGTGTCTGTGATGTGAAGTGCTTTCACGGCAATATTCGTGAAGAGTTGGAGAGCGCCACCAGCTTCGTGAAACGTCAGGAAGCGTCGGCTTGAAGACACTTCAAGACGCTTCACGACGCCTCACACCCATTTTTTCTGTGTAAATGCAAAACAAAACACAACAACAAATTATTCTAGGGGCTCGCTGGGGCAAAATATATATGAGATACGTCAACATTGACAAAATGGAACAAAATTTAGCGATTTTGGGTGAAGCTTGGGGAAAAATCTCTCAAAGTTTGCTCCACTTAGATAGCAGATAGTTGACCGAGAAAGGCGAGAACTCGGCCGTAAAGTAAACCCGGCCGTAAAGTAAATCCGGCCGTAAGGCATAGTTGTACAAACGTATTTACGTTTACTCAATAAATACGTATACTCGAGTGCTGCGTAAATACGTTTACGTTTCCTCCCGAAAAAATCCCGGTACTCAGTTACTCGCGTACTTTTTGAAAGTACGCGAGTACAGAAAACGAGTATTTACAGATATTTACGTTTACTCACCTTTTACACAGCGTAAAAGTAGGAAAATTTTTACTTACGTTTTCTGTATTCAGGTGTGACTAAAAATAAAATACTTTACGTTGACGTTTACTTTGAAAAAAGTTCAGTATTTTAAACAACTCTGCCGTAATGATGCCCGGCCAAAAGTAGTACCCTCTACTTTACGGCCGGGTTTACTTTACGGCCGGACCATCCCCGTTGAGAAATTGGGGGGCGGGGCTAGGGGATAGTAGCCTCGGGATAGATAGCCACCTGAGCCCTCCCTCCCCATGAGACCCCCGCAGCGCATCTACATGCCAAGTGGATTTACATGCCAAGCGAGCTCCAGCCATTCCATTTGCTGTCATAATCTGTCAGTGAACATGAAATTCAATACTTTATAGTATGGGATTGAATTTTATGTATTCATTCAGTGGGAAAATATTTCTGAAATCGTTCATTGACTGTTATAAACAACACTTATTCTGAAATAAACAACATATTTTCATTTTTAAAACGTTTCATTCTGAGACAGCAGAATATTTGATTTTTTTAATGAATAAAATTTAAAAACAAACATGAAAAAGACACATTTCTTCTTGCTTTTGGTCTGTGCTTCATTTAGTGCTGATTGTATGTAGCCACTCACAAAGGTTAAAAACTATCATCAAACAAAAGAAGTTTATGAATGGAACCAGGACATAAATACCATGCATTTTGCACCAAGAAAACCAATAGGAAGTATACCTCCTATTGGAGGTCATATGGTATTAGTCATGAGCAGTATGCACCACACAGCTGATTGTATGCACTAACATAAAGATATAACCATAGCATGTAAGCTGTGCCTTAGTAGGTATCATTTAACACTGCATGTGGTTATGGTCTATTATATTTCCATTCCCTTCTAAAACTGTGTGAAACAGATTAGAAGATTTATAAAATTTCAGATTGATTTCATTGATACAATTGAATAGGTCATGTGAGAACACATTTTTAATCTGGATAAAATTGGTAAAAAAGAATGAATGGTAGATACATTTTTCAAGTGGTCTATCATTCCTCCATAGTAAAAAATTTTATGCGAAATAGTATGGCCAAGCCACATATCCTGATTTTATTAATTTTACTGACTGTACTAATTCTGGGCTATAATACACAAAGGTTGACTCCAAATTATAAATACAGTTTCACTTTAGATCTACATATAAATAATTAACATTTTTTCTGGTTTCAGGAATAGAAGAGGAAACATAAGAAGGGAAAGCAGGTGTCCATCAACAAGACCATTGTATTACAGAAAATTACTAGCATAGTATGTTTTTTTTAGTTTTGCTGTAGCATAGTCGGGTTGTCCACACACAGCAAAAAATACACTGGTGATCTGTCGTGATCTGGGGTGAAGTGTCTTCATGCAGACGCTTGCAGGTACTTCAACACACTTCACGAATTTATGATATATTTTTTTCTGTAAACAATTTAGTAATAAAATCCATGAAGTGTCAGTGAAGTGCATTCCATTGGTGATCAGGCGTGATCAGGCTCTGAAGTATGATCACAAGCTGTGAAGTGCTTGGTGATCAGGCTCTGAAGTGTGATCACGAGGGGACCTTCAGACCACTCCAATGCACTTCACAAAAGAAAAAAGTCGAGAAAACGACCTCCCATCAGAGGGGTGAGTTTGAGGCTTGAAGTTGAGAATAAGAGGGCAGGGTGCATCAGACCAGTCATTTTTTAAGACCGCTGATGACTCGGGCCAGATTGATTAATAACTTGGACATAAATGGCCTGTTCCCAAGGTGTAAATACACCGCTCATAAGAAGCGGGAACAGTGCCAAGAAAATGTCCGCCATTTATTGGCTGGGTATATTTCAAATATGCACATACGCATTTGCTACCATATCTTGGGCAAACAAGTACAAGTGTGACATATACCCTGAGAGTTATGGTCTATCTGAAAAAGATACGACATATGAATTGAGAATTGAAAAAATACCGAACATACATATTAATAATGTTCGGAATACGTATGGAACCGCTAATAACACAAATTTCCAGTACGTGGATTGGTGTTACCAATCAATACTCATAACGAACAGAACAATTTTAAAATCTAGTCCGTATTACTTTCCGATGAATTGCGTATGTATTCGAGATTATTCGAGAAAAGCAAAATATCGGCGAACGTTGAAGCTGAGCGAGACGGTCGGTACGGCGGATTTGAGCGATATAATTGGTGAGTGGGCGGTGAAACAGAAGGTTTCACATCACGCGGGTCTCTCGTTTGTGCGGGTGCACAAACAAAGCCGGTATTTACCGTGTCTTGTGTCCCAAACGAAAACGAGAGTTTTTTTTGGCTTTACATTTCAATTGAAAGGTTATTTCGCGGTAGATGTATTTATATCGCGAAATTTTCCGACAGATCACTTCAATTGGTTGAGGAGAATATTTACCAAACGAAATGGGACGAAGTTTTTAACAGTTATCTCGATATCGAAGAATATGTATATGTTGGAATTTCGAAAGCGCTGGAACATAGTTTGGGCGTTTGAAGCCAAGATTCTCTGCCATTCAGATCCGCTATCTTGTAGGATTATATGGCGCTCGTTGAGGAGGTGGAAAACGAAAACGACGGTTTTGTTGACACTTCACAAGATTCCCAAGACCCTGCGGGCACAAAATCGCAGCCGTTGCGACGTTCGGGTCGCAAATCGGGCAGCTTTTGGGTGCTGGCGAGCAAGGGTGGTGCGGTGCAAAGCGGAGGTCCGAAAAAGCGGAACGCTACCACGGTTAGTGGGACAGTGGGTTAGGCATCTGCGTACTGGTGAGAGGCACTCGAGTGTCAGTTCCAGTTCTCAGATGTCATTGAGTGTTGCGATGTTTTCTTTATTCATTAGACATTCAAGGTCACTGTGGTGTGAGTGTTATCCGCCTCGCAGTAGTGGGCGTCATCTGTGGAGCTGGGTATATCGCCTAATGCCGGAAATTAATTATTTATGCACAAATTACCGTTTAAAAAATTGGTATATACAGTGTGTCCATTCCAGCATGCTATACGTATTTAGAATGAATAAATCTAATACGCATTACTGCGAGGTGGGTATGACTGGGCGCACACCTTTGATTGACACGTGCTACATGCGGTTTGTTGTGATGCAGGCGCTCTCGCATAAAACAAAGCGTGAAAAGATTTTCACGGCAAACCGCTCGGAAATGGACGTGGAATTTGAGGGGCTGACAACGTCCCCGATGGCAACGGCGGACGACACGGTCGCTATGAAGACAAAGTTCGGCACATTGACGCCGCGCGAACGCGTCAGCTTCGTCAATAACCTGGTGGACACCAGGTCGGGCAAGTACGTAGAGCTGGCGGAGCAGATGAATACGATGGAGACGCTGCTGTCCAAAGGTCCTATTAATGTAGGTTCCGGGGCATGTTTCTATGATAACAACTTTAATCTATGCCTGATTAATATAAATCAAATTCATATTGTTGAATATCCTATCGGGTTATATTGTACACATCATCTCAAATTATTGCGAGGAAGGACAAGGGAATATTTATCTACAGTAGTTTTCTACTACGTCATAACAATACCGTTTACTGTCATGTTTAATACGCATTCCACTTTCTTGCAGGCCGAATCCCTGGGCCTTATACATGCCAAACCAAGGAGATCCTTGCAAAATTGAAGCATGCCATTTATTTAAGTGGTCAGATCGACTTGGGGCAGGCTATGATTGCCGAGACGATGCTGCTCGAATCACAGCGCGTGCAGTCAGAATTATTTGACGAGTTAAAAACGCAGCGCGGGATGATCGAGCGAATGCAAATGAGTTTGCAAGCCAAGGGGGTGGATCTGACGGCCGATGTGAACAACATATTTATGTTGAGTAGCACCGAACCGCAGGATCCGATGTCCTTCTTTTATCGGACTGACTTCCTGGCTTTTGGCATTCGTTGGAAGTGCCTAATGTGCGCGCTAATTTGGCACAAAGGCGAGACGTTGGGTGTGCCGGCTCTCAAAGAAGAAGCCATAAGGTGCAACGTTTCCTATACGGAATATGATCCCTTGGCACCCCTAGTCATGGCCAAGTGCTGGGCAGAGTGGCACAACGAGCAGTGGAAATTGTATTACGACAATACCGACGACAATCAAGCCGTCTCATGGTATGATAAGACAATTCCCGGTGATTCTGCTCGTATGCGAAGTACACCGGCCTACCGCTCCCTAATAGCAGTTTTGCAAGTGTGCGTAAAGGGTAACAAGGCTTTCGCCATGTACCTGAAACTGACAGGGGGGCGGCAAATTCAAAATGCGGCACACGCGCATCGTTACCTCGGCAACGGCTTTAATAAAACTGCGTGGGATGGCGTGACGAAATCGAGCGATGGCCGGAACATGAATATGTACGGCCTTGCGTTAGAGGAAGTCCGCGCCTCCCCGGAGTTTACCTCTCTGATTTTTACGTCGGAAGAGGAGCAGGCGTACAATGCCGAGTTTGTGGCCCACGAGGCAGACAAAATGTGGACTGTGGGCCCCGGGATATCGGAGCACAAAGAAAGGGCCAAATCCATCCACCAAGGTAGGTTGGGTGGGTTGCATAGTTTCAGTGTGAAACGTGGAAAATGGGAGAACACCATTCTTAGTATTCAAAACTACCTTGAATTCGGTATAAAGGAATCTGAGTTAGAGGACGGTGAAATAGTGGAATTTCAAGTGAAGGATATCGTTATTAAACGTTATAGTAAATGTCCGGAACCAATACGCCACACACATTCTTCTCTCTCAATGGTGACTGTAAACTCCCAATACCTTTCAGTGAACCAGTTCAATCAGACGATGAACAAGCGCAAAAAGGGCGGCAAGTCGTCGTCTAGCTCCGCGGGCGCCGCGGTCATTGCGGCGGCGGCGGCTGATGCCCCCGAGGAGCTCGGTGAGGCCGTAGATGATGACGGCTCCGTGGACATGGAAAATGAGGTGATTCAGCGTTTTCATCTGGACCATGAAGACAATCCATTGCGGTTGTGGCCTGGTAAATTCGCGGAAAAGAGCGGAAGTTTGACCCCTAAAATGGTGGACATACACTCGCCGGCGGCTATCAACGCTGCCAAAATGGCTGTCACTACTGACGCTATGGGCGGTACCACAAATTGGGACGATAAAGTATTTGTCGCTGATTGTGGATGGTTCACCATTAGGGATCTCTTGCGCTCGTTCGATCATGACCCCTCTGAGTGGCAGCCCTACCTGCAAAAGGATGTAAAAAGACCGATGACCTGGCAAGCGCCTGTATGGTCACTGTCCCCCCTCCCATCGAACTTCTTCTCTGACAAGTTCTCGCGCGATGACAAATACGGTCAGGACCATACTGGTCTGCGCGAGGGTTGGGTGGGCATTTCGGTCGATTTTATCCCTGTGCGAGTCTGGCTAGTAGGGGACAGCACCGCAAGGTCGGTGAGGGTGCCGCTGCTGGACTTTTTGCGAAAAAGTATTGTCCATACTGAGGCGGCGCACCTTCCCCACACGGTGTCTGTGTCGAACGTTGCCAACTGCTACTCGGGTTGTAGAATGGCGACAATGAAAGGGGCGTGTGCGCTGATCGATTTTAGCGAAGTGAAAGTCGTGGTGTGGAAGTCTGTTCTGGACTACATAGACACGGTCTTCTGCACTGTTAAATTGGGCGAATCGGATGGCATTTTTCAGTTCGTGAGGAATGTTTACGTGACTTTATTACAACTGCGTTTCATCCTCTTTGAGCAGGGCTTGCCGCATATTCCGATAGTGTGTTGCGTGACCCAGCCGTTTTTTCCGGCACAAGAGGGGATCGCACACAATGCGTACGCCGAAGCTATAATTTGGAGGTTGGGCAGAGACATCGAATCAGCTTTGTCACGGGTTTGCGCCAATATACCTGGCGTAACCATCTGCCAACCCCTGAATTATATATTGCGAAACAAAAAGTCCGCAATAATTCCGCACTTGATGGGGGTGGATACCATGCGCCTATATGAAGGGATTGTAGGCACGGACGGCATCCATCTGAGCAAATACGGGGAGTCGTTCTTTGGGCGCTTATTGGCACGGGAGTGCGCGTTCGCGCTGGAAGGTTACAGCGCGCCAACGCTAGCCAGGTGGGTGAAAGTAGATAACGAGCTAGATATAATAAGTAGCTTAGATCACCTGTCACGGATGCATGTCTGTATTAGATCTTATTGTACCCTATCTCCTACAGGTGGCGCCAGATGTGCGGCTCAACCGATCCCGATCTTTGCAAAGAGGGGCAAAGGGCGGTGGCGGACCTGTTCACCAAGGCGAAGGAGGTTTGTTTCTAAGTCACCATGTGTTAACACTGGCCGCTGCGTAAATGCATCTATCTCGAACATTAATAAATCGGTGCAGGAAGTTCGCATAAGCGTGGCCGCGGTGCTCGTGAAGTCCCGTACGGGCGCGGAAATGGCGGTGCGGCGCAAATTCGTGGCGCTGGGGGTAGCCGAAACAGTTCGGTGGGCAGCAGATCCGAGCGCAGAGGAAATCTGCAGCAGAATAACCGGTCCGGGTGAGTTAGTGCCGAGTGAAATTCCGTCTATTCTGCTATTCGTTATAATTTTACTGTGCTCGTTTACATTGGTTACGTATATTCTAGTAATACAATGTATACCTCAGGGGTTCCGCGTCAGCCGGCGCCGGCAACAATCGCGGAGCGAACGGCGGCCGTGGTCGCGGCGGCCGAGGTGGGGGCCCACCAGGAGTTCCGCCTGGCGGCAGCGGCAAAGGCCTGTGGTATGTCTACCGCGAATAAAATGGGAGCAAGCAGCTCGGTTGCAAAGTGATTTGTTTTTTAGGATGTTTCAGCGTGCGCGCCTCTGTTTCAGAAGGCGCGACATCCTGAATTATTTTTGCATTGGCTGCGCCACCATGTCACTCTTTTGCTTAGTTAGCAATAAGTTTAAATATGGCGTAACTTCACAAGGCCTGGCAACTGGATTATTTATGGCAGTTCCTAAAATGTGCCTTAGGATATTTGTGGATAACATGTTAATATTGGCACTGCTTTGTGAAGAGACACCACCTTGCGTTCTGTTCTTATGTTCGAAATACATGGCAATATGTGCATCAGTCGGCAGAAGACAGTTTATAATATCACTAACTGTTGGACTGAAAGGGAAAACCATTCTGAACTTGCAATTTGACAGGTTTGCCATGTATTTCAGACAGATATTATCTGTTTTATCACATTACAAGACCGGTAATTTAATTACAACTATAAAATGGTTTTGTAATATATGCCATATTATCATCGCGATTCGGGATCTCAGGTGTAATTTAGTGCTTTACCGACAAACAACAAATTCATTTATGTCATTATACAATTACCTCCGGGTGACGTGCATTTTTTTATGTAGCATGATAAGGCCAGTAAATACTGATCATGCTGGACTCACCGGGAGAAATGTGGCACCATGAGTTACGGGCATATCACGTAATGTAAATATGCCAAAAGCCGATACTCTGCAAACAGGTACTGATATTCGGCACCAGAGTGTAGGGTTGGCCTTAAACACAGCCCCAGCCGCGACAGCGCATGTCCGGTGCGCCTCTGATCTCAAAGTTTTTTACCAAAATGTGAACTCAATAAGGCATAAACATGCGCAGCTACATAACATTGGGAATATGGATTATGACTGCATTGCTCTATGTGAAACCAATGCTGTACATAAAGTCCACCTGCCGGATATACGGGGATATACGCTAAATGCAATCATGAAGCCGATTGATGGCAATGGCGGTATAGCCGTGTATACCAAAGTGCACTTAGAATGTTCCGTTTTGGGAGGTGAATATTGGGAAGACTGTAAAAATGTTTTATGGCTAACTTTACGATGCCAAAAAACATCAACTTTCATTATGCTTGCAGTAGTATATCTTTTCAATTCAGGAAAAGTATCCAGGAATCGTGCTTATTTAGAGCAAAATGAATGCATCCTATCCCATCTATCATCTCAGATTTCTGAAAATATAAAACAAGGCAGTCCTACTTTACTTATAGGGGATTTTAACGGTCACATTGGGAACACTTATCCTGGGTTGGAGCAAAATAATGCTACTGTAAATGACACAGGGAGACTTGTGAACTCATTTATTACGCTGAATGATCTCTATGTAGGCACCTCTGTCACTGATATATGGTGGTCATATGAAGCGGGAGCAATACGCTCACTATTAGATATAGCTTTATTCGACTCGAATGCGGAGTGGGTAAGTGAACTCTCGCATCATAGCCCGACCAGTGATAGGTCAATTGCTTCAGATCACTGCTCGCTGCACTTAAAACTGTCTACACTGCCCTTACATCGTGTACAGCCAACTGGCGATAAGTATTCACATGAGTGGGTGGTGAAGGGGGAAGATGTCATCGAGCCATTCTCAAACTGGCTTGAAGAGTCTTTGTCATCGTTAAGTGATCAAGAGTGTACATATGAAACTGTTTTGAGTCGCTTACAAGATGTTGCCTCTAGACGTTATAGATTAAAAGCTAGTACAATTCAGCCAACATGCGTGGCGGTAAAAATTCGGCGCATGAAGGCAGAAATACAGAAATTACGGCGGCAACTACATTTGAATGCCATCGTATACTCTGAGTACAAAGCTAGGGTGTCGGTTCTACGGGACTGTATACGTTCCTGTGAACAAGAGTATGAGAGGGAAATCAAGCGCAAACGACTTGACATTGAACTACAATCAAGTAGTACTAAGACGGATTTGTACAGCCTGGCTCGGCGATATAGAGAGGCTGGCATTCTGTATCCGATGTTAAGATCAAAGGTAGGCTTGGCAGATACAAAAGAAAGAATATGTAGTGTACTGCGGGGATTCTGGGATAAAGTTCAAACGGCAAATCCGATGTGCTTAGACCCAGATAACTGCAAAACTACACTCTCTGGTATCATCTCAGGTAGCCTTGCGGTCAGTCTCGATGAGGGAATTAGCCTGGTAGAAATAAAACAAGCTATTAAGAGACTGAAACTAGGAAAATCTCCAGGTACAACGGGAGTCTATCACGAAATGTTACGTGGTAGTGGTACTCATTTAGTAAGAGTGCTCAAAATACTTTTCAACGGTTGGTTTGATGGAAATCCTATACCCCATGCGGCTAAAACCTGTAAGCTGTCTTTACTGCATAAGAAAGGCTCTAAATCGTGTATTGATAATTATCGATCTATTGGCCTGCAATGTAACCTATTAAAGCTATATTGCTCTGTATTGAATAATAGGCTACTATCTGCATTCGAGATCGTGGATGGTTTCGGAAGTATGCAGGGGGGGTTTAGGAAAAAACGCCGCACTACGGATAATCATGTTATCATTCAGGGCTGCGTAAATGGTAATGTTACCGTTTCCGCATGTTTCGTAGATGCGGTTAAGGCTTTTGATAGGGTACCGCGTACCAAGTTATGGCCTAAACTGCTTGATTATGGATATCCAGCAAAATTTGTGAAATCGATATCAAGCACGTATGACGATCTGCGGTGCGTGATACAATACGGTTCTACGTACAGCCCTGAGTATACGTACCCTCTTGGCGTACGTCAGGGGTGTTGCCTATCTCCTAGTCTGTACGTTCTCTATTTAGCAGATCTACGTACTGATCTAGAAAGTCTGAATATAGGAGCACAACTGGGGCCTCTAAAAGTACCAGCAGTGTTCTTTGTCGATGATATTGCTCTGCTAGCGAATAGTGCACCCGATCTCCAGATTATAATGGATAAATTTACGGAGTGGTCATGGAGATGGGGAGTAGCAATACACCCGGATAAAAGTAAGATTCTGCACTTCTGTCGTAAATCCAACCCATCATGCCGTTGGGCATTAGGAAAGGATAAGAACGGTAGTCTCCAATACATATCTGAGGTGGACGAGATAAAGTACTTAGGTATTACACTTACGTCAGAAAGGGATATGTTTCGTAGACAGCGTCAGCTGCTGCTCCAACGAGCGCAGACGGCTGCCATAATGGTGGGAGAACTAGGAAAAATGTCATTACGTCCATTTTGGGCAGTGAACAGATTGTGGACACTATACGCAATGACAAAAGTATTCTACGGTGTAGAAATCTTTGGCTTGCCAAAGCAAACTTTGGCAAAACTGGTTGGCATACAAATGTCTGTTTACAGAAAGGTATGTCACTCCCCCCTGCACCTTTCAAACAGGTGCCTAGCTATTGATGGTGATGTTACAACAATGAAGGCTTGGTATACTAGCATAGTTGTTGGTCACTGTCGCTACTTGGAGAGTGATAAAGTAAGCTCTACCACTAAGGTAGCATTTAAACTCTGGGGTAAGACAAAGTCGAACCAACCAAGGCGTTTTAGTCCCACTGGGCGGACTACTGCACTACTTAATGATGCAAATATCGATCCTATGTTGGGCTTGAAGAGTATTAAACTGCTAGCCAAACAACAGGCCTGGAAAGATGCATCGTTGGGCTCTGTAAGTCTGTCTCGATCACGGATAGAACGTTATCTGGGCACATGCCCATCCCCTTTAAACATCTACGAAATATATACTGATGATCTACCGTGGGTTTTTACTCGACACGGTTTGTTGCAAAATGCGCAACAATTAGGGTGTCAAAAAATTTTTTTTACGGAAAACGGAAAACGGAAAGGTAAAATTTTTTCACTTTACGGAAAACGGAAAACGGAAAGGTAAAAAAAAATTGTCGGCCGGAAAACGGAAAACGGAAAGGTAAAAAAATTTCACTCAGCGGAAAACGGAAAACGGAAAGGTAAAAAAAAATTGTCGGCCGGAAAACGGAAAACGGAAAAATGAAATGCCGGAAAACGGAAAACGGAAAGCAAAATTTTCACGGAAACGGAAAAAAAATAAAGTGAAATTAGCATGGTAATAGACAAATTAGCAGAAGGAAAACCTGCATGCAGGTTTGTCTGTTTGGCTTTGATTGTGGTAGCTGTACATTCTGCAACTATGGATCATGCCGGTAACTTCACTTGTAGTTCAATCTTAACTGAACCAACAAAAAATCATCAAAAAGTAGCCATAGTGGCCATAGGAAAGGAAACACTATGACAATTTCACAGTCTAGAAGCAGTGGGAATCACTGATGACTCCTATGCAATTGATGATAATAAGATTCAACATTGCAGAGGAGATGATAATAAATAGCATAAAATTCAACAACAACAACAAACAATACTATATTGACTGGCCGTATAAAGAGAGTATCAGTGACCTGCCCACAGGAAAAGCAGAAGCCTTGGTGTGGTTTAAATCACTGATAAGAAGATTCAACAAAGATCCAAACTTATTCGAACAATACCAGAAAGTTTTGGACAACCAACTAGAAAATGGAGTAATTGAGATCTGTGATGACAAAACAGAATGAAGAGGAACGAAACCAGTTGGCGATGATAATAAACAACATTTACATTGATAACTTCATCATGAGTGTCACGAATGAAGTTGAAGCTTTAGAACTATATTACAAAGTCAAAGCTTTATTTAACCAATGTTCTATGAACATGAGGGAATGGCTGTCAAACTCCAGATCAGTCATGAATGAAATAGCAGAAAACGACAGGAGTCCAAAGGTGAATAAAATTGTCGCAGTAATGGGCATGAAATAAAATCACCGAATGGACATGCTGGCAATATCAACACCAAAATTGCAAATTGACAGCATCACAACACCAACCAGACAAAACTTGAATAAATTATTGGTGTCAGCATATGACCCAATTGGGTTCACAGCACCTGTTTCACTGACCCTGAAATCCCAGTTGTCAATGCTGCTCCAAGAGACAAAAAACAACACAATGGGATGAGCCAATTGAAGATAAATACAGATTGGAAAAACAATGGAAAAATGCCAGAAAACTGAAAATCGAGCCAGAAATTGGAAAAATGGCCTGGTAAAACGGAAACGGAAAGGTAAATAATTTTCAGCCGGAAAACGGAAAAATGGGCCGGAAAAACGGAAACGGAAAGGTAAAAAATTTTCAGCTGCCGGAAAACGGAAAACGGAAAGGTAAAAATTTTTCGGCTGCCGGAAAACGGAAAACGGAAAGGTAAAAATTTTTCGGCTGCCGGAAAACGGAAAACGGAAAGGTAAAAAATTTTCCTGCGGAAAGGCGGAAACGGAAAACGGAAACGGAAATTTGACACCCTAGCAACAATTCAGATTAAGTAGGACGGGGAAAAAACAGTGGACTTCTTGCAAATTATGTAAAAAATATGGCCATGATTTCTGGCCAACCCTTCAACACTATTTGTACGGGTGCCAAGATATGAGTATTATATATTGGCGCGAGAAACTGCTAAGGGAATTATGCTCTGAGTGCTGTGAAGAAAAATGTGCACAAGAGATTTGCTCTGTGGATCCGATATGCCGCTTTGCACAGATATCACGAGCTATCTGTGCAAAATCGCGAAAATTAATATTGACCCACATCACAGCATTAGATAAGTATATTACTAGCCTCTGATCATGATCAAGTAGGTATTTATATACGTATCAAACTGTTCACTGTTTGTTTTACATACATCTCTGATCATAGTAATGTGTATACTGATATGGCGAAAAGTAGGTTAAAATAGTATTATCACCTACATCGTGAGGTAGAGGACATTGAAATCGCTTATATTCGGACAAAGCATGGGATTTTAACTTCCACATGCAGCCCGACAGTTTATTCAGCGATACATACACTCTAGACTCACTACGCCAAAATTGAATATTACATATAACCAACAATCGTTGTACCGTCGTTTTAAGAGTAAAACCAGGGCCCTGGTATCATAGATTCTCTCGTTTATATCTTGTTATAGATCGCTCGCCTTAGTGGTAAATTTATGTTACTAGTATGTTGAACTTTTGTAGGGCTTAGGATATTTCTGTTTTATATTCCTGTTATCACCTACTATATAGTTCTGTCTATTTGCGTGCAGTGGTATCATGTTAGGCTGCCTTAAATATCGATTGTATTCGAATAACTATTACCGGTATTTTAAAAAACAAATGGTTCTCAACTTTTGCTCTTTGTTCAATATGAAAACGTATTTTAATTTTAATATTGCTCTCGTCTATTTTCCTTTTGTATGTTGTTAGTATATGCCCGTGACTTGTAGAGCCAGTAGCGGTACGAGTGTTAAATAAATAAATAAAAACAAGCACATTATTTGCTGTGACAATGTGTGACACAGAAAGTTCATGCACATTTGTTGTTCCAACACGTGGGGTACAAGCGTTTAGCATAGCAAAGTATGTGATCACCATTTTTGGGAACACACAGAGACGTGTGATCACATGTTCCGCAATTTCTTTCCCAACTGTCTTAGTAAGTATTCACTCAAAAGCACAGTATTCATTGATTATTGAAGATGGTTAAGGCAGTGTTTACAATACATTGATTGACGATGCAACCATTTTTTAAAGTGTCATATCTAGTGATGTAAAAGCGCCATGGCGCTGGCGCTTGGCGCTAGCGCCAAAGCAAAAAGCGCCATGGCGCTTTTGGCGCTTGGCGCCTTTTTGCTGTGGCGCCATTGGCGCTCGGCGCTGTGCTTCGGAAAAGCGCCATGGCGCTTTTGGCGCTTGGCGCTATGATGCTGTGGCGCCATTGGCGCTTGGTGCTAGCGTTTTATAAAGTGCCAAAAAAGCGCCAAGTAGTACAAAAAATAATCATTTTTCTTATGTAAACAGACCTTGCCTGCATGAGTTACATAAGTAAATGCAGGGGTCTCCAGGATTTTGGCCCTTGCGGGGGCTGGATAGATAGCAAATCGCTCCTCCGGAGGGATAGATAGCTGGAAAAAATTTCTGGGGGGGGGGCTGGGGGGGGGTATTGCGGGGGCTGGCGGGGGCACAATATATATGCTTTTTCAAGGTTAAGAAGGCAGAAAGGGGAAAAAATCGCTTATAATCAGTTAAAAGTAGCCAAAAGTGGGTATAAAATGGCTAAAAATATGTATATAACCATGTATACAGCCGGAAAGCACGATTTTGAAGGTGAAAAACTATAAAAAGGTGCGAAAATTGGTGATTTTGAGCAAAAATCGGGCAAAATTTCTCAAAAACCACTCCAGATAGATAGATAGCTGAGCGATTTGGGGGGGGTCTTTGGGGGTAGTAGCCAAAAATTTTGCCTCGGGATAGATAGATAGCTGAGCGGCCTCCGGGATAGATAGATAGCTGGCCGATTTGGGGGGGGGAGCCCCCCCCCCAGCCCCCCCCTAGGAGACCCCTGAGTAAATGTGTTACTGTAAGTGTGTTACATGAAGAACAAACCCTTTCGAGGGGGGGCTTATTCGGGGGGGGGGGGGGAATTTTTATGAAGCGTCGTAGTAAAGTATAGTTTTTTGTACCCAAAATTTATAAATTGACCAAATAGGATATATTTTGGTCATATTATCATGGACAGGGTTGGCAAAATCTCAGAAAAAAATAAAAATAAAATAAAAATAAAATGAAATATTCAAGAATAAAATAAAATAAAATAAAATGAAAAATTTAAGAATAAAAATAAAAATTGTATAAAAATTCAAATTTTTGTAAAATTTTTGTAAAATTGTATAAAAATTTGTATTTTTTGTAAAATTGTATAAAAATTCAGTTTTTTTGTAAAATTTTGTCTCATTGCTTGAGTCTCTACCTGTTTATCCATGGATCTGGGGGCAGTCCCAAGCATTGTAAAGTATCAAATGTCATGTAAAATGTCATGCAAAGTGTCAATGTCATGACATGTAAAAATTAAAGAATCAATTGTCAAGCAAATTGTGTTCAAATCTCATGTTTTATTTCGAAATCTTATGTTTTGTATCCAAATTGTGTTGTTGTTCACTCCAAATCTTATGTGAACATTTGGATACAAAAACACAAGATTTGGATACACAATTTACACTTTGCATGACATTTGTCATGACAATTGCCACTCTGCTTGAAATTTTACATGGCACTTGACATTTTGCATGACAATTGATACTTTACTTTACATTTGTCATGACAATTGACATTTTGCATGACATTTTACAAATGTGCCCAGCACACTCCAGTAGTCCTTCTACTGAAAATGCAAACCATTCTTATCCATAATTGTAACTTTACACTTGCAGCTAGCTAACAATACATACTGCAAGCAACTTTTGAAAAGTAAGGGAAAAACTTGTCACAGGTTTTTCATGTATAGGTCTAATTATAACATTTTTCTGACCTTGCATGCATGTTTCTGATTTTTTGTAAAATTTTTGTACAATTTTTGTAAAATTTTTGTAAAATGTGTCATTTTATTTTATTAATTACTTTTGGGAATAAAATAAAATAAAATAAAATGAAACAAGAATAAAATAAAAATAAAATAAAATTTTTATACAATTTTTATACAATTTTACTAAAATGAATTTTTATAAAACCAACCCTGATCATGGATTGTTCCATAAACAAGGCCGTGTATAGCTGCGATGTAAATTCGCAGCTATAAATGTATCATGTTCATTGGATACATGATCTACCTTATTCCAGACGGGGTGTATTTCGAGGGGGGGGTTAATTGAAGGGGGGTATTTCGAGGAAATATGGTATATGTGTATACAGCACTGGATAGTGCTACTTGTCAGCAAGCTTTGAATTGGGATGGGAACCAGTTGACAAACAAATAGATAGCACTGCATTTGCATCGCTGCACTTTATGCAGCAAAATTTTTTGGCGCTGGCGCTATTGGCGCTTGGCGCCATCATCCCCTGGCGCCATTGGCGCTTGGCGCCATGGTCTAGAAAAGCGCCATGGCGCTTTTGGCGCTTGGCGCTATTTTGCTGTGGCGCCATTGGCGCTTGGCGCTCGCATGCCAAAAGCGCCATGGCGCTTTTGGCGCTTGGCGCCAAAAGTCTGGCGCTTTTCACATCACTAGTCATATCTCAATGTAAAAGTATCGTATTTTCGTGAAAAGGCAGTGAACTATAGATACTATAGGAATATACATGCATGCAAAGTTTCAGGTGATTTTTTCTAGTCGTTCATAAATGATAGGATTTAAAAAAAATTTGTCATCACAAATTTTTCGCGGTTTGTGACGATGAATTTTTTTGATAAAACCTCACTTAAAAAAAAATGGTCACGTAATCACTCAATGTACTTCTGTATCTATGGTTATGAGCTATCATTACCGTAATTCTAGTAAAGATATGAAAAACTGCTAATGAAGATTAATTTCTATAACTTTCCAACAAAAAAGTGATCAAACATAGTTAAAAAACCAACATTATGTCATTTATTGTTGTTAATCTGTCACAGTATGCAACCCACCAGCTCAATCAGTTTTCATATTTCCAGTTCCAAGAGATCAGGGTTGGGACGGCAAAGGTACACATTTCTGCATAGATGCTTCTTGTTGGCACGGAGCCAGCTGCCAGTGTGCAATCGGCACCTCGTGGGCAGAAGGAGACCCTGCAGGAGGAGTGCCCTTCCAGAACGGACAACTCTGGTTTGTCCTGGCCATTCATTGTGGTGAATGGCACTGGAAATTCACTTTACTTGATCCACTTAATTTGGTGTTCTCACCTGATAAAAAATTCTCATTTAAAAAAAGAATAGTTAAAGACAGAATATAGGATCATTATGGAGTTGTTCAAAGTACAATATCTTTGTAGCAAGTGAACAATAACATACATATCATATTTTTTAAAGATAAACCCAGGGGGTTTATTGTTTCAGATAACAAATTTTGAGGGGTGAGGTAATCCAAGGGGGGATTTTTTTCCAACACCTATGGCTTAATTGTTGTTTCTAGCATACATAGATGTAGAAACATGCAAATATGCTAAATACTTGCTATGACACACATACTCTTAACACAACAACAACCCCACAGTACCCCAACAGTAACACAACAGAGGCTTGTTCAGACATCAACAGTAATTGCCACAGATATGTGGACAGTCATCAATGTAACACAGATGTTGCCAAAGTCAGGTGTGCAAAAACATGTGGCTATTGTGCTGATCAAGACAATATAACTGTGAGTCATTTATTTTTATCATTAATGTAGACTTTTTTTAGTGACTACAATTAGTCTCCCACTCAAAGAAATCTGATGAAGAACAATTATCTAGGGGAACTAATTAAGAATAAACTGTAAATTATACCTTTCCCTTGTGAACTAAAGTGTGATCTGTCAGAAAACTCAATAATTGCAATACTTCACCCAAAATGCAATGAATTTGTTGAATAATGAACTTATAATTCTGTACATAGGAACAGGAACAGAGTACATACCTTGAAGTGCAACAACATATCTTAAATCTGCTTGGCATGAAGGAGCTGCCAAAGGTGACACATGACATTCCAGCAGAGTTTCTGGAAGCACCAATGATGAAAAAGCTGATGGACAAATTAGAAAACCAACAAAAATTCAGAGAGTGGTACAATCGATACACTTTCATGGCAAAACCAGGTGCAGAGAGTGTATTGGATAATTACTGTATTTCTTCTAATAGAAGAGCGCCGTTCTATTTTTTTCGCCAACTTCTTTACCTGCCGTTCTATCAGAGGTGCCATTCTATTGGAGGCAGCCATTCTATTTTGTCCACCAATTTTTTGGCTATTTACACAGGTCCCAGCCAGGGGCCAGGACCCGGCAAAAAAAAATAATTTTTTTCAAAAGTGAATAATTGGCGTGTATGGGTTATTTGCATGTTAATAAGGTGAATTATCACCAAATTAGCATGCACAACATTTTTGCAAGACGGTTACACCCGCCGATGCATATTCTTTGGGCGGGTGTGTAAAATTATTCCGATTAGTCTCAAATTTGGCATGCGTGTACTCCTTTGTTTAGTGAGTACGCATGCCGAATTTTAGCTCCGGGCGGTTACCGGTTTTTATTTTATTTATACTTTAATTTTTTTTGATCACCGTATTTTTGTATAGTGATCAAAATCCTGCCGGAGGCCCGGTCCCCGGCAATGTCGAAATGGCCCCAACCGGGGTCAAACGTCCCCAGTGAGAAAAATTTTTTTCCAGTAAACTAAGAATTTTTGTCCCCGACCGGGGACGTTCGTCCCTGGCAGGGGACTAAAAATTTGTCCCCTGCCGGGGACGAATGTCCCCAGTCGGGGACTGAAATTAAAAGTATAAATAAAATAAAAACCGGTAACTGCCCAGAATTTGGCATATGAATCACTAAACGGCATCACTAAACAAAGGAGTACACACATGCCAAATTTGAGACTACCGTATTACCTCGAAATACCCCCATGGGGGTTTATTATTTCGCCAGCAAAATTTGAGGGGGGGTTAATTCGAGGGGGGGGGGTTTATTCGAGGGGGGGTTTTATTTTTTCGTCAGAAATTTTCGTAAGGATCGTAGTAAATAGTAGGCATTTTCATACCCAAAACAGGTAATAAATGTGTCGAAACAGGATATATTTGGACATAAAACCGGAGATAACTACACAAACTAGTCTATGTGTAGCTGCAATGCAAATTAACAGTAATATACATCATGTACATTGCATACATGACGTATTTATTGTGTACATGACGTACATCATTCCGAAGGGGGGGGGTATTTCGAGGGGGGGGTTTATTATTTCCCCAGCCCATTTTGAGGGGGGGGTTAATTCGAGGGGGGGGTTAATTTAAGGGGGGGATAATTCGAGGTAATACGGTAATCAGAATAATTTTACACACCCGCCCAAAGAATATGCATCCGCGGGTGTAACCGTCTTTCAAAAATTTTGTGCATGCTAATCTGGTGATAATTCACCTTATTAACATGCAAATAACCCATACACGCCAATTATTCACTTTTGACTAAAAATTATTTTTTGCCGGGTCCCGGTCCCCGGCCGGGACCTGTGTAAATAGCCCAATTTTTTCACACATTTCTCATTTCAATATAGCATTTTTAAAGAACTTGAGCAATATTTTAACATTAAGGCATTCATTTGAGATTTTAACACCTATTTGAATGCTTTGAACATTCTCATCATCGCTTTACGAGTTATTTTTGTGCTTTGGCACACTCCCAACACATTTTTACCTGCCGTACTATTGGAGGTGCTGTTCAATTGGAGGCTGCCGTTCTATTGTTTACGTGAGCGCAAAAACGTGCCAAAACCTGTCGTTCTATTGGAGGTGCTGTTCAATTGGAGGCTGCCGTTCTATTGTTTACGTGAGCGCAAAAACGTGCCAAAACCTGTCGTTCTATTGGAGGTGCCGTTCTATAAGAAGAAATACGGTAAATGATACAATTTGACATGACATGTTACAACATGGGTGTAAAAAAACACATTGCATTTTATTAATTAACATATTTCCTCAATCACTTGAACTCCCCAAGTAAACCCTCAACATATTGACCATATTGAACTTTCCTGTATGTGGGGTATAACAATTTTGAGCTGTGGTATCGAAAAATGTGGGATATTTAATTTGAAATTAATACACACAATATTCTTTCTAGAGATGAGCCATGCTTTACTTTCACAGCATCCATCAAACTGTCATCAACAATGGATTCAACCAAAGTGTTACAAATACAGTTTACTGCAAAAAATGGGATGCATGCGTCAGCAAAACCCACTAGGGCTGTGATGGGATTCTGGCTCACATCTGTGCCAAATGGAGATGTGAAAATCACTGTGGGCAGAGTGCTGCAGGGGGGTCAGGTCAATGTGATTAACTTTTATAGTGCAAATTATAAAAGTAAATGTTCTAAGAAGGGTGGAATGTGGATGTGGCAAGTGAAATTCATGAGTGGTGTTTAAGTAATGTGACAAGAAAATGCATGTTGTTAAATGTAAGGTTGCAATGGAGACTAACATAATGCAAGTGATTTTTCACATGGTATGTATAAGCACATGGGTTGCATTTATATACTACACTAACATATAACAATAACATACTACATGGTTTGATGGTAACATGCAGAAATGGAAGGCTTGTGATTAAAGATACAACAAAATGAATGAAAACAGGCACCATGGTAATCCACATGCAAAAATTGCAAAATACCTGGTGAATGAGTACCTAAAATTTCAGCTTTTTTCAACCTTGATAAATACTGTTTTCAATGCTTGTTCTTTCAACACTGACCATAACAACTTGGGAGATCTAAAACTTATGTTATTTAAAAAAGTTGATTTTACAAATGAGGTGATTCAAATTGTGATTTTTCAATCCCTGCTTAATATGATACTACCTTCTATTATTTCTTTACTGGCTGTTTTTCCCACTGTTTTTTTTTCAGCTGGACAGTTCAATTACAGTGCAGCAGAAATTCACCAGGTCAGAGGCTGAATCAAAGTGGCTTGAAGTAGACATAACTGATGTTATGGAAGAGTTAACACAAAATGACAAGATGTGGCACAAGGAAGGATTTATGTTGCATGTGACTGGGGAGGCTGCAGATCAATCCAACATCATCAATGATAAAAATGTAATGCTCACGATTATTAAACCCATGGTATAAAAACTACAGTGCTGATAGATAGAAATTGAAAATGTATAGCTGAAGATGTCATTGATTACATGATCAGAATGGAAATTGTGTTCTGGTTATTTGCCATACATTCAGATTTCAGAGAACACAATTTCAGGAAAAAAGTGTTTATGCTTTTTTTCAGTTGAGAACAAGTCATCAAAAACTGCTTTGTTCAGGGTGACACATATTTTGAGGGGTAGTTATTGTGACTACCTTCCATAGTACAAATTTCACTAGCCCCTGCATTTATTGCTGGTTTTTGATTCAATGAACATGTAGCAGCACCTTTGGTGCTTTTATTTTCCTTTTTCTGTAGTTTTCATAAATGATATAACTGAGCTTTGGCATGATTCCAATATTTCACTTTAGTACCAAATAGAAAACCGTTAACTTGCCAGCCCGATATTTTTATGTTGACTGGCAGCAAGTGAAAGTAACCAGCATCAGTACCGTAATAGCAAGTCATTCACTTGAGGGGGGCACTCACTACTGAGAGGGTTTCAACTGATTGTGATTTGCAGTAGTGTGGGTGCCTTCATTAGGTGTTTTTCCATCATTTTGTCAAAATTCCAAAAAAAGGGTAAACATTTGTTTCCATCAATTTTTTGGCCTTGAACGGCCACCAAAAATCAATGTGCTTTTTTAAAGTATCATATCTCAGTGGAAAAGTTCCTTATATTCGAGAAAAAAGCGGTGAAGTATGGATAGTGCATGAGTATATATTCATTTTTCAGAAACTTTTTCATTGAGACATGGAACTTTGAAGAAAAAAATTGTGTCATCACACCGTTGAGTTGAGTGTAAACACCGCCTTAAGGTAATGTTATGTGTTAAGTGTCAAAAGTAGAATGCTTTGGAATATGTCAAAAGTGAACATCCAATGTACAGGTGATACTGTTGCAACTGAACACAGTGTCTAGAGTGGAATTTAAAATGCCCAAGCAACAAAATGATGCAATTCGAAGACAGACTATGGACACTGAAACTGCAGAAAGCATGTGTCGCTTGCATTATGGACCACACATGAGCTTCAGGAATTGGGGATTTGATTTCATTCTGGTGTGACATGGTGGAATGCGACACCAAAAATTTGCTAGACATTTGACTGAAATAGTTGTTCTAGATACCATATTTCCTCAAAAAAACGTTGAATTAACCAAACATTAAAAAAAACGATTTGAATTAACCCCCCCTCGAAATATCCCCGGGTCTTTTCGCGCTGAGGACTAGTGATGTAAAGGCACCAGGGCACCGGTGCCCCGGTGCTGGGCACCGAAGGGCACCAGCACCGGTGCTGGTGCGATGCCATTGCAAACTTCAGAGGTGCCATGCCTGTGCCGGTGCCATTTTTTTCAGAATAGCACCGGTGCCGGTGCGGTGCGGTGCCATTTTTTGCCGGTGCCAAAGGTGCTAGCACCAGGGCAAAGTAAAAGGCACCGGAGAAGGCACCGGCCAAGGCTTCATGTGCTGTGCAATTTTGTCCATAGTATTATATGTGCTTATTCATTTTTCAAAAAAACAGCGATATATTTACCCAACCGTTTTTTGCCTATTTTGTAAACATCCCATCAAATAAATATACCTACTGTGAAATCCGTTATACCTGATACATGATCTGATGAGTGAATCTAAAATTTTGTTGAATTTTAAATCATTTTTATATTTTATATTTCTTTTACTTTTTTGCTCAAAATTTGTTGTCAGTTTATGACAGCGATAGTTCCATTCTCTGTACGGCAACGACTCCGATCAGTAGACAATAGTGGCTATGGGCATTGTAGTGAATTAAATATTTTATCATTCATTTGTAATCATTGTAATTGCTTGATAAAAGTGATCGCCACATTATTCTGATCATTTTAAGTGCTCAACCATCAAAATCGGTTGAAAATTCATGGATATATGCACTTCCGAATGTGTGACCACTGAGAAACTGCCCGATATTTACTTCTGAAATTCCAGCCCGGTGCGGTGCCTTTCGGTGCTAGCACCGGCGGCAACCCGCCGGTGCCCTTCAATGCCGGTGCCATTTTTTTCCGAATGGCACCGGTGCCGGTGCGGTGCGGTGCCATTTTCTGGCCGGTGCCCCAGGGTGCCAGGTGCCCTTTTCATGCGTTGGCAAAGGTGCCGGTGCGGTGCGGTGCCATTTTTCCCGGTGCCTTTAACATCACTACTGAGGACATGAGTATTGGTATGGGTACTTTGGGTATATTGTTGGTTATTGTTACGCGTGGTATAGTCTTTGGGTGACACTTGTGTAACTAGCAATAAAATTTAGTGAATTGCCTGCATTGTAGATCGGTACTTCTAACGGTACAATTTGTGAAGCGCATGAAGAGCACTACCTTTAAAAACACAAAATCGGTACTTTTACCCATAATAAAAGAGCACAAAATGAGCTTTTGTGCTGAAAAGTGCCGATCTGACATCGGTACTTTTAGAAGCACAAAAAATATTATGCAGATCGGTATAGTCGGCAGACATGATATTATACAGGTTTGGTCCACTTATGTTTCCCTACGCTGAGCGTCAATGAAATTCAACATCTTACTGAACAGCGAAGTGCGATACATCTTAAATACGGTAGAAAAATGGTGCACAGTGGGTCGTAAATATGTCAATATGTATAGTCAACGGACATATCATTCTACAAAATTGGAAAGTTATATTTTGTTCTTGTAGAGCGAACAAGAAAGGAATTTAGTAAAAAAGAAAATATAAAGATAGTAAGAAGGAAAATAAAAATGTGCTGTTCTTTACGCACTCGTTTACTCCAATTTTTGTGCCGATAGGTGCTGCAAATTTTTGATTATATGTTTACCTACGTTTAATCTAATTCATATTTAGAAAAGTTACACGCTATCGATTCATTTTGACGAAAACTTGTTACGTTCAAAATTTTGAATTCAGAAAACGTTCCCGTTTTGTATTTATTCAGATCCAGACGACGCTTGGATGGCATCATGCCAAAAAACTCAACTACACTTTGACAGGGGTTTGAATTGTGCGGGCACAATTGAATAGTCTCATTCCGTATATGCGTAAGCACGAGTCACCAAAACCGAGTTCTACGGGTTGGATACAGCGTGCATGATATGACATCATGCAACTCATTGTATAGTATCATGTCTGCCGAGTATATCTTTAAAAGCACAATTTTGAAAAAAAGGTGTAGATCGGTACTTTTCAAGATGCAAAAGCTGAAAAAGCCTGTAGATCGGTACTTTTTTAATTACATTAATTGTATTTTGCTATTTTTTTGTATTTTTCAACCCCCCATATCTCAAAATTGAATTTCGCACCCCCACAAATCATATATTTTTTTGAAGCGCGTTTTTTTGGGGACCCCAAAAATGGTCCTAACTCAAATTTGAAAAATTTGTAGATTGGTACTTTTAGAAGAACACCCTTCATATATAGCTGCAGTAAAATCACACCAAAAACAACAACTTTGTAGCTCCTTCCACATCAATTTACAAATTCGGCACCTGCCAGACAATCTGGTCACGGTCATATTATCACAGTGTGCCCAAATTCCACCAGTCTCCATCATATTTCCAACCGATATTCTGCCATGGTATATGTCTCAGAGACACTGCGTTCCCTGAACGTATTTATGGCAACTTTTTTTCACACAAATTACACGAATATGTCCCGTGCTGCCACGCCAGTCAGTGAGTTTGAATTCAAATAAATGTCCATGTGTGATTAATCCATGGTGTGATTATGTGCATACTTTGCAGTCTGCTGAGCACAGGCTGCGCAAGGTCCAAAATTTTGTTTGTGACACGTTTTATGGCCCTCTGCCTGTAAACTTGTAAACCCGCCCAGCATGTATGTATATTATAGGTAACTAAAATAAGTATATAACCACGTGAATGTGGACACACAAGCTGGTTTTCAATGTTCCTTTTTGAAAACTCGTCTAGGTGATGCGTCGCTGTATGGAATTCAAAAGTGTGCAATTTGCACTTTTATTTTTCAACAAGTGACAGCATATGTGAATATTGGTTTCGGCAAGTCACATTTGCCATTCAAAGTTCACATTTGCAGAACATTTTTGAAAAATGTAGGGCGACGCGTCGCCTCTGTAGCGGCGACACGTCGCCAACATAATACTCTGAAGACAATTTTGAAAACTTAAAATTGAATAATGTAGTTTTTAAAAATGTACATTCTAGTTTTCAAATGTATAAAACATTTTTGAAAACTGAACATGGAGGGTGATGTACAGCGACGTATGACGACGTCGCTGTATGTCGCTGTATGTCGCTGTACATGCCAGTTTTCAATATCTGTCCAACATATGTGAAAATGTGTCGCCTTACACACCAAACGTAGCAAAATTGTCACCCAGCATCACCAGTTTGCAAAATACTTTAAAAACCACTGGATGAATGGGTTCATGTAAAATTGACACTGTAGATGCAGTATTTTTTGCTGCATCTAATGATAGGGTTGTAGAAAACTTGGGATTTATATAAAATAAAGTAATTTTTTTTATTATTATGTCACTGTGGCTACATTTCAGGCGACAACTGCGTATGTCACCTGTTTCCATAAGTTATTACCAATTTTGAAAAGTATTTATAAAATGAAAGAATTCATGCATTTATCAACAACACAGAATCTGGGACTTGGTACTACTGTTATGAAGGGTTCAAATTTGTAACATTTTTGTTTGGATTTTGCACAACTTTTGTTTGGATTATGCCTCATTTTTGTTTGGATTCTGCCTGATTCCATTTGGATTATGCCGCAGTTGGTGGCACAAGAAAGTGTTTGGATTTTGCTCATTTTTGTTTGGATTATGCTACAAAAGTGTTTGGATTATGCTGTTTGGATTATGTGCTGTTTGGCATTTGATGCAGACTGCTTTAAAAGCAGGGGTTTAGTAGATTTGGACCCCTCCAGAGTAACCACCCCCCTACCCCCCCCCATACTGACCCCCCCCCCCCCTTAAAAGTACACCCTTCACACACAGGTATGCTCCGATCTTGACACTCGTGTTGTCGAGTGACGCAGAGCGACGCAATGGTGCCCCAGCTACGGTTCAAAAAACATTGGACACTGTCATCGCCAATAGATGTGCGTGTGCCTGGCGAGACATGGATTTCCAAGGTTTACCGCTAGACCATCAAGCCCAAGGCAACGTGCAACCTTTTACTAATGCGCCATTTACAAGACCTGGTGGCAGTCCCAGACCCTGTAAAATGCCCTGTGAAATGTTGAATGTCATGCAAAGTGTCAAAAGTAATGTAAAATGCCCTGTAAAATGTTAAATGTCATGCAAAGTGTCAAAAGTCATGTAAAATGCCCTGTAAAATGTTAAATGTCATGCAAAGTGTCAAACAGTCATGTAAAATGCCCTGTAAAATGGCAAACACTTTGCATGACATTTTACATTTTACAGAGCATTTTACAGGGTCTGGGACTGCCCCCTGCAGTGTCGCTTAATCCATTTCCTTTTAACCCTAATCCAAGACG